>CAWUFW010010514.1:257500-688381 GCA_963921515.1 Calotriton arnoldi
GAGAGAGAAAGATTTAGAGAGAGGGATGAGAGAGATTTATATAGAGAGACCTTGTGCCACTGACGGTGGCTGGTGTAAAAAAAAGTACATTGTGGTGTACTAGTGTGCACAATGTAGCCTGGTTGTGTCGTAATATAAACAAAAGGCATTGTGATGTACCAGTAAACACAATTCACCCAAATTGGGGTATAAAATAAGGGTACTGCGATGCACTAGTGAGCACAATGCACCTGGATTGTGGTATATTTCATACAAAGGTGATTGTGATATACTGGTGAGTTAAATGTACCTTGTCTGTGTTATGTAAACAAGGGCCTAATGATACAGCGTGCAAAATGCATCCTGTGTGTGGGTTATGATGAACAAAGGACCTGCGAGTGTACTTTTGTGCACAGTTTAAAGTCAAAGTCCTCTGTGCATATATCAAATAATCGGTACCAATAGGCATACCTGTGTGCAAGACCTAGGCACACCGGTCTGCAAAACCCATTGTTACCATAATTAATATTAATCATGCCAACAATATGTTCTGCAGACAGCTCTGCTATCGAGCCAGACCCCAAAACATACTACTCGCCTACCAAAATATCCCACCTGACAGGTATCACACTTTTCGGATATTACTAAGCAAGTGTGATGATATTAGTGTGAATACCCTGATTAACCACTTTCATTGAACAGTAATAAATTGTACTTCCGTAGTGTTCACTGCTAAATATTGGATGTTAGTAGTTCAAATAAAAACGTGCCAACAGACAAATATGGGGCTAGAAGAATGAAAGTCCGAGTCAGCCATGTTGGAGGCACAACACATGAACTAGCATCAACATGCAACTTGGTACAATTGGTAGCAAGGTGCTGGGAACCTGATGGTATTTGCTACTTTACAGTTTTAGGATACCTTACTTATAAGTGCTGCTCTGCACCAATCTCAAATGTGAACAAGGTGGGAGAATATTGAACAAGAAAAATGAAGAAATGAAAGAAATACAAAGATGCATACTGAGAGGTAGTACAAACAAGGCCACTTCACTACACTGTGTTAAATAGTTAAGTACTGCACCCTTTACTAACTAATATTTATATTATTTCCTCAATCTGCTTTTTCGAAACATTAAACAATGGGTTTGTTATTTACCCCTGCTGCCTTAGGAGCCACGCTTTAGTAATTTTTAAGCGCCTCTATGTACTCCTAATCCACTTTAAAAAAGCGACCAGCCCTTTCCGGAGTCACCATGCGCCATGTTGTACTTTTATGTAAAATATCCTAGTATGCGCTAGAAGACGGCATACTGTTTCTGGGGAGATTATGTGATTAGCAAACTAGGTTACTTAGCCAACAGTGCAATTATAAAGTTAATGCAGAGAGTTTGTTTATAGTTTTTTTACAAGTGCACGCACGTTGTTAAAAAGAAAGAACACGTTATGTGCCATGAAGTCTGTAGTGTAGGAGTAGTATTTATTATTTCCGGTAATATTTTAATATAAGAATGGTACAGTGAAGTAATACGCACGCATCTTGTTGTTATACTAAAATCCAATGCGTGCACCATGAAGTCTGTAGTATGGGGGCTGTTTTGATTATTTCCTGTAATGTTTTTAAAGGTGTGAATAGTGGTGTGAATAGTGGTGTGAAGGAATACGCACGCACCTTGTTGTTAAACGAAAGACGAGGGCGTGCGCCATGAAGTCTGGACTGTGTGAGCAGTTTCTATTGTTTCTTGTAATGTTTGTAAATTTGTGAATGGTGGTGTGAACGAATGCGCACGCACCTAAAGTTGTGCCGCGTGGTAACTTCAGCTTTTTTTTTAGTAAAGGCTTTTTTAAGTAGAAATAAATGGAATCATTGATACCAAATGCACGTCCCTCTTGTGGGAAAATAAAAACAAATCCCAACATAAATTTTAAAAAAAAAACAGTATAAGTCGCGCAAGTTGCACTCGGGATAATTGTTACCACATGAAAATGCATGTCCCTATCATGGGAAAATAAAAACAAAACCCAACATAAAAGGATGGAAAAAAAGTAGAAAATCGCACAAGTTGAACTCAGGAAAAATGAAGCACAAGTTGAACTGGGGAAAGTGGAACTTCGGATAATTATTACCAGATGCTAATACACGTCCCTATCATGGGGAAATTAAAACAAAGCGCAAGCTAAAAGTGGGAGAAAAAAAAAGTAAAAATGGCAAGTTAAACCGAGATAATTGTTTCGGGAAACACGAAGCACAAGTTGAACTCGGGAAAGTGGCACTCAGGATATGCACGTCCCTATCATGGGGAAATAAAAACAAAGCGCAACATAAAAGGGGGAAAAAAAAAGTAGAAATCACACAGGTTGAACTCGGGAAACACGAAGCACAAGTTTAACTCGGGAAAGTGGCACTCGGGATAATTATTACCAGATGCTAATACACGTCCCCATCACGGGGAAACAAAAACAAAGCGTAAGATAAAATTGTAAAAAAAATAAAATAAAAAAAAAAGTAGAAATGGCACAGGTTGACCTGGGATAATGGTTACCAGATGCACATGCAGGTCACGTCAGCTCACCGTAAACAAAAGAAAAAAAAAAAAAAAAAACAAGCGCGCGACGGCAAAAGTGAAAGCATGCTGGCAAGTGGTGTGCGATGTGCGTGCACCATGACGAGAGAGGAAAGCCAGATGGCGCCTCTGCTAGTCATTGTGCGTGTAACCGCCCGCTCTATGCCAGCCAAAAAACTGTGGTCGGCTTTTTAAAGCCCACACACTAAATGTCTCGCCAGAGCAACGCATGCGCTGGCTCGGGCGAGACCTAAATATGGAATACCTCTAGTGAGCTTGCAAGATTGTCAACACTGAAGGAACAAGCATTGGCAAAGCCAGCTTATGCTTCCAAGGAAGTTTGTAATTCATAGCACCAGAGTTTAAGCATAGTGTTAGCACCTTCTATGGTTTATAGAAATTATTCAAACACCTGCTACCTATCATATTAACACCTTGCACACTTACAGTAAATTCAAAACACTGCCATTAGATCAGCTTACTGTCTCTGTAAATTCGACCAGATCTCAGAGGTCAGGCACAGGATGCACTGGCTCCCTGCCATCTCACTTATTCAGTAGGTAATTCACAAGGCACTTTTTGGATTTGTGCAGTTAGCCATTAGATCTCACATTTGAAATCAATAAAAACCCCAAGCTCCATGCGATCCTCTTCCAAAAATCTCAGTTCCCCAGCAAATTTGCGTAAAACCCATTTATTAACGTAGTCTATCTTGAATTCTTATGCTCTCTGCCTGTACAGCATGAGCTAGTATTTCTCTTGTTTGTTCCTTTCTCTTTTTGTACTGCTCTTTTAGAGCAACAATGTCTGTTGGCTAACAATGCAGTTTATAAATACTACTATTCATTCAAAGCCAATAGTACTCACTTTTGAGACCTGCAAGCTTTGTCAATGCATTTCTTTGCTGTACAGTACTGGCAAAAGATTATGTGCAACATAGCAAAAAAAAAAAGTGATGTCGCAGTCACCTCATTTTGTAGGTGTGCGCATGCGTGTTGACGTAGGAGCACACACGCGCCACCACTCTTGTTCCCTAAAAGTGAGTGGAGGTAAACAAGACGACGAAAGCAAGCCATGGAATAAGAACCAAGCAAATGAGAGCTGTAAAGCCAGACAATGGAAACAATAAGCAGGCAGTAATTTCACTGCAAGCTCGTCATAATCAATGTTTTGAAGCAAGTCAGCTTATCATACCTTGTAGGCGAGACCTAAACATAGGTCGGTCCAGAACTCTTCCAAAAGCAGAGGAGCACAATTTTCCATGGTATGCAGACAGTGGCGGCTTCTGTCGCCCCACTGCTGAGTCAGCAGAGGCAAAAGTGAAAAATAAAATGATAACACCATTAACATTTTATTTTTCATGAATTAGAGCCAGTCGAGTCTTAGGGCAGGGCCATCATGAAAGACAGCAGCAGGGAGGAGGAGGAGGAGTGGTGGGCACTAAGTGCGCATGCTGGTTTGGCCAGCTGTCTTAAGATGGCCAAACCGACATGCGCACTTTGATTTCTCCAACATGAGCTGTGTTGCACAACTGGGTGGAGAACATGTACAGGCTTCATGTCCCTAAGAGAGCATCAAACCAGCCCGCTCAAACAATCACATCGCTTCTCTCGTTGGGTAATAGTATTCCCAGCAGGACAACAGTGTCTGGGAGCCTGTTCAGTGTGCACCAGCCCGTGGACTGCGGACAGGAGAAGACTTTCGTTATTTCGCCGTGCCCTTTTTAGTTATTTCCCCTGCGCTGCCTCACCACTTGCCATTTAGAGCAGCTGCCACTGTATACAGAGAAGGTAGCACTTTGCACTGAATACACATGTATGGAAGAAAAGTGGTCCCTGTTTGGGATATAACCTTACATAAACTGATACAGCCGCCACTCCCATCCCAGAACCATCGAACAAAGCACAATGGTGAGAACCATAATATTTAGTGAAGATTAAATAAAATTTGCATAAGAAAGTATTCATTCGTCACCATAGCATAGGAAACCTTCATGCTATACAACCGTTTTTCATAGAGCAAGTAACCATACTTCTAAAAGATGGCTGTAGCAAGTCCTCAATACACTTCTTTGCCTTTCCAGACAGACTCAAAGCCCAATCAACCCTGTCAAAGTCAGAAAAGTCAATTTGTGCCAGATGTTTTGTGCATGAATGTGCTCCAGGTTCCATCTTTAGCTTGTACCATGCGGGAGGTTTGATTATAACCCATATATTAAGACAAAGATCCAGTC
Source organism: Calotriton arnoldi (assembly GCA_963921515.1). Classification (NCBI taxonomy): domain Eukaryota; kingdom Metazoa; phylum Chordata; class Amphibia; order Caudata; family Salamandridae; genus Calotriton; species Calotriton arnoldi. The sequence goes on from CAWUFW010010514.1 coordinate 262,277, forward strand.
AGAATCATAAAAAACTTCTGACTGGCCCTAGTCTGTACAGCACAATTTTTCTCTTCTGCATTAGTATATCAAAATCGAAAATTTCGGAGCACTACAGAAAGGGAGTAAATAACTACCTAAACTGACCCACAACCCTAAACTCATCCATAACCCTTTGATACTGCTGCATAGCCCTGCAGACTACCGGCTATCCTGCACTCGATCTCACAGAGGAGAGCACAAGCCCTTACAGATAATTCATCCCGTAAGCAGCAGCACTTGAAGGTGGAAGAGATGCCAAGTCTCCAAAGAACATGCCCCCAACATTAAAGACTTTCCAGACTTGCATCCCCCAAAGAAGGAAACACAAGAGTAGACATCTGATCAATGAACTGAGGGAATGCAGGCAGGTGGCCAGGGGAACCAAGAAACCCTTAACAATGGCTAACTGAACAGCTTACAGTTGTAATCCCAACAAGTCCTTTTCAATGAAGCAGGAAGTTGCACAATCAGTACCAGATGTTAGTAAACACGTACAAAAGTCAAAATGCAGAGTTCACGCTCACATACAACACAAGCAACAGCTCCAGGCGTTTCAATCTACTCAAAGAACATCCAATATCAGAGAAAGCTGGAAGAATACATTGAGTCATTTGATGAACTTCTGACGTCAAAGCTTTACCACCAAAGCTTGCTATTCTACAAATATACTTTTCTTGCTTAGTTTGCATCTTTCAATTATAGATTGGGGTACAATATTACGAATTTTGCTGGTTTCGTCTTTTTCTTTCCACGTTGAATGGAGGCCTGGCGATCAGCCATGATGTCTGAAGGATTAGTTTGCAATGGCAGGAAAATTGAGTGGAGAAGGTGAAAATGAAGGTATAAATTAAGTGTTCGAGGGTGGGACAAAAACACTACCGAGGTGATAAGGCAAGCAGAATTTAATATGGGAGGAGGGAGAGATTGAGAGTCCCACTAACAAAATGCCATAAGGGAAAGGGATGTTGAACATAAAAATAAAAAATAAATAAAAAAAGTTGCCTTGGTCACGGATTCCCATACCCAGCTAATGGCAAGAGTTTGACCAGTCCCCTTTTTCAAACCACTTTATAGGCCGGACATAAATGGTCACCTGCCCTTCTCCACAGCCTACAACATAAAACCCAAGTCAAACCTAGATGTGCCAAAGGAAGTCCCATAGCACACACACACCTCTCCATAAGCGTAATGAAATCTCACATTTGAAAATCTACTCGATGCACTTAAAAATTGAGCACTGTCTAATCCAACACAGTTCCAGAGCATAACAAGCATATCTATTGGCTTGGTCAAAAGTTTTTTTTATGTGTTGCACAGCAGCTCAAGCTGCTGTGCAACACAGCTTTAATTTTTAGGTCTCGCATAGCGTTGCAGCGCAACGCGCTGTTCGCTTTGCGAGGCATGCAGTACACAGTATAGTGGAGGGAAGCTCCGCCCACTTTCCGTCTATGTTTTTCATTGGCTTCAATCGGAAATGCTGCATTCTGATTTGTTTTTGGCTTGTTTGTCCCTCCTCACGGCCAGGTCGTCATTTTTCTCCTTCCATTGCTATCGGCCCCTTTACTTTACAAACTCTTTTGTTCCTCTGCCCCCCCTTTCCCTCCCGCAGTTCGTAACTTCTCTGCCCCCCACTCCCGATCATGCCATCTTGGACGCCCACACGTTTGTTTATAAATGCAATAGGTCTCTCGTAATAAGAGTCCTATTGCATTTATAAGTGCTTGTTTTCTCCTGGGATTGGCTGGCTGAGTCTCGCACTTTATTTTGCCTGACCTGTCCAGACGGCTATGTTACGCATGCGTCCAGCAGCCGCTATACAGACGCTGCTGCGCACGAAGAGGAAGGTGTTTACCAGGACCCAGGCGACTAGGATCACACACACGATCTAGGCGAGAATCGCAGCTCTGAGATCCCTTGCTTCTGCCTGTCCACGCAGGGGGGGGGGGGGCATTAATTTTCCGAGTGAAAAGCAGCGCATGGGGATACAGGGAGTTCACGGAATACCAAACGTGACACCCATCGGTGCGCTGCCTGCTGATCCAATGGCAGAGCCGATGGGGGGGGGGGGGCGGGGGTTGCGGGCGCTGCGAGCGCTGCGAGGACAGCTTGTGATCCAGCAGCGCCTCCATCAGTTTCCGAAGCTACTGCCGAGGTCCAGAGGGAGCCGAGGGTTAGCTGTTAGCAGCGCTCGCTGTCTACGCACATAGGTCTCGTATTTGCGCACCTCCAGCCCGCACCGGCTCGTCAATCCTCGCATACAATTCTGGGACTTGTGGTTTGGCGTCGCTCCTGCGTCTGTGGGCATACATGCCCCAGAATCTAAGGCAGGTTTTGTTTACATGACCGGGATGACTGGAAGTACCAAAGGCACGTTGGAAGTTGTGTAACTGGGGGCCCACTTTCAACCCCTGCGTCAAGGGGTACTGGTCTCCCTCTGTCGCCGGGCGTCAGGCCTCATGGTTTTCTTTGTGTTTATTTAAAAGACTTGAGTCGACCCTTTACACCAAGGTGCCCGAAGGAGCTTTAGGAAAGCAAACGAAGTACATTTTCTGTGACCAACTGGCGTTTGTTGGCACACATTTTTAATACCCTCGCATGCTTCCAGCTGCGTACTTTGTTTGAGTTTCCTTGATAAAACATTGAAATATGTTATTTAATAAGAGGAGGGGGAGAGCTTTTCAGAGTTTTATTTGTACAAGGCAGGTCTCGGGAATGTGTGGGCAGTGGAGTGACGAGAAGATCCTATAAAAATGGCCCCATTACTAAATGAGGTAGCTAAAAAAAAGTGCTACATGTTTGCAGATAGTAACTGGTTTGAACTTGTAAAGACACAGTGATGAAGTGTTTTGCAAGGTATGGAAATGCTGCACGTATGAGCTTGCTGCAGGCAGTGTTTGTTGAAATATCGGGTAAATCAACAGTAAAAATGGACCAAGTTGACCATAAAACATGCCCACAAACAGCCAGAAATGAACTGCCTCGTTGCCCGATGGGCCAGTCCGGCCCTGGTCACAAGGACCCCATCCCAGAGTTTCTGTACTACACATAGATGATCTGGGTGCAGTGGGCCCTGTAGCGCCTCTGCGCCTGAAGCACTATTGATAAGCGTACCTTACACGGTGTGTGGTAGTAGCTGCAGGGCAGGGGGCTCTGCAGCCAGTGGGTGGGGCCCAGCGGATGCAGAAGGGAGGGTTAGCAGCTGGTGTCTCTGGGGCACAAAGTCAGGGTTCCTGGGGAGGGCTGTGTGGATTGGTGCTCATTAACGCCCTGTGTGCTGCATTAACGCCCCCAGGTTTCCTGCTGAGCTGTGAATGGTATGTAGATTGTACCCCCTCACCCTTGCCGCATTGTCCACATGTGCCGAATGACACCTTCCCTGGAGGGGGCAGGTAGCGGCTCTCGCCCCAGCCCCTTTGTAATGCCTTGTGTATTTGCATATTCGTAGCGTCGTTTTGGTGCAGTTAGAGGGCGCCAAATCTGGCAGGACGGATTACAGGCTGCCCCCCCCTCACTTGGGAAGCTGTCCTCAAGCCTGAATTCCCCTCCCCGAAATTACATTCAGGGCTTCCAGTTTCCATATGTTGTGATTACACACATGAATATAGACGGGAAAACCAACTAAAAGTCAAATTAATAAATAATCAAAGCCAATCATTTATAGTATCCCACATGAATAATTTGTAGCTTAATTCTACCTAAATTGGATACAGTGTGCACGTGCTCTTTTGAAATACACCCTTCCACAAAATCTTAAACCCAAGTCCTTCGCAGGCTCCGTGAATTCATGCGCTTGCGCTTTATGCCACTGAAATTGTTGCAATTAACCACGTCTCACGGAAATGGATGGGTGCAATACAAGTATTTCCTGACACAGGCCAATTACACACACACACACTCACTTAAATGAATGAGTTGTTACATCATATAACCATGACATTAAGATTGCTACACCAAATCTCACCAATAACACGTGTAAAAAGAGCCAATTCCCTGCAATGCCCATGTTGGTTCTAAGATGTGGTCTGGACTCTGCGAGCTGTAATATTTGAGGGTGCCTCTCCCATACTGTGGGTAGGGGGTTTGTGTGCCCATCACTGCATTTGCAGAGCTGGCGATTATCCCCCAGGAGATTGGAAACTTTAATTTGATCCTGTTTTTGTGGTCACTGGGATTTTTGAGCGGATAGTTTCAGGGAGGACGGCGAAACTTCAAGTCCCAGGGTGCAACATACATTGACAGTGGGTAAAATCCAGTTTGGGTCTCATTACTCCTGAAAAGGTTCGGGGTTTTCGGAGACGTTCGGCTGGGGTGCTCTTCAATGCAGTACACTCGTAGCAAACGCCACCACGTTCCTGGTAGCTCAGTTGCCAAGTGGCTCGCTCCATGAGCAAAACATTGGTATTTTAGATAAAGGGCTCTTAATATTGGGATTTTTTTTTTTTTTTTTAAAGTCACCCATCTGGGTTGAGTGGGACAGGGCGGCTTGTTCCAGTTTGAGGGTATTTTGTTGAGCAGTCTTCAAATGGGCCTCTTTCACCAATTACTGTATTTTGCAGTGTTCTGAGCAGCACACAGGACGCGTTGAACCCAGTGTCTCCTTATTATGACGTTGGTGTGAAACCGAAGGAGTACATTAAGTTTAGAACATAGCGATTAATGGTATTCTGTTTGGCATGTTTTCTTGGTAACATTTGAGGAATTAATTATGTGGCCAAGATAAAAAAAAATGTTTTGTTGACGACTGGACAGGGACCCCTCAAAAGGGGAGGGAGGCTTAGACGCCCTTCCTTGCACTTATCAACATTCTCTACGCCGTTCATGTTTTATTGTGGTGTGGGAGCTTCAAAAATAACCCCGCACCCCCACATTTGTTTCAACACTTGCGGCCCTCGTGTGTTTCTGTTAAATTCCTGAAAGGTTTAAAACGGGACTCTTGCCTGTCCCTGCAAACCGCTGAAAATTACAGGGCTGTTGCTCTGTAGGGTCCGAGGTGCTGGGATCTCGTGTCTGACGCCCTCTTATTTTTGCACTCAATTATAGTTAATAACAAAGTGCGCTCTAAAAAGCCTGCATGCGTTTTTAGGTCTGGCTGGACAGCGCATATGGTGGCATATCTTATGTGATTAACAAAAGGGGACGTTGAAAAGCACTAAGGAGAAAGAGGCTTTGGCAAAATCCAAATGTTGGTTAACTTGAGTACAGCATTTGATTGGGTAAAAGTGGAGTTCTTCCACAAAAGAGTGGTTGTACTGGGCTCCTATTAGCTTTTGAAGAGAGCCCCATCACCTAATTGGACTGTTAAGTTCAAACGTAATAAAGTGGCAGGATGCGCGGGTAAACCTTGGAGATGGAGCTGCTGCAGTCATTTCACTAGCTTTGGCTCCCCCCCCTGCTGTATCTCAAATTGCAAGGTATGTGCGACATCCCACTTCGTCAACCAGGGTCTATGTATAAGCATGCACACAAGGCGCATGTCCATGTGCAAGCACGCACATGGGGTGCACCCATGCCCCTGGAGAGGGACAACCTGAAGCTGGGTGCGAGAATTGGGCAAGGGTGTAGGAGTGACCAGGAAGTGGCTGGGTGGCCCATGCCCCTCCAAACCGCCACGAGGATATAGCTGGGAGTCGCTCGTAGAAGCCAGATGGCCTGCACTCCTCACTGTCGCCTCACTGAAGTGTCGGGCAGCCGCCTGCCAGGGCAGAGCAAGTGTGACCACTCCCCGTGGTCCATAAGCACATACATACACAAATGGGAGCAGCACGGCCTTCTCCCAGTGCAGGCCGCGATTGCATGTGAGGCCACAGGAGAGGCCAGAGCCGTCCACACTGGCTGGTTTGTGATCTTCACTTCACAGAAGCAGGAACAGCACACCCAAGAGCTCCAGTAATGGTGAAAGAAAGATGAGGGGGCTGCATGAGCTAGTGCGCCCCCTCTCACACAAGATCTGAGAGAGTAAAGAAGTGTCAGGCAGCAGCATACCTCCTCTCCCTGGAGAGTAAGACGTGTTTACTTGTGTTCCCAGCAACCCTCTCACTACTTTCAGTGTGCTCGTGCATGGCAGCTTCCCTTCGTCTCCCGCTGGGAACTTTTTTTTTTTTTTTTTTAAATAAAGGAGTGAGTGCCTGGCCGAAGAAGGGAGCCCTTTCATTTAAATGCTGGGTTTCGTAAAATTTGTGTCAGCCTACATATCCCCTGACCGAGTCTGTAATGTCTCCGTCCCTTCAGTCCTTCGCAGGTCCTGTATTCTGACTGACGCTGGTTCTCTGATGGCACGAAAGAGGGGCCTGAGGCAGTTCATGGAGCGACAATCCCAGCTTGCTCGGCCTCTCTAGTACTGCATGTGACCCTCTGCGTTGTCTATACTCAAGGATGCATTCCCATGTTTACCGTCAGAGGAAGTGCAAGTGCATTGATAAAGCCAATAGGTCTTGCCTTTGGGACCTTATAAGTGTTTAGCCATGCAACGGTTGATGTTGTTGCACCAAGGATATTGTACTGCATAACTAAATACTTATAAGGTCCCAAAAGCGAGACCTATTGGCTATGCCAATGCTTGTTTTTAATGCGCTCCCACGCGGCCAGCACTGACCATGCCATACTGTGCTTTTTTTCCTTTAGGCCATGTTAGGAGGGTTGTGGGGGCAAGCAACACAAGAGAGGAAGCTGGGAAACATCACAGAGCTGAAAGTGGGCAGGCAATAAGATTAAGAGAGGCAAGTATGGATTCTAAAAGTGGCCCTGTTTAGTTGTTGGTTTATTTTTTAATACCAGCTTATACTGCATCAAGCAATAGAAAATACAGGACAGCTAGAATCCTAGATTCAATATGCATAACAAAAGGAATATGGCCATGGTCTGCATTTTTATTTGAGGGTCTGCAACTGTACTGAAACCCATTATTCCTCTGCTTTTAAGAGCTCGCCACAGGGCAACTTCCCCCTATAACTTGTGCCCCATTCTGCCCTGCTGACGAGTGTCAGCGGCACAATCTTTGTACGGAACACTCACGAGACCAGAGGAGGGTCTCACGCTGTGTGCTGAAATCCAAATCTGTAGTGGGCAATAAGCAATCTGACCCTCACAGGCAGACAAAGCAGAGCATGACTGCTTGCAAAACTGATGTCCAGACAGCCTAAACCTACAGCCCAGAGTGTCACTGATGTAGGCACTTTGGAAGTCATATCAGGCCTTCGGTTCAGTGCAGGTCACAGTGCCTGGAAGGAGTGCATGCCCATCCTCGCTTCTGGATAAAGAAACTGCACCATCTTCCTCACAAAAGCACCTTGTTTTTACTTTCACATGGTATTGCAGGGATAAAGCCGCGTTGTAATGGTTACCTCCCTTCCACTACTTTTGCTAAAGAAGGATAAGTGATCTCTCTCAATTCACAAAATCTCAAACTCTGATAAACACTCCAGTGCTCCCCCACACAGACAAATTTATTCTGGGAAATGTAGCCCAGTTACTCAAGAACTACATTGAGCAAATTCATCACGCACTTTGAGTTTATCAGTTCCTTCCCCAAGAGCACTGCATCTATTCAGACAGCAAAAGAAAGTGTTGATACAAAATGTTCAGAAATCAGAGTGCGTGCAAGTACAAGTCCGGATCTGGGAACGGTCTAATCTCAGGAAATGTAGCTGGACATTAGGACAAATAATCACTCATTGAAATAAGAGGGTGGGAAACAAAGAATATGGAACAGGGTGGGTTAAAGAGAACGAAAGGGAGAGCGTTTTAAAAAGAATGGACGGATGGAGGGTTAAAAAGGTTGGACGGGACGGACACCCAGGGGCGTGGGTGATGGAGAGGGGCTGCAGAGGCATGCATTCTCTAAGAGTGCATCCACAAAAGTGCTGGGGGGGGGTGGGGGAGAGGAGGAGGGGGAAGAAGAGAAGTCTGAGGCTAGTGGAAGGACACTAGCCACAGGAAGCTGTACTTGGTCCATGCACCACGGTATGGACAAATACTGAAACCCAGGAGGAGTCTAAGGCAAGGAAGAGGCGCGGACCATAGGAAGTAAGGAAACGAGGGATGTGGGAGCCAACCAATGTTAAGTAATGGGCAGGCTATAAGCCCCTTTAAATGTCAGCAGAGGAAAGTCAGGAGGGCACTCCTCCTCCTACATCGCAGCCAAGACCTGGATTGAAATCCTCCAGTACATCCCGACCTCGCATCGCTACTTAATTTCCACAAGAGACTGAAGACCTGGCTGTTCAACAAGAAGCTCCGCCCAACCTACGTCTCTGCTCCAGTGCCTGGATACCCTCACGGGTGATAAGTTGCACCACACAAATCGTCAAACCTAAAAATATAGTTTAACAGTGTGTACATCACTTGTGCACTGCCATGCTTATGTACTAACATTATAAACTTTTCCTATCAGATTGTCATCTTTTGTTCTTGAATGTCAGTTTTAGTTTTACATAGTCATGGATTGGAGTCTGGCTTTCACCAGCCATTTTCATCCATCAGTCTATTATGGAGTTATTCACTGTTCTTTTCCTAAATAATGGTCACTGAGTTGTGAACAAAGTTTCATGGAAAGCTGAATACTACATGTCTTGATTATTGTTCAAAGTTGGCAGATAGAAAATAAGTAAAAGGGCATTAGGCCAGTTTCTGTTAATTGTTTAATCTGAAAAGTTTATCGACACCTAAATAATGTTATAAAAACTAGGCAAAGGGCGCGATGGATAAGAGAGACTTCGTGCCAGGTGACAATGCACAAGATAGGCAATGCACAATTGCATGACCTACTTAGGTCAAAGGCTAGCATGGAGGCATTCAGTCTTCACTTGCACGTTTATCAGCAGAGCTGCCAGCGTATAACGAGAATAGTAGGCTTTGCTATTATTCTGAACTTAAGCCTTATTATTCAAACAGGTATGTGGGTGAAAACCATTTACGAAACTCAAATTAGTTTCCTTTTTGTGCTAAAATTAGCTTAGTGAATAGAAGTAGAAGAATGAGGGTAGGATTGCTGTAAGGTCATACGACAGATGATGGAATTTTCCTGTTTTTTCACTCTTGGGTAAACGTTACAGCCACCATTCTGTTACAGCTCATATTGTGTACTAGGATATTAAAATTAATCTTTAAAATATATCCATCATTTCCTAGTGTTCTTGGTTGTGCTTCTCTGCACTGGTGTTGAGGATTCCATGCGTCCAACAATCCATCTACCTCTCCAGACACTTAGAAGTGTCCCTGTTACTCCCCACATCATTCAGGGGTCGACAATCTTTTCTCTATTAAGAGCTACTAACGTTCAAAGAAATCTATCATGAACTGTTAACCTAAATTATCAGAGTTATGATATTGATCACTTAAGACAAGATTCCATAAGTGGCCATTGCATGCAGGATTACTAGCAGTGAACAACCTGCATCCGGCAAAGTCACCACCAATATCATCAAAAAAGCCTTACAAATTTTTTAATGTAATGCTTCTACATCCCATAGTCATATGCAATGCCCCCTGGCACCTAGGAAAGGTCAGTATTAAGACTCCAGTGCAGCACAAATTACCACTTAACTATCAGACTTAAATATATTTTTTCATTGGCTCAGACTGCACATAGGGGAGTTACTCACAGGTACCTGGGGAGCTACCAGTAAGCTCCATACCTACTCACTGGAGAACTCTATTCTAGAGTATCTGCAGTACCAGAAGATCAACAGAAAAGGTGGAATGTTTCTGTACTAAAGAAAAGAGGGGAAAAATATCTGAAAACAAAGCAGCTGGAAGATACTTCTATAAATAATTCAGGCATTCTATAACCAGAAATCATGCTTCTTAATGTAGCAATGAGAGGTCAGCAGTGACTTAACTCAGAGCAACATTACTATCAAACCGGTTACATATAGAGTCAAAATATATGCTTTAGAGTGGTAAGACACTCATTAATGTGCAATGGTGAGATGCCTCTAAGCTCAGGTGGTCACTGGTTGCATTTCTACCCTGGTTGACTATCTACAAATAAGACAAACATGGTTAATGTTTGTGAGGGAGCAACACATTACATCCCGGAAAAATTGTGTTTGTTATATTTAGAAATTAGCAATAACCATAAAGGTGACTGGAATAGCTGAACAGTTTTATTCTCCACTGAGGCAACCACAATACATGTGTCCTCAGTGCCAACTGTCATCAGCCCTACCAACTACCACTTCAACCCAGCAGGTAGATTGTACCATAGGTAAGGTGGGAACGAGGGAGAAGGTTTGTACCGTCAAGGGAAATTTATAAAGGCTACTGGATAATATAGTTATAAGTGTGTTAAAAGTATCTTCCACAAAAGGAGGCCACGGTTAAACATGGGAGACTTTAAATGTTATTTTAAGTATTTATGGTGCACCGGCTGAGCAATTTAGGCAGACTGAGAACAAAATAAGTGAACAAAAGTGCAAACTGGTAGACATCGTGCCCCAGAGCTCAGACACTCACTCCAAACACAGACTTGACATGGGATGTTACTGTCCACCCTCCAGTGAGGGGAGAAAGTTTCTGCTCACCTGCACTGGTCCCCGTAGGCGCAGCACCCTCGCTGGTAGTACCTGCAGCTCATTGTGGGATGACTGCTATAAAGATCGTGGGAGTAGCGGCAGTTGTCACCTTCTACGCAAACTCCATGTATGAAATACCTTCATGAAGGAAGAAAAGGTTTAAACTTTAGTCTCCTTAGAAGTGAAATCAAGTAATACATCAAAACACAAATGAACTGGCCAAACAGTTACTAAAAGCTTAAACCAAGTGATAGAACAAGTTTCAAATTGCCTAAAAACTTGTACTGTACAAAAATAATTCATGCTAAACGACGACAATTAAGAACAAGTACATGTAGGCTCCAAGCATATGCTTGGATGTGACATGATTATCTTGCAAAAATCAATTAAAAGTGTTAATGAGATCCAAGAAGGATTTTCAGTCTGAGTGTTTCACTAGCGATGTTGCTTTTTCTCTATTCTGAGCCCCATCACCCACTTAATAAACTTCCATCTTCTATTTCTTATCATCGCATTGATTCCAGAAATGCATGTTAAAACCTGCTCAGAATAAATTAGTCTTGGTAAACTAATACTACTTATTAACGTTTCTCCAGCACTATTTTCAGATTGGATTGAATATGCTATAAAGCATTTCACAACCTACAAGGCAGCAAGAGTGACCAGACGTAATGGAGCCCTCAGAGAGCTGCTAGACAACCAGGTGCTGAAGCGTTAATGTAGTTCTGGGCACTATCTGCGGTTCAACAGGCAAGCAGGGCCATTTAAACAACAAGCATTGGCATAGCCAATAGGTCTCGCCTTTGGGACCTTATAAGTGTTTAGCCATGCAACAGTTGCATAACTAAATACTTATAAGGTCCCAAAAGCGAGACCTATTGGCTACACCATTATAATCGCGGCACCGGCGCTTTACTTTTAACATTAAAAGTAATGCGCGGGTGCCGCGATTATAGCAAAAGTAAAGAAATAGAAAAATAATCTATTTCTTTACTTCAAAGCCGCGAAAGTGAAAGTGATCGCGGTGCACTTAATGACCCGTGACGCGCGTGCACGCTCACGTGAACGCAAGCTGGTTGCCAGCAAAAGCCACTGCTGTTTGCACTTCCAAAACCCGCTTACTAAAACTCTCGCCCAGAGCAGCGCTAAGCGCTGGCTCAGGTGAGACCTAAAAAGGAACTGCTCTACACAGCCCAGCAAGGCTGAAAAATTACCAAGAGTGGTGCGAGAACCCAGAACAGAAAGTTGCATCTCTGCAAATTTGTAACGAAGCATTTGTGTATAGTCCTTGACGATGTATCTAGTGCACAAATGTGATCTTTTATTTCACCCTCTTATCCCTATGCTCAACACCCTCCAAATGTTGGGAATTAAAAAAAAACAAAAAAAAAAAAAAACCCTGTTTTACTCTCATCAACTAACCTGCCAGCTTCTACCCTACATAGAATATATTGCGAATAAAACTGTGACGCTACGTTAATACTTGCAGCCAACAATTTCATGGTGGGCATATAGATAAGACGATTCAATGCGGAACAAGACAGTCTACAAAATGCAGATTAATTAGATCAGTACAGCATGCAAGATGTTTTCTTCTGAATTGAGAAGGCATCAGCTAGCGGTCTTATCATTTGGCCCTATAGCAGTGGTTCCCAAACTGTGCGCCGTGGCTCCCTGGGGCACCGTCAAAACTAGCCAGGGGAGCCACGCACCAAGCACTTTAATGCATTTAATGTTGAAGGGTTCGTTGGCTTCAGTTAAACTAATTAGAATTAAAAGCATGGCGTCAATGATCTGTAAGTGACAAGCCTAAAGCTGGAAACGTAATGCTTAATTAATGGGCATTTCAAGGGAGATGACCTCCATATTTCACTGGATCTCCACATTCCAACACTCCCAAAGTAAGCGGAAGACGCCAGATTAATTTTGTTACTTGTTGTTCGTTTTTCCCCAAATGCATTTTACATCAATGAAAGTTATCAGAAAAAGTAGAGTTGTCCTGTCTCTCAAACACACTACGTGTTATTAAGTATTGACATGTGTACTTGAACCATAGGTACTTCCAGTACACATACATTTCCTGACAGGCCTTCTCTCTCCATGAGCACAGGGAAGCAAAACACCATATACGGTATAATGCCAACATTTGGAAGCAAGAAAGAGGGACATTTAAAAAAAAAAATCATGAGGAATTTATTTGGCTTGCATTGAATTGGAGGCAATTTTAGGGCAGACAGCTAAAATAAAGTAGTATGTGGTTTAAAAACAATCTCAAGTCACTGCTGAAAGAGGTGTTGGCACGTACGACATGGGTAGAAATGGAAGTGCATGCAAATATTCTTCAAGCACAGAAACACTTTGGCAATGAAGCCTACATGCATAGGGGTGCTATCTAGTACTGTAAGTGGGATACAAAAAAAAAAAAAGTTTGATAGGGTTTTCTAAAAGAAGACATGGGCAAAGAAGTGTAACTAGGAATATTTTATTGTGCCGCCTTAGTAGTACGAAACACCCTGCATATGATTATAATACCTTCATCAGCTTCATCCCAATTATTTTCAGGGAGAAAAATTTAACTTCTACTCCCGAGGCCGGGCTTACATTCCCCACCCTCCAAAAAAAAGTAACAGTGGGCAGTCACAGCCAACGGCCAATGGATCAGAAAGTAGAAAAAGTTTGGGAATCACTGCCCTAAAATCTTAAACACAAAAGCTGACTGCAAAGTACTAAACATCTCTTGTTTTTAGGTTGTTCAATTTTACATAAAATCATCCAAACGCTTGTATCAGTTCTGATCTATTACCTTATGACCGAGCACAAAACAAGTTCAAATTTGTAATTGGGACTGTTCAGCCCTTCGGTGGCTGCAGAAAGTGCTCATGTTAAAGGGTGATACCAAAGGGGATGATGGACGGAGCGTTTGAGCTAATCAAACACTCACCCCCAGTCAACTGATCTGGGTTTAATCCATCATCATTCTTTAGCTCACTCCACCACCCCAGTTCAGACATGGCCATATGCAAATCAGTCTGACCCTGTGCCTCATGGGAACAGTCCAGGCCGAACTGCCAAGCCATGTCTTCCATGGACCGGAAACAAGCATCCTGGGACCGGTTTCTGGCCATTCAGCCGTCATCAGCCAGGCTAGCTTGAATCCAGTGGCAAAGTGAGCAAGGGACCCACGTCTGGGCATACCCTGCCAACTTAGGGCGAACAAAGCGATACCAAAGGGGATGATGGACGGAGCGTTTGAGCTAATCAAACACTCACCCCCAGTCAACTGATCTGGGTTTAATCCATCATTCTTTAGCTCACTCCACCACCCCAGTTCAGACATGGCCATATGCAAATCAGTCTGACCCTGTGCCTCATGGGAACAGTCCAGCCCGAACTGCCAAGCCATGTCTTCCCTGGACCGGAAACAAGCATCCTGGGACCGGTTTCTGGCCATTCAGCCGTCATCAGCCAGGCTAGCTTGAATCCAGTGGCAAAGTGAGCAAGGGACCCACGTCTGGGCATACCCTGCCAACTTAGGGCGAACAAAGAGATACCAAAGGGGATGATGTTAAAGGGTGAGCAGAAGGAGAAATTACTCCTTACTCGTACATAGGGCACGATTCCAGAAAACTATCTAATCCATTAAGCCTTTAATACCAATCGAGGGTGGAATTTGTATACTTTAACTTGCTTGGGGTTACGGTGCAGTTTCAGAAGCCGTAGTTGGAAAAATATCAACTTACAGCTGTAAAAAGATCAGCCTGATATTTTGAGTCGTAATCTACTATATGGTGGTCGGCTTAACACAGAGTTTTTTCCTATGACGTGCCTCAACTCCTTAGATGTATACCAGAGCATAAATCACCCCCCATACTGCAGTGAGTGGGAGTTTCAACAGTCACCCATGACGTATGGAGTTTTGCTTCTTTTCTAGTCATCCAACAATTTCATCAGCTAGCAGTTTGAGGAGTTTAGTTAGGGAGGGCCCACTACCTTGCATCTCAATTAACGACTGGCTGTTTGGGGTACAGGAACAACCCGGCATCTAGACTTAAATTAGATGTAATGAATGGGACAGATTTTAGGTATGGTGTTTTCTTCTCTACATTACGTGCTAAACATTCATGCCATTTGCCTGCTCTTGTACATGTCAGTAATCAACTAGTCGCTCAAGGGGGAGAGCCAAGTGGAATAGGGAAACTTAGGTCTGCCATTAAAGATATTATGTATTTTCACATACATACAATGCAGGAAATGAGGGGGATACACTCAAATCCAGCAGCTATTATATAGCCAGATTCTTAACTAGGCAAGCCTCCGAAAAATATGCAGAATTTTTTGCACTGCAATTTCATTCCACCGGGACACTGTGTCCGCATGTGGTCTACTTTCTGTTCAAAGCAGCAAACTACAGGGAGTGAGTGGAGTTTTAGTTTTCACTTCCAGGTGGTGCTAACAATAACGCTTCACTTAGAGCCAGCATTCCCACCCCCCACCCCACTTTTAGTTTTTTAGTCTAATCCTGGCTAGGAGCTTTGTTGAGACTAACACTCACTTAGATGCCAATACAATGGAAAGAAACAAAGGCTCACTGCTTATTATCACTTCGCAAGAGCTTAAGAGAAAGTATGACACAGGAGCCTGATTATTTACTCTTAAGCCCCTGTATGTCAAAGGTATACATGCAGTTTGAAACGGTCAGATGTGCCGGTCTCAATGAGCAATTACACTAATAAGGATTAAAAAAGCACTCAAATTTCTATATATAGCACTACTCATCCCAATCTAGGGAGTCAGAGCACTCTAACACACACTAGACTAGCAGCAGCCCATCCCTAATGGTTAGGGGGCCTCAGCCCCATACCTTTTGGACACAAGTGTGTCAGGCTGAGTAAAGGTTAACCCGATAAACAGTTTATTTTTAGGTCAGGCAGCCAGGAGCTAGACATGCGCTAAATGCTTAGACGCCTGAGCTGAACTTTGCTGGGCTGAGGACGTCACAGCTCCTGTGGCCGTAACCTCCTCTGCTCAACAAAGGTCCTAGAGGCTCTCCCCCTCGTGATGAGGGGGGACGAGTCAGTTTTAGCCTCGTACCCAAACACTTCAGTTGCAAGCCCTGAAGTGCCCAGTGTATCACTGACACCTGATCACAGAGTGGGTGGGGGTCAGCAGTCTCTGACTCCATCCTTCTCTGTGAAGAGATAGGGACTGCTGCCTCCCCTCATTGGCTGGAGGGGAGGCAGCAGTCCCAACCCTCCTGGCACCTTCGAGTCTTCGCTCCCTGAGACCTGCAGCAGGTAAGTGTTATGTTTTAATCGACAGGTGTGTGCGTCTATGTATAAGTGTATGTGTATTTGTGAGTGAGTGTTGTGAATGGGTGGGTGCGCGTATGCCCCCTCTCTACGATGTACTTACCGGTCACCACTGCACAAGACAGAGGCAATGAATCACAAAGTGAGTAAATCAGCATACAGGAAAGGCAACACAAGAATGGTTACACGAAGGAGTTCCAGATCATCGATACTGGTAGGAATATTTTAAGAGTGCTTGGACTGGAGAAAACAGTCCAGATTTAAAATGTAATGAAGTAGTTGGGGTTGTCCGTACTACTAAGGGTTTATTATTACACAAAAACCTTTAGCAACCTAAGAATAACAAAAGAATGAACCAAAAAAAATAAATAAGGTTCTACACCTATGCCTTGCAGTTTGCATACAGCTCCTTGATGTCTGTTCAAATCTCAAGTCGCTATATTAGAAGAATTATAACTGATTAATAAAATGTAACAAAAAGATGTGCCAACGGTAGTAACCAGCTGAGCAATCTACATTAAATACAAATCTGGAACCTGCACTGTACGTTATGCATTGCAGCAGGTACATTAACCTGCTACACTACTTTATGACGACCCGAACCTGAGTAGATAACACAGCTCTCCATCAAATGCATTAACCACAGTTAGCATCACCCTCTTAAAAATGTTGGGCACACAAAGATCTCTCCAAGAGGTGCCTTTACACCGTAATGCAGAGGTCTTTAAACTGTGGATCTCGACCCTCTAGGGGGCCGTGGCTGCATTCCGGGGGAGGGGGGTGGGGTAGGCAACAAATGGCTCAACAAGTACTTCTGAATGAAGATGCCCTGGAAGCGCAACTTGGCACATTTCCAGGCCGCCTTCATTTACATGCAGTGCTTGAGGTGGTTAAAAAAAAGAAATGCATGGGGAAATAATGTAAAAGAACGCATTTCCATCCGATTAGCTTAACTTGCATTTAATTTTTCATTTAAGGTTGCTGTATAATATTATATGCAGAGTGGAAAAACAAGACAGAATATTTTGTTCCTTTTAGCCATGCGGTGGCAGGGTAAAAATCGTGGCTAAAAAGAACAAGTGTTTTCTTTTTAACTTCCAGTTAATTGCATGTAAAACAATGCAGAAACTTTAAAACAAAAAATAAATGCAAGTTAAGCTAATCAGATAGAAATACATTTTATGAAATTTCATTTGGGTAATGTGACCACTGCAGATGTGAGGAATAATGTCTTGTGTATAGTGCTACAAGGTCCCAGCCTGGAGCAGAATGCACAAGTCATTATTTTAAAATTGTATTATACTCAAGTGCTTTCAACGTATATATTTTAGATATAAACTATACCTACTGCAAACATTTGTCTGTTAAAAGGACACTCTAGAACTAAGCTTATAACACCCTGACTAAGTATCAAAAAGAATAACTGTTACCCCAGGATTGACTCCATCAATTAAAGCCTAACCTGGCTTCCAAGCAGCCTTTACATTTGGTGATTAACCAATTGCACACATTTATATTCTTCCAGGCAGCAGGTACCCTGGTGCGAATGCCCGTTTCATCCTTCGTTCTGTGTCCCTCCCTGAGTTTCACAGCACCGGAAAACTCTTCCCTACTTCAACCCTGCACTCCCTTCACTTTTATGCAGAGGCACTTCAAGGGCCCCAATAACTGTTCAGGGACGGTTGTGTTTTTTAACGAAAAGTATGGGAACTGTTTCTGGAAAATTAAAAAAGCATGGGGCACGTGGGTCCCCATAAATCCTAGCCACTTTAGACCCCATTATATATGCACATGTGCTGCAAGGTGAGGCGAGTGGGTGACAGGGAGGAGTCCAGCAAGGCCACATTTAGACAGAGCGCTCCGATCATCTGGACCACTTGGGCCTCAGAGTAAGGTATAGGAAAAAAGAAAGTAGTGTTATCCTTGGATACCAGCAAAGAGAAAGCCCAGATGAAGGGGAGCTCTATATTTGGTGGGGTGTAGTAGTCATTTTTTAGATTACAAAAAATGGTAGAGACAGCTTCCTCTTAGAGATGCTTTGAGGAAGATGGAGATTTTTGGGGGCTTTTTTTTAAAGATTTTTTTTTTAGTGCAGCATGAGCAGTTACATTGGGACCCAGGCTTACAACACCCCAATTATGGGTCGATTTCTGTTTTGGTTTGATATATTTGTACTTTTATAAGTCTTCCATATAGCATAAATTAAGAGCTACAGAAAAATACCCCTGAAATGATCTCCTAAATGCCATCCTGGAGCTCACCCCTTCCCCTCTCCCTATTCTTGTCATACATTTTTGGACAGTGGCCCTCTGACTTCTAAACATTCTGCGGGGGGCCCTCAGAGCAAAAAGGTTTGACGACTTCTGCAATAAGAGGTGTTAAAAAGCAGCCTATTTGGTAAGCCAGAACAGATTTACTGTCACATTTGTCCTTGTTGCCAATTTCTATCCTGTGCAGGCAAGGCAATAGCCAGAGCTGCTGACTTTGGAGCTCTTTTTGAGTCTCAGCGTGAGCTCAACATCCTGCGATTGTGGGCAAAGAATTAATCTCCCACTACCTACAAAAAAATAAATAAAAAATAAATAAATAAATGAATGCATCCGTGTGTAATGTAACTGATGGTCATGTAAAGCACTCAACCCTTCAGATCAAGTTGGCGCTATATAAAACTGCAACAACAAAAAAATATATACACATACATATATACACACATTTTCATTACTCCACGTTTCTACTGCCACACCTAGGGCCCCCAAAAATGTATGGAATCCTGGAGCACAGTTTCCATTGCCAGCAAAATAGGTTTTAAGATAGATTGTCACGAAATGCCTGTCACATCATAACAAGCATTTGCAATGTAATAGGTCTCACATTACTGAAAGTTTGAGATTATTGGTGTTAAAAAAATATCCCAGCAGTAGCATAAGTAATAAAATCCATGAAGAAAGAAAAGGTTGCAGTACCACAGGCTGTTACTAGGTGTCCCTGTGGAGTTGTAAAGGGACCTCTATTGGCCACATAACCTACTGCACCCTTACTTATGCTACTGCTGGGATATTTTTTTAATCAAAAAACTCATTCATATTCTATATATGATAGCAGAGGTATGCAGGTGCTAGTTGAATTAGATGGAGGTTCAATCCAGTATTTTCCAAAAAGGGTCTAAGCAAAATATCGGCTTTATGAAAAGGGTCGACAGGTGTATGCATGCATGTTAAATAAAGCCCTTCCAGATGGTTTATCAAATAGGAAGTTACACACCGAGTATTAAATTTAAGTCAACATTAGCGAAAACATGCCTTGCCTTAACCACCAAGAGACTGTTACCCATAGCTGCTGCACTGAATGTCACTTGTTTTCTTACTGTGAGCATGAGAAAAGGTAAATTGCCATCACTTATAGTGTAAGATAGCCAATGGCTAAAGTGGGTTGAGGGTCTATTGCATCATGCTGTAAGCTAAGGATTTCAAAATCAAAATGTTAAACTCACTTTAACAGACCTCTGGATGTGATGGACTAGCAGAGAGCGTGTGAGTGTATTATTTCCTTCATTACATAAAGCTCCAACAGAAAACTGTCTGAGCCAGACCTAAAACGTAGAATATTGTGTCTTTAATGTAACCAGAGCCGTTACCCGATTTCTGCAACTACAGAGAGGAGATACTGCCCTTGAGGATATTCTATTTCTCTTCGTGAGAGCTGAAAGATTTTAAGGCCGAGCCATCGACTGTGTAAAGGCCAAGCAGTGATAAGAAAATCTGTCTTCCGCCTCATTAAATTACACATTACCTTAATCAGGGTGGTTACAGGGCCGGAGTACTGTATGGCATTTAGTTTAGCGAACAGTCCCTAGCATACATCTGAATGCCGGCCTCCATGGAAGAGCCAGGGAACAACATAATGAATTTAATGATGCATGTGAAGAAATAGAGGTGTGATGTTTTCCATTTAACGAGTTAAATCGGGTATGCACCTAGCTGAAACTGAAGAAACATAATACAGATGGCTTTGAGCATCTGCTGATAGTACAGCTCTTGACTGCACAATATCACGGACAGAAGAACAGATCCAAATCTTAGTTGGTACAGACTATTTACAACTGGAGTTCAACACAGATTAGAAAACTGCCCTGCAAAAATGCTAAAAGTTAATTTTTTTAAAGTGCCTTTTTACTTTGTTATTAATAGCCGCAGCTTAGGTAGCTGAGCTTAACAGCCATTTGGGCTTCATTAAAGAAAGACTTGCTCTGTTCACAAGGGCCAGTTTAATCATTCATGCCTACAATCACAAGAGGCTAGTTAAGATGGAGAGGGAGGGAATTTTAGCACTAGGCCAGCTGTTCATGCGTGACCAGCAGCACATTAAAGGGTTAAGTGTGAATATGAGTTGCGGGAAAATGATTGTGGTTGTTATAAAGCAAAAGGAGGTGCGCCAGGTGATTAAGTCAAGTCAGTCTCGTTATTTCAAAAACCTTTATTTATACTTTTTCTTCCATCAAGTATAACTCCTTATAAACACAAACAGCTCAGCCAACGCGTTTCGTTCCAAACAGTGGGAACTTCGTCAGGGCTTGAATGAAAATGTCGGCAAGGCCAATCTCCACAGATAAATTAATATCCTAATCCAGCTCCGTGCGCCGGAAAACTAGGAATTCCTCAAGGCATCACCATGCCCTTTATCGAATACCCTGACACGTATTCTGTTCCTTCCTGCAGCGCTGCAATTAGGCGCACCTCCTTTTACTTAATCAGACCCCCCAGGATATTGCGGCATGGATTAGCAAATTTAGCGGCACAAATATGGAAATTTAGCAGCACAAATATGGAAATTTAGCAGCATTTTTGCTGCACTTTATTTTACTCATAATCATTCATTTTCAGCCTTAAATCAATAGAAAATGTTTTAGCAGAGTATTCCACTTTAAAATAGGCATGTTTAAAGTTCTGCCGCTCTACGGAAGCATAGCTCCAATCCTAACCTCGTTTGAGGGGGTCATATTTCTCCCTGGGATGTTCTAGCACCCATGTGCACACCCCTGCTGGGGCAACGCTGCCTCCTAGACCCACGAGGCACGACACCTCTTCCTCAGGTGCCCTATGGCACATGATCGTAGTGGGTGGAGGTGCATTGCCACGGCTAATGTAAGGATGTTAAATATTGCTCTACGCCATGGCAGACATACTGAGGCCTATAGATGGGAAAACGTGCAATGTTTTGTTCACGGTTAGTTAATATCGCATTATTGTAATATGCTACAGGATGGATCTGTTCTAACCTTAAAAAGAGATGGGAGATGCAATGTACGTGCTTTTTGTAAGTTCAGTAATCTTACGCACCAATAAAAAGATTATCAAAATAAAATTAAAAAAATATTGCTCTACGCAGATCAGTGGCATGGGGGTGGGTGCGAGCCCTTATACAATACAGCCCCCACCTCAATGTGTCTTACAGGTGATGTGTGTGCAGTCTACATCCCAAATATGAGACTCTTCCCACCTCCTCTGCGAGCAACTCCCCTCCCCAGGCTTTTGGCACAGAGATCTTTTTGTTACTTGCAGCTCGTACCTTGCAATCTTTCTAATACAGCCTAATGCTTTCCAGTACGCCCAGCAGTAGTAAGCCTCTCCTGGTAACCTTTCCCTTTACTAGCCTCATCCACCTGCCAGACCTTCTCCCTGCCCCATCTCCTCCGTCACCCTGGGCACTACCTTCACTTCCTCCTCTGCCATCACCTTCGCATCACCTCAGCTCCCCAGCTGTCCCCCCTCACTACCTCACCCCTCCTGTAGAAGCAGCATCTCTCTCCTCCACAGACCCTTTTAATGCATCTCTCCTCCTCACTCGCCTCCCTATCTACTGGCCCCCCCTCTCACACCAGGCCCTGTCTTCACAGCTCCCCTCTCCTCTCCAGCACCTCCCTTCACAGCTCCCCTCTCCAGCTCTCCTCTCCAGCACCTCCCCTCACAGCTCCCCTCTCCTCTCAGGGGGCCAGGGATTTCAAAGGTCACTCAAGCTAAAGCCAAAGTGACATGCCTAAAAAAATATAACCTGCCTGCTAATTGATGAGCAGGCTACGCACAGCCAGAGACTGGTTGCGTTGACTATGCTTGTGGCAGAGTGAATGGAGAAAGAAGAGATGATGACGAACTTGCGTTCATTTCACTGTATTTCTAGCAACTTTCCAGCAGGTGGCGCTACCTGATGACATTGCATCACAACAACAGCATTATCAAGAGGGCAAAAGAAACTATAATTAAAAACAGCAATAGACGCTACCTTTCATTCTCGCAGCTCCCCACTACTCTTCCCCTCCTTTCTCCACTGATGTTTGTGGATCCCATGTGCGCCTTTTCGCCTGCTTCTCTCGTGTACCTTTCACTCTGCCCCATATCTCTAATGCTGTACGGAAACACGTAGGGACGTGTTTGCGTACATCCAATAAGAAGCCACCATTTTTTTTTAAATTGCAGCTGGGACACCTTTTTCGCGGCCGAAATGGTAAATATCGCAGCCATTGCGCTTCTCAGCTGATTTCGCTATTTTTTCGTGAATCGCGAAATCGCGAAAAGCTGGAGGGTCTGCTTAATGGATTAAAGATCTGGGACACAGGGGCACCGCACAATGGCAGGTGCTGGAGTGATTTTGTGCAGGACTTTTGAACCACCAAAACTAGCGTGAGGTGCAGACTGGAAGGTCCACCGTTGGGTTCTTTTCATTTGATTGCGGTTAGCACAGTTCTGGGAATTTCCTGAGGAATTCCATTACAGTGAAAGATATGACTTGAGCTTTATGAGAAAGTCTAATTAGAAAAAAGCAGAGTATGACCAAGTTGTTTACAGTTTTGCCTACACACGCGCCCTCACTCCTTTCCTAATATACATAAATAATTAAGGGGCACAGAATGGATTTAATGTATTCTTTTTAGGCAATACCCTCCACCGCAGACATGAAATGTGCCTTTATGTACGAGTTCATAAGGAAGCAGCTTGGGATGAGTAAAAAGGGATGTGGAGGGGAAGAGTTTAGAAAGGCTTGTTTTGGGAGATCGGTATAGTAAAAGGTGTCAGGTGATGCAAGGAGGGATAGAGTAGGGGAGTCTAGAAAGGCTTATTTTGGGGATCACAGTAGTGGTATGGGGTTTGGGATAAATGAGAGTGAATGTAGAGGATATATTGATAGAGGTATAGGGTGAGAAGTAGGGTAGTAGAAAGAAGTTTGAGATGAGTCAGAAAGTTGGGGTAGACGGTATATTGAGAGAGGTATAGGGTGAGAAGTAGGGTAGTGCATTGGATATGCTGAATTAGAAGAAAGTGATAAATATGTAGATCCATAAGTACATGGATGCATAAAGGAGGCAAGTATATGTAGATTAAAGATATTGATAGAGGTATAGGTTGAGAAATAGAATAATGCATTGAATATGCTTTTTTAGGAGAAAAGTAATAAATATAAAGATCCAAGTACATGGAAGGTATATAGATGCATAAAGGAAGTATGTAGATTAAAGATGCATTAGATAAACTCTGGTTTTCAAGTCTTGCTGTACTTAAAATGTATTTTATTTATTTTTAACATAATTATTCTACATGTTTATACAAAGCAATACACAAAGATAGGTACATATCTATAGTACAAATAAATGCTTATGTACAGAGGGATATGCTGTATATTTCTGTTTGCGTATGGTGCTTATGTGGGGGAAGAGCCAATTCTGGAGTCGTTTTTTGAAGATCAGGTGATATGGTGCCAAAACTACAGAAAGGCAAACAGAGAGAGCAGGAAACCAAGAAAAAAAAGTAGTACTCCAAAGACCAGATAAAGAACTGTAACGCGACGAGACAGTACTTAGTCCCTGCTGCATGGGAGGAACAGAAGAGAAAAAGGAGGGACAAAGAGGCAGGACTGACCACTGGCAAGCAAGGATTTTTGAACACCACTGACAGACAAATGAAAAACAAAAGCAAGCAATGGGTGGAGTTGGAACTCCACAAAGCAATTACCACATGTCACTAAGCGACAGTGCTGCCTAGGCTCGATCTAAAAAAGTATATGAAAGAGCAAGATAAGCTACAACTGGGACACCAACATAGCGTCGCACTGCAGCAGCAGCGTGCTGAAAGGTTGTGCTTTGAAAGAACAGCGGGTGGGATAGGGTCAGACCCCTTTCAAAACGCAATGCAATAGTGTGGCTGCAAGGTGCAGGAAACGTTAGCACGGCAGCACTGGCGGACAAATTGAGGACAGCATGGTAGGAGTAAAGTATCAATAGTGGGATGTAGGCAGTGCAGTATTGTTAAGATGCATAGCAGGCTACCTGCAATGGGGGGGGGGGGGGTCGAATAGCACAGCGGGGAAATGAGAGAGGCGTGAAGGCATCACGGAAGTGGTATGCTCATTGCTGAATGATAACAGAATAACTGTGGTGAGGAAAACATAACTGGCAGGAAAGTGAAGGTCAGATGGCCGGTGTATGCAGACGGCTTGCTGAGCACACAGTGGTGCACTCGCTGCACGTGGGTGCATTGGGGGTCGGCTACAGCCACGACACTTAGGAGGACCAATATCGGGCAACAACCCTGGTTCAGTCCAGTGGTCTCACCTGCAGGCTACCTGCCGGGTCCAGCCTCCCCCTGGAGGTATAGTGGGGATGATGGCGAGGGTGGTGGGGCCCCGGGTGGCGGAGGAAGAGGAGCCGGCGGCCGCTGCTGACTGTATCCCGGGAGCCGCTGCAGCCGCCGCCGCTGCCTCCGCCATCTCTGTTTATGCTGCGGCTCGCACCGGAACATCCGGGATTACAACTTCCGGTGGTCGCGCCGCCCACCAGCCGCCGGCGGGAAGGGGAGCTGTAGCGCGCGCTCGTGGCCCCTTCCTCCTCGTGCCATTGCTCCGCCTGTATCACCTGCGGCTACCGTGGTGTCGGCGCGGCTGCATTCGCTCTAAAAGATAAACATACCCTGCCTTCGACTACATGACTCTCACCTTTAATGGAAAGAGGCGGGGACTTCGAGACTCCTCCGCCTATCGTCGTGGATGGAAGAGGTTGGACGTGTGGCATTGGTTTGTGGAAACCGCGGGCTTGGAAATCAGATAATCAAACTCTTTTTACGTCCTGCATTGTTAAGAACTCACACAGGAACAGAAGTAATGTAGAACGAGTTCTTTATTCAATACTTTTCACCAACACGGGCTCCGGCGTCGGAGCGAAAGGAATGTGCTGCGCGTCGAGTCATCAGCTGTCACTTCAAACCCACTGACAGCTGGTGAGGGGACGAACGGTACGGTGTCCGCGCAGGGACAACAACTGGTGACATACGGTGTCCTCCAGGGACATAACTGCTAAACCTAACACATCTTCCCCCGAAAGGAACACAGAGAGAGAACTGAGGAACAAAACTAGGATGAGAGAGAAAGAAAAGTGAGGAGGAGAGAGAGAAAGAGAAAGAAAAGTGAGCGGTATGCGAGAAGGAGTAGAGATAAGGAAACCTGGGTACAGTGCTGCGCTATACAAAATAAAATGATTAATCACAAATGTAATCAGAGAGTTTCACTGGGGGTAACACTCTTCTCCCAACTCTGCTGGTGCAGACTGGGGGTGCTTCACGTCCCACCGGAATGGGAGGTAGCTGTCTGCTGACTCCACCAGTGTTGCTACCTTTGGGGGATTCCTGTGCAAGGCTACCAGGCTGAAGTGGGGCTATGCTGGGAGAAGCAACATCGGATGTGATGGGCTCATGTTCAGACTCACAGTCAGATGAGTCAGATATTGGGCTGCTGTTTTTACTCACTTTAGGTTCTTCGCTAAAGGATGCTTCCTGTGAGATGTCAGCAGTTTTCTCAAGTGAGGGTTTGCACACAGAGAGGGCAGAGAAGTGCCACACTCTGCCATCGCTCAAAAGGGCTGAGTTGCAGTACACCTCACGTACAGACAACGGTGAGGAGAACCTGTCTTGTCCCTTGCTTATGTGCCCGCTTCTCTTAACCTTGACGGTGTCCCCAACCTTGAGCTGCACATGTTTACACCCATGCTTTAGATCGTAACGGATTTTGTAGTTGGATTGTACCTACTCTACTCTTTTCCTTACTTGGTCAACAGACCAGTTTACTCTTTTTGCGGCTCTGGACCAACCCACATTGTCTTTTGTGAGAGGAGTCCTACCCCGCATGAGTACGAACGGACTATGACCTGTGGTGTCACTCGGGGTGATGCGGTAGGCCCACAAGGTCTTGAGTATTTCTTGCCTCCAACATAGTCTGTTGCTGTTAGCAAGCAGGATGACGCCCTTTAGAACTCTATTGAACCGTTCCACGGCACCGTTTCCAGCTGGGTGGTAGACGGAGGTTGTCTTGTGTTCAATCTGGTTTCTTTCTGTATAAGCTTTGAATGCGTCGGACATGAACTGCGGTCCATTGTCACTGACAATTTGCTTAGGTAGTCCTTCTCTTATGAATACACCATCTAAGAATTCCACTATGCTTTTCGAATCAGGTCTAGTTAGAAACTTGAGTTCGGGCCACTTAGTAAAATAATCAATGACGACAACTATGTACCATTGTTCATCACGTTCCAGGAGTGGTCCCATTATGTCCACCGCTACCTTTTCCCAAGGCATGGAGGGGCATGGGATGGGATGAAGGGGAGGTCTTAGCGTTACTTGTGTTTTGTCGGAGTTAATGCACATGTTACAGCCTCTGACCAATCTTTCCACTGCAATCCCAACCCCTGGCCACCAGTAGCTCTCTTTTACCCTGTTTTTAGTCTTTACAATTCCCAAGTGTCCTTCATGGCATAAGTCCAATATTCTTTTCCTTAGACTCACTGGAGGAACGGCCTTGCCACCCCTTAACAGCAAACCCTTTTCATAAGATAATTCGTCCTTTATTTCAAAAAAATGTTTCAATGGATCGGTGAGTTTGTTCTTGCATGTCCACCCTTTCTCCAACATACTTATTGCCTGGCGTAGGTCAGAGTCTTTTTCTAGCTCAGTGATCCATTCATTCCTAGAGATTCCCTGGAAGTTCTCACTAAGGGTAGCAATACATGTTTCTTCTTTTTCTGCAGAGCAATCCTGTTTTGAGGTTCTGACTGGCATTCTGCTAAGAAAATCTGCTACCACATTTTTTACCCCAGGGACGTAGTGAATGCTGTAGTTGTAGTCAAACAAGCGCACGGATAAGCGTGCTAACCTGGGGGATGCGGCATACAATCCTTTTGTAGTGAACACTTTAGTGAGAGGCTTGTGGTCCGTGCACAGAGTGACCTTATTTCCCCAAATGAATTGGCGAAAGTGTTCTAAAGCCCACACGCCAATGCCTCACGTTCAATTACGGAAAATCTCTCTTCTGTTGGTGTCAGAGAACGCGATGCAAATGCGATTGTGCTTTCCACTCCTTTACTGTCTTTCTGGGTTAAGACCGCTCCAAGTCCCTTTGAACTGGCATCGGTGGTGATAGTGCTTTTGAGCAAAGGGTCAAACCCTTGCAAGGGCATGGTCTCACACATTTCTTTTTTTAGAGAATTGAATGAGCTTTGACAAGCGTTGCTCCACTCGAATTTGTTCTTTAATTTTAGTAGTTGTCTCATTTCGTAAGTTTTACTTGAAAAGTTTTTAATAAATTTTGCATAAAACTCCACCAGGCCCAGAAATGACCTCAACTCATCTTTGTTGCTAGGAACAGGCGAGTCCTTGATGGCGTTCAGTAGATCTTGCTTCGGGCTGATGCCTTCACCGTTGATTTCATGTCCCAGATAGTTCACAGATTTACATGCGAATTTGCATTTTTCGTGTTCTGCAGTAAGTCCCTTTGAATTTAGAATTTTGAGTACTTGTTCAACCTTCTCATCATGTTCATCTCTTGACTTTCCCATCACGAGGATGTCATCTTGGAACAACAGTATACCAGATACACCTTTGAAAATGTTGCTCATTAGTCTCTGAAACATTGCGGCTGCGGAAGCCAGACCAAATGGAACCCTCGTGAACTGATAACATCCAAAGGGTGTGATGAAGGTTGTGAGTTTCTTACTGTCACGATGGAGTGGGACCTGGTGGTATGCTGCCTTTAGATCGATTGTTGAGAACCACTTAACACCCTTTGTAGTAGCTAACATTTCGTTTATTTTCGGGAGGGGAAATTGTTCAATCACTATATTATTGTTAAGGTCGCGCAAGTCTATACACAATCTCAATTTGCCATTGGGGCGTTTTGCCACAACCAAAGGCGCAATCCACTCTGAGGCTTCCACTTGTTCGATGATGCCTTCCTCAAGTAATTTTTCCAATTGCGTTTTTACTTCTTCCCTAATTGAAAACGGAAGATTCCTGACCTTGTGTACTACAGGATTTGCATGTGCCTTTACTTGGATCTTATGTTGGTATCCTTTCAAGATACCAATTTTGCCATTAAACACACTACTGTATTTGCTCACCAGGGACTTACTATAGTCATCCTCTCCTTGGACCACGAGGACTGGCTCCTCCTTGCTCGGGTCAAGAATGATTCCTAAATGTCCCTGATCCATCCATCCCAATACGGACGGACCAACAGCAGATACGTATAGTTTTCCAGCTGACTCCCTTCCTTTGTATGCGAACTTGAGCCTCCTGAAACCACATACATTTATAGGCTCACCCGTGAACGATTTAATTTTGATGTCTGCTTTATCTAGCTGACTACCAATGCTAGGCGTGAATTTATCCTCCCAGACCTTCCTGTTAACAATAGTGTATGGGGATCCTGAATCAGCAACAATGCTTATTTTAACTCCACCAATCATCATGTCACAGACAGGCTTCTTTGTTTTGGCCACAGAACTGTCACTAACCTTGTTGACCTGTTCATCTTCTATGCTGAGTACGCACATGCCGGAATCCTCTTCATCTTGTGACTCTGTGATGTCGGCTTCTTCATCATGCACAAGTTTAACTGAACGGCTATTTCTCCTGTGGCACACCTTTTGGAAGTGCCCTATCACGCCACAAAATGTGCATTTTACCCCTCTTGCCGGACATTTCTTGTCATCTGCCCAGTGTGAGTTGCTTCCGCACCTGTAGCAACACCTTTTGTCATCGCTCTGTTGTCTGCTGTATGTAGTTTTGGGTGTAGCGCTGCTCCATTTTTGTTTTGGTTTACACTTCGATTGTGTCACCCTGCTTACTGTTCCCTCTTCCTTCTTTACATTGCTTTCTGATATGACTGCTTTAGCGCAGCGTCCAGTCAATTCAGCTTTCCTAGCTATGTCAATTATGTTTTGAAGTGGGTACTCTCCTTTTGCCCATAAGTTGTCTTGTATGACTGAATTTGACCCCTGCATGACAATCTGATCTCTTATAAATTCGTCGTGCAGGTCGCCAAAACGACAGTTAAGTGCCAAATCCTTAAGTGCGGACACGTAGTCGTCGACAGACTCTTCCTTCCCCTGCTTTCTGTGGAAGAATTTGTATCTGTCTACTCCTACACACACAGTGGGCTTGTAGTACGTATTGAGGTCATCAATAGCATTGGCATACACATTATTCTCACTCTCCCCTCTTGCCTTTTTGTTAATTTTGTTGTACACCTTGATGCCACCAGCACCTAAACAATGCAACAATAGTTTGAGTTTCTTTTTTGGAGAGAATTCATCATCATCTTCAAATTGTGATATGTAGTTTTCAAAATACTCTCTCCATTCCTCCCACTTTATCACTGGATTGCCCGCACCAGGCAGGAATGCTTGTGGAGGTGTCAGATTCCATAGATAACCTGATGCCATGTTAGTTGTCTATTGTAATGCTGGGATTCCCAAAGAGTATTTTATTATTCGAACAGTCCTATTATCTTTATGTATTAGTTTATAAATTATTGTAATTTATTTCTGTTTGTTTTTAAGTGGTGTGGAAAAACGTTATGTACACAAAAACGGCGCAGTCTCTAAGTATTTATCCTTTTTGTTCGTGTACCAGAATAGCCCGCATGCCCTGCACCGTACCTTTTGATTTCAGGTTGCTTTTGGCTTCGCGATCGTGCTGCGATGGTTTTCTATTTTAATATGCGTCTACTGGTGTCTCTTTGGTTGAAGTGAACGACCCTTCCTGTTTTTTTTTTCTTGAATTCAAAATGGCGCGCCGCGATCGTGCGTATCGTGTCACCACAACACTAGACTACTTGAAAGTGCTTCCTAAAAATTGTCTCCTATCCCTGCGTCCTGCGTCACGTCGTAGGCACCATCTGTGTGTTACGTAACTATCCAGCTGGCAGTTGCAATCCGTTTTTTTTCCCGTTGGTATTAGCTCAACTGTCATCCGCCGAATATTGTACCTTTGTTTTTTTCTTTCCACACAGTGTCCTTTATTTCGAAATTCTATATATATGACGTTTCTGCAGTATGGTTCTAGTAAAGGTTACGTCGCTTCTCTTTTATAAATTAGTATTCTTCACACATTTTTGTAACGAAAGTTCTTTTCTTAGTTAGTTTGACTAGAATATCTTTAAGTTCAACGAACCTGTAGAAGATGATCTTTTTTTTTTTTTCCTTCACGTTTATTATTACAATTTCGATCTCTTCTTTTTCCCAGTATGCTTTCAACTTCATTCGAATCAGTTTTCCTTCATGAATATCATTAATTTGCCGATGATGATGATGATGGGTTCCGGTGTTGGTGATCGTCGCCACTTTGTTAAGAACTCACACAGGAACAGAAGTAATGTAGAACGAGTTCTTTATTCAATACTTTTCACCAACACGGGCTCCGGCGTCGGAGCGAAAGGAATGTGCTGCGCGTCGAGTCATCAGCTGTCACTTCAAACCCACTGACAGCTGGTGAGGGGACGAGCGGTACGGTGTCCGCGCAGGGACAACAACTGGTGACATACGGTGTCCTCCAGGGACATAACTGCTAAACATAACATGCATGACACTCCCTCTTGCGATCACAAATTTAATATTTATATGTTGTATCCTATGTTGCTTGGATCAGATCTATTTGATGTATTGGCTTTGGCTGTGGAATGCAGTTAGTTGAATTTCTCTTGTACATCCAACAGATACACCGGCCCTTGCTTTCTGGTTGTAGCTCTCCAGTTACTGGTCAGTTGCAGATCTGGATCCATGAAGGCAGGGCACTGGTTGGTGGGCTCTTCTATGCTTCTTTGTAACAATAAACTTCTTGTTACCTGTACCTGCAAGTGTCTATGGTCGTCCATCTTAAGTAGCGATAGCACAGTACATATTGGTGACGAGTTTTGAGGACCCATCATGCTGAGCCCACGAGCCATAGAAGTTTCCTATTGCGAACGCCTCTCGGGAGAGGAGCAAAGGGAAGAAGTGCAGATCGAGATTGGGCTCATTGACTGTATGTGTCTGTGTTAGCCAGATGTATTCCTGCAGCGAGGTTTGCCCAGACTGATTGCAGCATCAATGTTTTGCAGCGGAAGCAATATACTGGTTTCCTATCACTGGGCCCATACAAGTAACTGTTTTTACTCAGATTCTATACTTCACCCACAGAGGCGATGGTCCACCGATGGACCTTTCCTTGTCGTAGTGAGGGGTGAGAAATCAAGAGTGTCTCACTGTCCGCCACCCAATGAGGACCAATGATTCAATCAATCAATCAGGGATTTGTAGAACGCACTACTCACCTGTGAGGGTCTCAAGGCGCTGTGGGGAGTGGGATTTTGGGCAGCTCCGGTTAGTCGAAGAGCCAGGTTTTGAGGCTCCTCCTGAATGCTTGCAGGGTGGGGCTTCGTCTGATGCTAAGAGGGAGTTCGTTCCAGGTCTTGGCCGCAATGTAGGAGAAGGATCTGCCTCCCGTTCTGGCTCTGTGGATGCAGGGGATTTTGGCCAAAGCTAGGTCAGCGGAGCGGAGGTTTCTCTTGGGGGCGTAGAAGGAGATTTTTCATTGAGGTATTGGGGTCCGGTGTTGTGGAGAGCTTTGTAGGCGTGTGTGAGCAGCTTGAAGGTCACTCTTTTTTAGTCTGGAGCCAGTGGAGGTCTCGTAGGTGCTGGGTGATGTGGTCTTGTCTTGGGATGCTGAGGACGATCTGGCTGCGGCGTTCTGGACAGTCTGGAGTTTGTGGAGTAGAGATTTGTTGATTTCGACGTAGAGGGCATTTCCGTAGTCCAGCCTGCTAGTGATGAGTGCGTGGGTGACTGTCTTCCTGGATTGGGGGGATCCATTTGAAGGTCTTGCGGAGTATGCGGAGGGTGTTGAAGCATGTGGAGGATACAGCGTTGATCTGTCGGTTCATGGTGATGATACGGCGTTGATCTGTCGGTTCATGGTGAGGGAGGCTTCGAGTATGATGCCGATTGGCAGCCAACTCACAGATTTGAGATCTGCTTCAAATATATTACTCTCAGAACCATGCTCTAAAAATAGAGGATTGCAACTGGAAGACCCAACCTCCTAAAGAAGTTCAGTCTGCCAAGAATCATACAAACCAATAGCTCTTTTAGATTTTACTACAACATGCATTCGATGATTCTCCCATAATACTATTACATTAGATTCAGTTCTCTGAGTTTATTCAGGTTACATGAGTTGATACAAAGTATGAAATATGGCCTGGGACAGCCATGGTGTTCTTGGTTAGGTATATTGCATTCAGTATGACTGTGAAAGCTTCAGCCTTTCAATGTAAAAGCTCACAATTCTGTATTACAATTAGGAAAGCAACAGCTTTCCTTGCACCAGTGATCACGTGGTTTATTTTTAATAACACATTCAAAATCGAAGAAAACATAAAACTGACTTATGTTAGTGTAAGCTTCATTTCTAGTATTTCAAACACTACATTTCAAACAACAGATTCCCGGGGGCACCACAGAGCCCGGCATCAAGATGACTGCCTTTTAATGATGCTCTGCCGGCCGTGGAATTCACCCGGCTTGAATCCTTGGCTGCAGGGCACAGTGGGCAGTATAAAGTGGCAAAGGAAATCTGGGGTTCCCACCATCCCTACCTGATGCTGCATGTGTGAGGCGGGCGGCGGAGAGTGCTGAGCAGACGTTGGGGCCTACCTGCGGCTGCCACGCAGACCTGGGCCGGGGAGTCGGAGCGTCTGGAGGCTGTGTGCCGCAGCGCCTTGCATGGATGCTGCTGCCCGGACTGTGTGCCTTTGAGTCTCTGAGCTGTGCGGGGCTGCCCGGGCGGAGAGATGGAGGAGGACAAGAGGAGCGGCTGGGGCCTAGTCGATCTGGGCCGTGAGGAGGTGACCGGCGGCTTGGAGAGCGGCAGGTCGTGGTTGTGAACTGCCTCAGCTGTTTTTGCCGCTCCTACATGCAGTTTTTGCGGGCGCCCGAACTCTGTTGGGCTCCGCCGACTGCTGGCATGTGCAGGGCACTGGGGTCTCCCGGCACCTGGCAAAGATGTTGTGTTTGGGCCATTACCGGTTATGAAGCTACCGACGGGCAGCCTATACTTTTTGGCCAGAATTGGGTCAGCCGTGTGCTGCTGCGTCTGCTCGTGCCCTCCTGCGCTGGTCACATGGTGCGGGGGAGTGGCGGAAACAGAGGACTTGTACACCTGACCCTACTAAGATGCTGTCTCCCTGCTTGGGTGGCTGCATGGCGCTGCCACTTCAGATGTAGGGGTTGATCCCCCGCTTCGTCTGTGATTGGCACACACACTCCTAGACTGGCGGGATACTGTAAACTATTGGGAGCATGCCGGCGAGCGTAGAGCACCCCTCCACCTGCATACCTAGGTCACATGAACTTTCCTTGCGTACAATTGTGCCTTTTGACGCTGCTTGGTGGGCGCTGACAAGTGAGGGGCCCTGGTTGCATTCCTGGCTGGACCTCTCTTGTCATTGATCCCGATGAGAGCACCATGGGCAAACAAGATAATAAACAGCCTAAGTTATCTTTTGACTCTAGACGCAAACTAGAACAGTGAAGTCATAGCATGCGTGCTGGACGGGGGAGGTCTCTGTGCCCCTTGATGAAGGGTCTGATCAGGACCTCAACATTATACTTAAAGAGGCTACAGATAGCCTCAGCACCATTGACTGAAAACTTGATATGCTCACAACCAGGATGTACGATATGAGATAAAGGGTGGACAAGCAGGACGGCCGCATCCAGCTCCTTGAGACTTGAGTATCGGATATAGATGACACTCAATTGACGTCCAACAAGTGTCTATTACAGATGGAAAAGGTTCGGGAGGTCATAAAAAATAAGAATGAGGACCTGGATGTGCGTTCCCGTTTCAACAATCTTCGCATTCAGGGGCTTCCCGAGTCCACCGCCATGGGCAGAATGGAAACCTATTTGGAGAACATGCTCTGTTCCCAATTTGGGAATGCTCTCTCCCCCGTCTTCATTGTATTGCACACACACAGATCTCTGGGTCAGCTGCTCCCACTGTCGGCGCTGGCGCTGCCTATCGTGACCCGCTTATTAAACTCCAGAGACAGGGATAGCATCTTGAGATTGGCCCGAGAACGGAATGACAATCCCTTCAATTTAAGGGTAACACTATCTCCTTCTGCCAGGATTTCAGCCTGGCTGTTCAATCGGCCCACAGGGACTTCCTGCCAGTGAAGCGCATCCTACAGAATGCTGCTGCCACCTATTCCTTAATTTACCAGGCTAAGCTGCATGTCAGCCATAACGGCAAGAACCATTTCTTCATAGACCCAAAGGCTGCGATGAAGTTCTTGCATATGTTGAAGAACCCCCGACAGGTGAGCCCGCCGTCGCCCCGATCAGACTCAGGTAGACACCTTAGTGATAATGACTAACCATTGATTCTCAGCTTCGGCCTCAGACAAGTTCAAGAACCGCTCGCTACTGCGCCCTAACGATTCTTGACAGGTTCTCTTCAGTTTGAACTGCACTGAAACTGGACTGTTCACATGCACAATGTGTGCCACTAACTCCTAACATGTGCAGACCCTTCGGGCATGCCACACAAGTCCAAGCTATGTAGCATGCACTTAGAAGCTGCAATCACTCAGCACTATAGTGTTGGGAATAAAGAATACAGGGATTCATTTTGGTTAAGGCAAAGTCATGTCTTTATTAGTCTGGTTAATCTCAAATTGAGTTTCACAGGAATGGAAACAAACACATTCCAAAGAGTAAAATAGTTTTTATGGTAATAGAAAAAATAACAAAAATAGGAAGAAAAAAAGAAGAAAAAAAGGAAAAAAATGTACTATTGTTTGGTGTTTTTAACAATTGCAAAGTATTGATTACGTATGTATTAAAATAATTTTTTAGGCCCTGATGAAGTCCCTATAAGGGATGAAACGCACTGGCTGGGTCTGTCACAGTGATGTTGGAAAATTGGATGGTTAATAAAAAGAACCTTGTATTAAAAGATACCTACGTTTGGCGATTGATTGAGAAAAGAAATGAGAAGACTTTGCATTATATAATTGGAATCAAAAGAGTGATTACAGCTACAATCAAAATTAAATCTGAAATGTTCAATGGGAACAAGGATACATTGTTGCCCTCCTACTAATGAGAAATAATAGGCACCAAATTGATATTTGCTTCTTCCAAGATCTACACCTGGCAGATGCCACTCGCTCACGGCTTCCGGCGGGCTTGATAGGGGAGGCACATACTGCTTTCTACTCCAGCTATGCCTGCAACATTCCTATCATCATCCGTAGGGGACACTCTGGCAAATGTACAAAGAGATATGTGACAGAGAAGGTAGATTTGTGTTCCTTCACAGGACCCTACATGGCAACCTCTTCTCTTTAGCCTCCATATATGGGCCTAATACTGACTGTCCGTGTCACTTCACGGAGGTGTGGCATCATAGCACAGTGGGGACGGGACAGTACTCTAGGGGGGTGACTTCAATTTTGTCCTTGATCCTCTGGTGGACAGATCCAGCGCTAACAGTCACCCGCACCTTAGAGCCCCTGCGCGGCTCCACACTATCGTGCAGGATAATCACATGGTAGATGTTTGGTGACTGACACACCCGCACAATGCCGAAGGTACCTGCATAACTTCGACAAGCAATTCGGGGTCAATAATTGACTACTGGTTGATGTCCAAGACTACAGCGTTTTGGACCACCAATATAGAGCATCTCTCGAGGACTTTGTCTGACCATGCCCCAGTGCTGCTGGACATCTCCCCCACCTTCGCCTGCCCGAGGGCCTGTACTTGGTGACTCCCTCCAAATGCACTAAGGGATTCCGTTTTTAGAGACAAAATCTGTGTGGCTATAGTCAATAACTTTACTCGCAATGAGCACTTGGTCTCCTCCCCATCACACTTTAGGAGGCCTTTACGGTCATCATACGAAGCGAGGGCATCTTCAAACAGGCTGGGTTGCTCCGACTGATACGTGTGCAACTAACCCATCTGGAACAAGACAAAAGTGCACTTGAGCTGACCTGCTTCGAAACAGGAGACGCACAGACACGTACTTTAATAAAAAGCAAGCTGTTGGAGTTTGGGGAGGAGGCTGCCGGGGAGTACCTGGGTAAGGAGGTGACAGCAAGGAAATACAGAGAGGAAGATCAGGCGGGCAAAACACTGGCGGAGCTCCTTCATAAGCCCTGGTCCATTGATCACAAAATAGCTTTGATTGACAATCAGCAGACCACTCATATCGACTCCAATGGTATCATGCACAACATGACCAATCTTAACTCTGACCTCTATCACTCTACTACTCCGGATGACCTGGCTTCATTACAAGCATACTTTGACTTCATACAGCTACTTTTGGCTGGAGGACTCACATTGACAATGCTTAAATGTGCCCTTCACAATAGAAGACATAGTATAAGTAATCCAAAGCATGCCTGGGGACAAAGCGCCGGAACTGGACCGACTGACCACAGCTTTTTATAGATAGTACGCGCAGCTGTTGGCCCCCCAACTCCTGGTGGTGTATGAGGAGACTTTACAGACTGGGCACTGCCGCCCTCACTGCGCGAAGCAGTCATTGTAACTATCCTTAGACCTAGCCGGCCGCCAAATCTCTGTGACTCCTACAGACCACTCTCTTTAATAAATGTTGGTAATACAATCCTTACCAAACTGATTGCTACCTAATTACAGCCATTACTATCTGACATAGTATGGCCAGATCAGTCTGACTTCATCCCAGGATGCCATAATCTGCACACAATGTTTGCACTTAAGCATTCCATAGACCCCCACCATAGTGCAGGGGCAGCCCTTCTTGATGCCATGAACGCAGTCGTTTCACTTGAGTGGCCATATCTAGTCCAGCTCCTGGCGGCCTTTGGCTCAGTTCGAGGTTCATTAATTGGATTAAACACCTTTACACGCTTCCTTGCGTGCAGCTCCACATTAAGGGCCAGGTCACTCTCCTCTTTCCCGTTACCAGGGGCACCAGATACGATGCCCACTGTCACCCCTCCTGTTTGCAATTGCAGAGGAGCCCCTGGCTGCAAGACTGCACTAAAATCATTCACACAGAGGACTGGCCTTTACAGATAGGAGGGTACTGGTGTCGATATATGTGGACGATGTCACAATTTATATTAGAGAGCCTAACTCAAATGTTTGCCCTATAATTCAGGAGGTTATTAGGTTTGGTGGCCATGGGGGTATCTGTATTAATTGGTTTAAGTCAATAATACGCCCTCTTACCCCTGCGACAACTAGATTTGACTCAAAGTACCTGCTTCAGTGGACTACTGAGCCGGTCCACTACCTGGGTGTATGGATAAGTAGGCACATTGATGAGCTGTGGCGTGCAAACTACAGCACTCTCATACACTGGCTGGAGGAGCAGCTCATGGCCAGGATTAAACTTGCCATCTCAATGGCGGGGAGAAAAGTAATAACCAAAATGGTGGTCCTCCATACATTTTTGTATCACTTCCTTAACATTCCCATCCCTCTCATGACAACCTTCCTTACACGGCTGCACTCCAACCTCATTACACTGGCTTGAGTCGGTGAACAGCTTAGAATCGCATGGAAAACACTGGCTCTTCCCTGAGAGCAGGGGGGCCTGTGCGCTCTGGACACAGACTTATACTACTATTGTGCCCAAGCACAATTTGCGCACTTCTGGTTCCACCCCTCCCCTTTTCAGCCACACACACATCGATCGAGGCGTACAGTGTAGCCCCATGTCCCCTGAACACTGCCTTCTGGCTCCCTGCTAAAAGGCCTAACCTGGAAATCGGCACTGTGGTTTGCACAGTGCTAGCATGGGATAGATTGCTTTGATGAGCCCGCTTGAACAGTCTATTTGTGCCAAAAGACCCGCTTGCTAAGAACCCTATGCTCCCGCCTTGGCGGATGAAGGTACTTGCCACCAATTGAAGTGATTGCAGCTTTTTACACTGGGAGACCTCTACCCAGAGGAACAATTTATTACTATGCAACATGTACTGGCTCACCCATTCCAGACGTCTCTGGATGTCTTCCTATAGCACCAGGCCTGGGTGTAGTTCGCAGAGTTTTGCTACGCGGAACTCCGCGAAGTTACAAAAAAACTCTGCGAAGTTCCGCGAGTAGCGGAGTGCAGTGCGAACTGCAGTTTGTGCTGGTATTCCTGCCGCTCGGGTAGAAATTCTACCCGAGCGGCAGCTCGCGCTCGCGAACTTACCGTTCGCGATTGCGAGCTGGGAAAAAACTCCGCTGCACATCGCGAAGCGGAGTTTTCTGCACTCCGCAAGCTCCGCGGAATGCAGAAAACTCCGCGAACGGAGCGAAGTTCACCGCTCAGGCCTATATAGCACAGACTCCGCACAACAGTGCATCAATGGCACAACACATTCCCCGATGTCCCTCCAACAATGCATGCACTGGATACACTAATTGCTCATTCGTCCCTGCATGAATTGATCTCTTGCCTCCATGCAAATATGCAGGAAACAGCCCCAGTGATTGTGCTGAAGGCCCAAGATGCCTGGGAAGTGGATTTAAGCTCCCCCTTATCAATGGAGCAGTGGCAATACTGCTGTGCCCTATTGGCCAACTAAAGGCTTCGGCTTCTTTATGTTAAATTTTTATACAGCATACCGCACACCAGCACAGCTGCACAACATGGAGCTCATGGAAGATGGACGGTGTCAAAGATGCACACCACCTAATGCCGCCTTCTTTCATCTGGCATGGGAATGCCCCCCCTGTGGCCCAGCTCAGGTCAGAGGTTTACCAGGTATTGAGTCCATCACAGATTACAGGCCTCAGTGCTCTCCCTAGATGGCCCTTCTGGGCTACGTGAAGGAGGTTACTGTGGGGGAGCGGTGCCTGACTGCCATGTTATTGCTCCTGGCCAAATGACAACTTGCGGTACACTGGGGGAGACGTCCAGTGCCCCAGCAGCGGCGCTGACTGCGAGATGCAG
The DNA here is from genome assembly GCA_963921515.1 of Calotriton arnoldi. Classification (NCBI taxonomy): domain Eukaryota; kingdom Metazoa; phylum Chordata; class Amphibia; order Caudata; family Salamandridae; genus Calotriton; species Calotriton arnoldi. The sequence continues at coordinate 301,415 of CAWUFW010010514.1, forward strand.
CATATTGCCAGAAACAGTTGGACGCATATTGGGAGCTAATGCCAGCATGTTCATGCCTCAAGGACATTTGGTCCCCACAAGTCTTGTATCTAACTTCTTGGACGGAGACTTTACCACACAGACACCAGTCACCTCCTGAACGGATCCTCCACATAGTGCCCTAATGGCAGGCGGGAGAGAGGGAGGGGGCGAAGGGGTAAACCAGGAGGACCTATCTGCTGAATTAACCTGGTCTGTGGCCGGCACTGCCCCCGAAATATTAAACCAAAAGCCTGTTTTACTTTTTCAGGCATTCGAGGAAAAACTAGAAATAGATGAAGGACAAGGTCAGGCATTGTGTGAAGGGACAACAGGAAGTCCCATCCAGACTGGTAGAGCAGATCAGAACTGGGAGGAGTCTTTCTCCGATATGGCACAGCAGAGGCCTTTTAATGCCAGCGTGGGAGATCAAGGGTGTGTGGCTGCTCCGGAATGCACCGTGAAGGAAAAGAGAATGGGACCAGACTAAGTGTATGCAGACCATCAAAGGAGAGATGAGAATGGGAGAACCTCTGCACGGCAGGAGGGCTGCCAGCAGGATGCTGCACCCAGCCATGCTTCAGGAGGAGCGTGGCTCACACAGGTACATGAGCGGCTGCTATTCCGGCATCGACAGAGGAATGGGACCATGGAGGGGTGTAACTGGGTCTTAGGTGAAACAGAACCGGAGATCACTAAGCACAAAATACTAATGGAGGAGGGGGAGGGAACGTAAAATTCATGAGAGGGTTTTTATTTTCCTGTTTTCATTGATTGTGTAAAGGTACGCATGTCAAACGCTCACCCTCCCCAAATCACTAAGCCAAAGAGAGCAAAGCGATAGAGAAGTAAAAAGCAGAGCTTTGGAATAGCGCGGTCGGGAGCAGAAGCATTAACCTCATGTTTCAAAACCCAGCCTGGTAGTTTTGCAAGACAGGTCCTACGAGACTGAAGTGACCAAAAAACTCTCACTAAAGACCGGGAGGGTGAGTTAAAAGAAGAGGATTTCTTCTGGTCACATTTCTGTTTATTTATCTTGCCTCCCTTTGGGCATGATTTATGTTTTGGTTCTTAAGTCTAATGCGACTTTGAATCCCTCACCACAACTAACTTCTCAAATGCTATATACCCTGAGAGCGATAAAGGGCACGTCAGAGAAGATTGTTAGAAACTTACTTGTGGCCTTGTTTACTTGTCCTGAGGGAGCCGGTGGATCAGGCATCCAGTCGTCCTTGAGGGAAGAAGAAGAGAAATACGAAGACTTGAGAATCTCATCAATATATTGCCAATCTTCTAAATAAATACTTACGTTCAAAATACTATTATTGTGCGTTATCACTTGCATGCCAAGCGACACATGCATAAACCAAGAAAAAGTTAATTTGTGCACTGCTGTTCTATGAATCGTCATCTGTAAAGTAATATGTAATGCGATGTGGTGCTGTGTCGTTACAGATGTGTTCTGTTTAAACTGTGCAACCTTACTTGTATTTCACCTATAGTGTTGCTGTGATGCAGCTTTGTTGTAAAATCCCCCCCAAAAAAAACAGATTCCAACGGAGTAGCATGCACACTGCCATTTTTAACAGCAAGAAAAATAAACAAGGACAACTTATGTCAGCACACCAACACACAAACTCAACTTAATTTGCTTGCGGCCATCTTTAATTCATTTCCTGTAAGATTTCAATGTGAACTGGATGCATGTGAAGAGTCATGTTATGAGTGAATATCGCATTGAAATTTTTTAATGAATAATTTATTACTTCAAATATGGTAAGACTTATAGCATTTGCTTGCGCCACAGCTGGGTACAAGTACTTACATAGTAACTGTTAGAAATGGGGTTTCTGTTTGGCATAGTTATGCATCTTTTCCAAGCAGGAACCACAAACCTAGTCAGGGTAAGTCAGATACATACCTTAAATTAACCTGTGCTCACCCTGTAGTAGCTTGGCACAGATCAGGCAGGCTTAACTTAAAAGGCAATGTGTAAAGTATTTGTGCAACACTTCAAACAGTAACACAGTGAAAACACCACAAAAGACTCCACAACAGTTTAGAAAAATAGCCTATGTTTTTACAAACAAACGACCAAAATGACAAAAATTCAATAAGTATAACAGGAGTTATGATTTTTTAAAAAATAAATGAAAATGTAGTGCTTGAAAGCTTAAAGGGCCAACCGGGGATATCTGGTCACGCTAGACCGGGGTAAATCCAAAAGTTCAGGCCAACCACGTTTGGAGCGTGGGTCAGATACAGGGACCAGCCATGGCCCGCTGAAAAGTACATCAGATGTGTCATCGACGGAGTCGAGATGTGAGAAGCAAAGAGGTGATGTGTCGGCGTAGAACTGCTGGATTGAAGGCGATGCGTCGTCATCGAGCAAGGCAAATTGGAGATGTGCCATCGTCGAGCCACAGGATGTATGCAATGCGTCGGGAACTGGAGGCGATGCCCCTCACAGTCGGCAATGCAAAGTCCGCTGTCCGTGCAGCAGCGGCGATACGTCGGCATCTAGGGAAATGCGCCAGTTCCGATTGGCGCAAAGTCATACATGCATGGATTTTTAGCAGTTGCAGCACTTTATATCTGCTTCCAATGGCCCAGGACTGGATTGGCACCACTTGGCAGGGCAAGACTTCCAGCAAGCAAAGTCCAGGTGATGTTGCAGGTGGAGGAGAAGTCTTTGATGTCTATAAGACTTAGAAAAGGGGCAATACAGCAAGCTCTTGGAGCCACTCTGGGTTCATGTGAGATGGATCCAGTCCTTCCTCAGCAGGGCCGAGGGTACCAGGCAGCAGGGCAGCACAGCAGAAAAGCAGTTCTTCCATAGCAGCAGTCCATCAGAGTGTCAGTCCTTGTAGCAGCACGGTAGTCCTTCCTTCTGGCAGAGTTCTTCACAGGTCCAGTAGTGTCTGATTTTGTGGGGTCAGAGACCCAGTACTTATACCCAGTTGTGCCTTTGAAGTGAAGGTGAATTCAAAGAGGGGCTTTGAAGTGCACAGAGGTCCTCCCTCTCAACTCTGGCTCCAGACTCACTACAGGGGGTATGCAGGTCTTTGTGTGGGGACAGGACACCGCCTATTCAGTAGCATTTAATTTATGGGCCCTGGGCACATGTAATGCACGCTACTAGGGACTTATAGGTAAATTAAATATGCCAATTGAGGATAAGTCAATCAAACCATGTTTTAGAGGAGAATCACATGCATTTTAGCACTAGTTGGCAATGGTAAAGTGCTCAGAGTCCCAAAGCCAACAAAAATAATTCATCAAAATTGGAGGAAAGCAGGCACAAAGTTTGGGGGAAGACCACCCTAAGCTGTCAGGTCTAACACGTGTCCCCCAGCTGAAAGTGGGAAGAGCTACCCAACCTTTTGCTCATCACTAAGGCGGAAGAACCTGGAAAGACCATCAGCATTGGCTTGGTCTACCCTAGCTCTGTGTCCCAGCGTAAAGTCCATTCCCTGTAGGGTGATGGACCACCTCAACAATTTTGGATTCTCACCCCTCGTTTGCATTAGCCACCTATGGGGTCCGTGGTCTGTCTGAACCAGTAAGTGAGTCCCAAACAGGTATGATCGTAACTTCTTCAGTGCCCAGACCACAGCAAAGGCTTCCCTTTCAATAGCACTCCACCTCTTTCCTGGGAAGTTACCTTCTAGAGATAAAAGCTACAGGTTGGTCTAGGCCCTCATCATTTAGCTGTGATAGAACTGCCCCATGCCATGTTCTGAGGCATCTGTTTGAAAAATGATTTCCCTGGAAAAGTCAGGGGCCCTGAGCACAGGGGCTGTGCATATGGCCAGCTTCAGGGAGTCAAATGTTTTTGGCAGGCCTCTGTCCAAATCATATTTCTGAGCTGCTTCTTCGAAGTCAATTCTATCGAGGGGGCAACAATGGTGCCATATCCCTTGACAAACCTCCTGTAGTCCCCTTTGAGGCCTAAGAAGGCTCTCACCTCAGTTTGGGTTTTGGGGGTGCTCCCAGTCCATGACAGTCTATATCCAGCGGCGTAACAAAGGCCCCCACAGCCCTTGCAGAGCGAGGGGGCCCGAGCTACAGTGTGCCCCCTCAGAACACTACCCTGACCTGAGTGCTCCTGAGAGAGTCCGGAGAGGGGCCCCTCCATGTACTTTGCAGGGGTGCCCCCTCAACTTTCGTTACGCCACTGTCTATATCTTAGCCTGGAGGGGCAGCACCTTACAGCTGCCGACCAGGTGTCCCAAGTACACCACAGACCCCTGCCCTATCTGGCATCTATTGACCTTGATAGTCAGGTCTGCCCGTTGCAGAGCCTGAAGCACTTCCTGCAGTTGAAAAAAGTAGTCCTTCCAGCTGCTACTGAAGACAGCTATGTCCTCCATGTAAGAAGCACTGAAGGCCTCCATACCAGCCAAAACCTAGTTCACCAGCCTCTGGAAGATGGCAGGGGTATTCCTTAAATCAAAGGGCATCACTCTGAATTGGTAGTGGCCCTCTGGAGTGGAGAAGGCTGACCTCTCTTTGGCTCCTTCAGTTAGGGCAATCTGCCAGTACCCCGAAGTAAGGTCAAAGGTAACCAGGAACTAGGCAGTCCCTAACCTATCAATCAGCTCATCAGCCTGGGGGATGGGATGAACATCAGTCTTGGTGACTGAATTGAGCCTCCTGTAATCTATACAGAACATGAGTTCAGGTGTAGTGCCCAGTGGGGCAGCGTTTAGCACCAGCACCACTGGGCTGGACCAGGGGCTACTGGAGGGTTCAATCACCCCCACCTCCAGCATCTTAGAAACCTCATCTTTGATGCTAGCCCTCATCTTGTCAGACAGCCTATAGGTTTTACTCTTGACAGGGAGGCTGTCTCCTGTGTCCACTTCATGGGTACACAGGTGGGTAGTCCCAGGAGTGAGGGAAAACAGAGAGGAGAACTGACCTAGCAACTGGCGACATTCCCTCTGCTGTTCTGAAGTCAGGGTATGAGAGAGGTTCATACCTTCCACTGGCCCATCCTTTTCTTTGGAGGCTAAGTGATCAGGGAGAGGTTCACTGTCCTCTTTTTCCCCTCCATCTGTCACCAGCAACATGGTGACCTCAGACGTTTCAAAGTGTGGTTTGAGATGGTTGATATGGAGCACCCTGTGAGGGTAACTGGGGTCTTGAGGTCCACCAGGTAGGTGACCCCCCCCTCCCCCTCAACTATCTCATAGGACCAAGCCCAACGAACTTGGAGGGCCCTGGGCTCCATGGGTTACATCACCCACACTTTCTGCCCAGGCTGTAATTTCACAGGGATAGCGTTTGGTCATACCATTGTTTCATTACCTCCTGGCTGGCCTTTAAGTTGTCAGAAGCTTGCTTCCACAACTTGCCCATCTGGCTCCTGAAGGCCAGCATATAGCTAACTACATCCTGGTAATGGTTTCCTGGGAGCTTGCTCCCACCCTTCCTTCACCAGACTGAGAGGTTCCCTTACAGGATGACCATACAGAAGCTCAAAGGGGCTAAATCCTACCCCCTTCTGTGGTACCTCTCTGTAAGCAAAGAGAAGGCATGGCAAGAGGATGTCCCACTTACACCTTAGGCAAGCCCTTGATCATGCTTTTGAGGGTCTTGTTGAATCTCTCAACAAGCCTATTGGTTTGTGGATGATAGGGGGTGGAGAACTTTTAAGTAACCCCACACTCCTTCCACACTGCCTGCATGTAAGCAGGCAAGAAGTTGGTTCCCCTGTTAGACACCACTTCCTTGGGGAAACCCACTCTGGTAAAAATCCCCATTAGGGCCTTAGCCCCTGCTGGTGCAGTTACAATCCTCAGAAGTATGGCCACTGGGTATCTTGTGGCATGGTCCACCAGGACAAACCTGTTGCCAGAGGCTGTCTGCGGATCCATAGGCCCTACATTGCCGATGCCCACCCTTTCAAAGGGGGTGCCAATGACAGGCAAGGGATTAAAGGGGACTTTCAGCCGCTGCCCTGTCTTCCCGCTGGCCTGGCAGGTCAAACAAGTCCTACAGAATGCATCTAGGGAAATCTTCATCCAGAGCCAATAAAAGTGGGGGACAAACCTGGCAGGGGTAGCTCATGAGCCAGCTCCAGTAGGAAGGCCATGTAGCACTGGGGAACGACCAGTGCCCTTATTGCCCCATGCACAGGTGCCTTAGGCTCACTATACAGGAGGTTTTCCTCCCAGTGAATGTGATGATTCCCAGAGGCATCACCTGCTGCCTGGGCTTCGGCCTATTGCCTCATGCCCTCCAAGGTTGGGCACTCTCTCAGTGCCTTGCAGAACCCCTCGCTGGTGGGTTCCCCCTCTACTTGCCATCCAGCAAGTTCAGGTAGATCACCAAGGGAAGCAATGTCCTCCTCAGTGGGCTCTGGGCGGCCTCTTCTGGTGCCTCATCCAACTCAGCTAGGAGACATTCAGGGGCTGGTTTCCCATGCACCTTGACCTCCCCTGGTTTGGCAGCTGTCTGGGCCATTCTTCCAGGCTCCAGACCACCTTGACTCCCTTCCTGGGCAGCCATGGATCTGGTGGTAGCACATATCCACTCAGGCAACCCTAAGATTTCTAGGTGTGACTTAAGCTCTACTTCCTTCCAGGTAGTGTTGTCAAGATCATTCCATAATAAACAGTCCACAGGCATGACAGGGCTCATAGCAACTTTCCGAAGACCTGAGACCCCCCCCACTCATTTGGAACAAAGGACACCGGATAGTGACCCTCATGGTTGTCAGTCACCACAACCTGGTGGAATACATTGCATATCGCTTGCTCTAGGGCCACTAACTGACTCCATGCCATAGTCATGCTGGCTCCTGTGTCCCTCAGAGCCTCAACACCTTGCCCATTGACGGTAACCCACTGCCTATACTTTGCAGTGTTGGAGGGCACATGGATTTTAGGAACCATTTCGCCAGGGACACCAAGAGAACCTCACTGAGCTCCCTCCCCCCCCACCTACTGGGACAAGCTCCACCTTGGCTTACCTCCAGTGGGAGGCTGTGCTCTTTTTGGGCACTTGGGATCCACCTTGTAATGCCCATACTCGAAGCACTCATAGCATTTGGGATTCTTTGGCTGACTTTTGTCAGGGAAGCTTTTTTTCTGGTGGCGATATTGGAAATGAGACCCTTTCCTCTGTAAACTACTTTGGGGGCCCCGAGAGAACTCCTTCTTTTTCTCCTCCCTTCCTTGTTATGGTGGGAACCCTGACCGACCTTTTGGGGGTCCCCCCAGATGCATTCTTGTACACTCTGGTGCGGACCCAGATGTCCGCCTCCTTAGCAAGCTTCCTGGGGTCAGGCAGCTTGCTATCAACAGGGGGTGATGGAACTCTAGAAAACAAATATCTAGCAAGTGCTCCTACAAAATCAATTTGTACAGCCCAGATTAGTCATCAACCTTGCTGCCCCTCACCCAGACCTTCAGTGCCTGGCAAGCATAATCAAGGAAAGCCACCCATGTATCTGTAGAGAGTTTGTGGCTAGCCCTGAACCTCTGTCTATACCTCTCAGGGGTAAGTCCAAGTTTACTAAGTATGGCCTTCATCGGAATGTACTGTGTTTGATCCTCTACCTCTAATGTCAAGAGTGTGTCCCTCCCCACCGTGGGCATGTATCTCCACAAGCTACCCCCTTAGGACTCCTCAGGAACCTTGTGCACGCTTAGAGCCACCTCATAGGTGGAGAATCATTTGTCAATGTCATCCCCCACAACACAACTGGGTACTAAATGCTTTGGGATGCGAACTCTCCCTTCTCCAGGAGACATTGAAGGTATGCTGCCACCATTAGTGCTGGACTCTACTTACATGGCTTTGTTGTCCAGCTGTCGAAGGCTTAGCTCATTGGATTTTCGTTTTTTCCATGGCCAGCCTCCTCTCTTCTAGAGCTTGCTCCTTTTCCAGTTTTGCAAGCTCTAACTTCAGCTTTCTCTCATCCCTCCTGTCCTCTAGCTCCTCGATGGGCAGGTTCCTAGATGACACACTGTTCCCTACACGTGGATGGACTTCCAGTCCTGGGAAGATGTTTCCTCTCTCCCCAACAGGTTGCATGTCAAGACCCTCAGACAGGTCTTGCTCCAATTCTTTCTCATATCCTGACCCTTCCTCCTCATTGTCTGTGTGGGTCTGGTGGGTTTCTGTGCATGCTCTCAAAGCTGTTTGGAGCTCTGCTTTCTTAGCACTCCCTTTGGTAAACAACCTCTTTTCCTGGAAGAATCCCTTGAGCTGGGACACAATGTAGCTCTCTAGTTTGGCAAGCTCAAATTCCATCTTGTCAGGTGTGGTCACAGACACAACAGTAAAAATGGGAATTAGGAAAACTTTGGAAAAGTCAAAAGTGTCCAACTGGGAGAATTGACTCGAATTGGTTTAGATATGACGTAGTAGTGTACAGCAAGTCACTGTATGGCACTACACAAAGACAAGTCTTATCCTCACTGTTGATCACCAATGTTTGAAATGGGGTTTCTGACTGACAAAGGTATGCACCCTGTCCAAGCAGGAACCACAATCCTAGTCAGGGTAAGTCAGATACACACCCTAAATGAACCTGTGCTCACCCTCTGGTATCTCGGCACAGAGCAGGTAGGCTTAACTTAAGAGGCAATGTGTAAGAGTATTTGTGCGACACTTCAAACAGTAACACAGTGAAAGCACCACAAAAAGACTCCACACCAGTTTAGAAAGATAGCTTATATTTTTATGAACAAAACAAGAACAAAATGACAAAAATCCAATTAAGTACAACCGGAGTTATGATTTTTTAAAGAATAAATGAAAATGTAGTGCATAAAAGCTTAAAGCGCCAACTGGGAATATCTGGTCTCGCTAGTTGGGGGTAAATCCAAAAGTTCAAGCTGACTGAGATGGAGCACGGGTCGGATGTAGGGACCAGCCTTGGCCCGCTGAAAAATACCTGGGATGTGTCGTCAATGGAGTCGAGAAGTAAAGAGGTGATGCAGCAGTGTCGAACCGCTGGATCGAAGGCGATGCGCCATCGTCGAGCCGCACAAATTGGAGATGTGTTGTTGTCGAGCCGCAGGATGTAGGCGATGCATCTGGAACTGGAGGCAATGTGCCGTGCAGTCGGCAATGCGAGGTCTGCAGTCCATGCAGCAGCGGCAATGCTCCGGTGTCAAGGGAGATGCACCGGTTCCGATTGGCGCAACATCATTGATGTGTGGATTTTTAGCAGCTACAGCACTTTATATCCACTCCCAAGTGCCAGGGACTGGATTGGCAGCACTTGGCAGGGCAAGGCATGCAGTAAGCAAAGTCCAGGTGCTGTAGCAGGTGGATGAGAAGCCTTTGATGTCCCTAAGACTTAGCACAGGGGGTAAGACAGCATGGGTCCAGTCCTTCCTCAACAGGGCAGAGGGTAGCAGGCAGCAGTGCAGCACAGCAGAAAAGCAGTTTTGACAGAGCAACAGTCCAGCAGAGTAGCAGTCCTTGTAGCAGCACAGCAGTCCTTCCTCCTGGCAGAGGTTTTCACATGTCCAGTAGTGTCTGATCTGGTGGGGTCAGAGACCCAGTACGTTGTGCCTTTGAAGGGGAGGTGAATTCAAAGAGGGGATTTGAAGTGCACATAGGTCCTCCCTCTCAACACGGGCTCCAGACTCACTACAGGGGGATATGCAGGCCTTTGTGTGGGGACAGGACACAGCTTATTCAGGTGGGTCAGCTCCTCCCTCTCATCTGCCCAGGATGACCCATCAAGATGTGGTTGGCCACTCGGTCACACCTAAGATCCCTTTTTGTGTGGCTGTCTAGAGAAATGCACAAAGTTCAGCTGTCACCCACCCCAGACGTATATTGGAGACACGCGGTAGGCACATTTGGCTAAGAGCAGAAAAATGCCATCCATAAAGAACAGGGTCAAGACTGATTTGCATATGGCTGGTTCCAAACTGGGGTGGTGCGGTGAGCAAAAGAATGATAGATTAAACCCAGATCCTTGTGACTGGGGGTGAATGTTTGCATTGTCCAGCATTCCATCCATCAATTGTTTCTTTTGCATATGTCGCCCTAAGTGGGAAGGGTATGCCCAGACGTGGGTCCCGTGTTCACTACACCACTGGATTCAAGCTAGCCTGGCTGATGAAGGGTGATGTCCTGAAACCGGTCCCAGGATGTTTGTTTCCGGTCCAAGGAAGACCTGGCATGGCAGTTCGGGCTGGACTGCTCCCAAAAGGAACAGGGTCAAGACTGATTTGCATATGGCTAGGTCGAAACTGGGGTGGTGTGGTGAGCAAAAGAATGATGGATTAAACCCAGATCCTTGTGACTGGGGGTGAATGTTTGCATTGTCCAGCTTTCCATCCATCAATTGTTTCTTTTGCATATGTCGCCCTAAGTGGGAAGGGTATGCCCAGACCTGGGTCCCATGCTCACTACACCACTGGATTCAAGCTAGCCTGGCTGAAGAAGGGTGATGCCCTGAAACCAGTCCCAGGATGTTTGTTTCATGTCCAAGGAAGACCTGGCATGGCAGTTCGGGCTGGACTGCTCCCAAAAGGAACAGGGTCAAGACTGATTTGCATATGGCTGGGTCGAAACTGGGGTGGTGTGGTGAGCAAACGAATGATGGATTAAACCTAGATCCTTGTGACTGGGCGTGAATGTTTGCATTGTCTAGCTTTCCATCCATCAATTGTTTCTTTTGCATATGTCGCCCTAAGTGGGAAGGGTATGCCCAGACGTGGGTCCCATGCTCACTACACCACTGGATTCAAGCTAGCCTGGCTGATGAAGGGTGATGCCCTGAAACCGGTCTCAGGATGCTTGTTTCCGGTCCAGGGAGGACCTGGTTTGGCAGTTCGGGCTAGACTGTTCCCATAAGGAACAGGGTCAAGACTGATTTGCATATGGCTGGGTCCAAAGTGGGGTGGTGTGGTGAGCAAAAGAATGATGGATTAAACCCATCAAAAGAAACAATTGATGGATGGAATGCTGGACAATGCAAACATTCACCCCCAGCCACAAAGATCTGGGTTTAATGATCATTCTGTTGCTCACCACACCACACCACACCACCCCAGTCTGGAGCTAGCCATATGCAAATCAGTCTTGACCCTGTTTCAAGGCAGGTCCTCCATGGACCGGAAACAAGCATCCTGGGACCGGTTTCAGGGCATCACCCTTCATCAGCCAGGCTAGCTTGACTCCAGTGGTGTAGTGAGCACGGGACCCACGTCTGGGCATACCCTTCCTACTTAGAGCTACAAATGCAAAAGTGCAATTGGCGCCATGATCGTGATCTTGGAGTGGGAGAATTCCTAGAGGATAGGGATAGGGGCTATGATTAGTAAGGGGAACCAAGGCAGGAGCGGGGATTCACAGCGGCGGGGGTAACGAGTGAACTTACCAAAGGGTTCTTGGCTCCTATCAGTGATGCGCGGTCCTGGCGGCAAACAGCCCGAGTCAATACTCGTTGCTGTCTGATAACGCGCATAGTGGGCGCGTACAAGTCAGCTCAGAGGCAGTCATGTGACCCGTGTCATATGACATATCTAAACGCAGCGCAGGGGGCTGGATCAGTCAGTCAAACGCGGCGGCCATATTGGAAAGTGCACCCTGTGTAGTGAGTGAGCTAATAGTGCCATAGATAGAAAGAGAGACAGCAATTAAAACCAATTAAAAGCATGGAGAGACATTTTTGGAGCAAGAAAAAACTTTTTGTACATTATAAATAATGAACATTTGACAGTCAAGTGAGATCCTTATTTCTGTGGGGAGCAAGAAACAATCAAAGTAAAGAAGTCCAATCCTCAAGGCGGTTCAAGCCATTGTGGATACTGCCAGTTTTCAGTATCCATTTTAATTCCTCTTTGTTGAGCAGCTGGTGGATATCAGCACCCCTTGGGGGACGTTTAATCACATTGATGATTGTCCATTTTATGTCTTTTTCAGTGTGTCCAGTCGCGTTGAAGTGATCTACCAGTGGTGCATTAGGGGTATTGCAGCGTATCCTGCTGCGGTGCTGACAGATCCTAATACGTGCTTTCTGTGCCACCAATAGCATCATCGATCGTAATGTCCAACTCTTTCTTTATTCACTTTTTACCCTCTCTTCGCCACAGCAAACCACCTGCTCCCTTTTTCTTTTTCTTTCTCCCTAATTTTTCATTACTTCCATGGTTTGCGCAATTGCAGCAATAACTGCTATATGTACACAGGCATGACAACTCAAAATGTCCTGATGATGATCCCACTATTTATTTTAGGGATCGAAACGCCGTCGACGTAATGTACACCATATGCATATACTATATTGTGATGCCAAATATGTAATGGTGTTTTCACGTTATTAGGTCTGATATATTCTAAATGTTGTTTGTTTGTTTATGTCAGTAGGATGCAGGTTGTGTCCCACTTGGATTCTTCTCTTACTTTATGTCATACATTTATTGTATATTAAAAATCTGTCCGGCTGGACAAAGAATATAGCACTGATTGAGTCTATATTTATTAACAATATTCTGATTGTCTAGGGACCACTGTCTTTAGAAATTACAAACGTACCCAAGGTCCCTGACCAATTGCATATTGGGTTCCCTTGTGTTTTTTCAACATTATGTAGCGCAATCTCTCGATTGCAAGGGTCTTGCACTCCCATCCCCTTCTTTGCAAGTGGGTACTCCCCTCGCCCCACCTACTTACTTCACTCACCCCCCAATTTTTGTTCACAATTTCTCTCCTTGACTGGGCATGTCTGACCATACACCCCTCTACTCCGACGACTATATTAAAAAGATTCTAGAGGGCCCCTCCATGCTCTCTGAATCTACTGACACACCTGGGGACCAGAGCACATCCTTAGGGGAACAGTTAGAAAAAAGTAAAAAGAAATTTGTCCGCCTACAGTTGATGACACGCATGCTGACGGAATATTTAAAGGCTAACACAATCCCAGTAGGACTGCAAGTCCGCAATATCCCTGGGGTATTTACAGATAACCCCAAGTACATCACTGGGTTTAGCTATATCGGTACCACTTGCTCCAGACATTGGATGGTGCTTGGTATCGATATAGATACTGAAGAACTTAAAAAACTAACTGATGAAATCACTGACTTGGAAAAACAGATCAAGGACAATAGTCCGACTAGTGAGGGTAAAAATATTCTAGAAGAGGTGCAGAAGACCATAGACGAGTTCCATAGATTGGAACAAAACAAAAAATCTAACACAGTGAGGAAGGATATCAAAGCATTCTCCCAGGAACGGGCTTTCCCCTATCTGGCTAAAGACTTTTATACTAATAGGTCTTACAATACTCCCCAAAACCAGAGACCCTGGGGTCGTTTCAACAAACGCCAAAATCTAGTTGGATTCTCCGACACATCGGCTGAATCTTCGGATAGCTCAGACCAAGGTGAAGGCCCTAGCACATCTAACAGGATTCCTTTTTTAGGGCGGGCCAAACAGAACCTCCGAAGAGAAGAAAAGTAAAGCAGCAGCAACGATGGCCCAATCCCCCAGGCGAACGTTACACACGCCGCCAGCACTACCAATGGTAGCACACAATGTAGAACCTTCGTCTAGTTCCACATTACCTATTTTTAACCTCACCACTCATCAACTATCTATGTGTGAACAGTCCTTATTAAGTAAAGGCCTCTCGTTTGTGCCCACTGTCCGGCCCAACTTTCTGGATTTACAAACAGAACTACTTAGATTCTTCAGGATAATAAGGCTGCATAGCTATTTCCTCCTCAATCCAACCCCAGCTATAACACTAATACCCCATTTAGACCTCCCTCAACCTTCTCGCCCTCTTCCAATATGGTTCCAGGATAAATTCTGACCTTTGAGAAATTGGTCCTTAACGATGTGACACGGTTGGAAAACCAAAGGGCATTTGTACCTTACAACATATCACTTGATGAAAGAAAGGCACTCTCTGCTTTAAAAATGAACCCATCCCTTGTCATAAAACCTGCTGACAAGGGGGGTGGAATTGTGCTACAAGAAAAGGAAGAGTATAAAAATGAAATCTTAAGACAACTGGGCAATACTGATCATTATTGTAGACTCCCAACCAATCCGACTACAGAGATACAGAAACTCATTGTCCAAGTCACCAATGAGGGTTTAGAAGCAGGGTTCCTCAGCAAGAAAGAACATCTATTCTTGAATACCAAATCACCGAGAACACCTGTGATATATACCCTTCCTAAAATTCATAAAAATCTAGCCAAACCACCTGGCCGCCCTATAGTTTCAGGGTGTGGGTCCATTCTGGAACCTTTGGGCCAGTACGTCGATCACTTTATCAAAAACTTCGTACCAGAGACGGAATGCTACATACGCGACAGTATGGCCATGATAAACCTAATGGAGGAATACCCTTTTGACCCTGCATCTGACACACTGTGTACGTTAGATGTAGAGTCACTTTACACCAATATTCCCCAAATTGACTCCATGCTCGTTATTGAACGAGTGTTGAACAGACGTCCACGCCCACATGCAGTCCCAACTATTTTTATACTGCAGCTCCTAGAGATCTGTCTCACTAAAAACTTCTTCCTTTTTAATTACCATTACTATGGACAAGTCAGAGGTACATCTATGGGAGCAGTATTTGCTCCAAATTTAGCGATCCTGTACATGGGTGACCTAGAGACAGGGCGCATTCTCACACCTACAAACCCCTTCCACAGTGGCATCGCCCTGTGGAAGCGGTATATAGATGACATATTCATGATCTGGCATGATTCCCATGACTCCATGGAGCAATTCCTCCACTGGCTGAACAATAATTGTGGCGGACTGACTTTTACTCTTTCACACAACAAACAGACTGTTCCATTCCTTGACTTAAACATCCGACATCAAGAGGGACAACTGATAACAAGCCTATTCAGAAAACCCACGGAGCGTAACACGCTGCTCCGATACGACAGCCATCACCCCCGTGCCCTCAGGGATTCACTCCCCTATTCGCAATTTTGTGTCCATGTAACAAGATATATATTGGCCAGACGACACAGAAAGCACGTATTAGGATCTGTCAGCACCGCAGCAGGATACGCTGCAATACCCCTAATGCACTACTGGTAGATCACTTCAACGCGACTGGACACACTGAAAAAGACATAAAATGGACAATCAACAATGTGATTAAACCTCCCCCAAGGGGTGCTGATATCCACCAGCTGCTCAACAAAGAGGAATTAAAATGGATACTGAAAACTGGCAGTATCTACAATGGCTTGAACCGCCTTGAGGATTGGACTTCTTTACTTTGATTGTTTCTTGCTCCCCACAGAAATAAGGATCTCACTTGACTGTCAAATATTCATTATTTATAATGTACTAAATGGTTTTTTCTTGCTCCAAAAATGTCTCTCCATGCTTTTAATCGGTTTTAATTGCTGTCTCTCTTTCTATCTATGGCACTATTAGCTCACTCACTACACAGGGTGCACTTTCCAATATGGCCGCCGCGTTTGACTGACTGATCCAGCCCCCTGCGCTGCGTTTAGATATGTCATATGACATGGGTCACATGACTGCCTCTGAGCTGACTTGTACGCGCCCACTATGCGCGTTATCAGACAGCAACGAGTATTGACTCGGACTGTTCGCCGCCGGGACCGCACATCACTGATAGGAGCCGAGAACCCCTCGGTAAGTTCACTCGTTACCCCCGCCGCTGTGAATCCCCGCTCCTGCCTTGGTTCCCCTTACTAATCATAGCCCCTATCCCTATCCTCTAGGAATTCTCCCACTCCAAGATCACGACCATGGCGCCAATTGTATTGTCGCTCTGTACCTAACTGGGGTAAGCTTGCGCCCTCTTCCTGTTCTTTTTAACGGCCGGCCTCGGTTGTTTCACTCTCCCTAATTTTGCGCATTCCTCCTCAGATTATCAATCCCCCGCCAGCGATCCCGGCACCCACCCCGACTTCACTCGCTATCCCACGGTAAGCTGACAGCATGGTTCACACAATGGGTAGGCCACCATACTTTAGCGGTAGGGTCACCCATAATACCTTCCTCTTCCAGGCATTCGCCAATTGCACGAGTAACCTCGCCTGAATTCATTGGAGCTTCTCAAGTTAACTTCGATTCATTGGGTTGACCGCCATATCCGCCTTCGCGCACTTTTGTCATTGACAAGAGAACGATCTACGCCCTTAATTCCGGGCTCAAATCGGGTAAGCCAGCTCCCCTTCCAGTCATTATTGATAGAGCTTGGCTACACCAATAGCATCATCGATCGTAATGTATGCAGCACGGCCAACTCTTTCTTTATTCACTTTTTACCCTCTCTTCGCCACAGCAAACCACCTGCTCCTTGGCTCTTCCCTGTCCCCATCAATATCCTCCTTCCGAATTCTATTTCTTCACATGGCCAAATTATTCACTCGGCCCTTCGCATTTTTTCACTACACATACAGTATTAACTTTTACATTAACTGTATGGACCAGCAAATGCCCTCTGTAATCTCATGTCCCTTTTTCTTTTTCTTTCTCCCTAATTTTTCATTACTTCCATGGTTTGCGCAATTACAGCAATAACTGCTATATGTACACAGGCATGACAACTCAAAATGTCCTGATGATGATCCCACTATTTATTTAAGGGATCGAAACGCCGTCGACATAATGTACACCATATGCATATACTATATTGTGATGCCAAATATGTAATGGTGTTTTCACGTTATTGGGTCTGATATATTCTCAAACTTTTATGCAGACACGTCCCCCTTGCCTGAACCCTTCCCTAAATGTTGTTTGTTTGTTTATGTCAGTAGGACGCAGGTTGTGTCCCACTTGGATTCTTCTCTTACTTTATGTCATACATTTATTGTATATTAAAAATCTGTGCTGCTGGACAAAGAATATAGCACTGATTGAGTCTATATTTATTAACAATATTCTGATTGTCTAGGGACCACTGTCTTTAGAAATTACAAACGTACCCAAGGTCCCTGACCAATTGCATATTGGATTACCTTGTGTTTTATCAACAGGAATTATTTTGAAGCCAAGTACTGAAGCACTACTTGATTGTTAAGCATAACTCAAATGATTTAAAAGGTATATTGGGAAGAAAAGAGGTATTCAGTGATAAAATTGGTGTGGTCAAGGGTTTTAACACTCGATAATTCTAAAATGAAGAGCAGTGGCATCCCTCAAGCTGGCCGTCTTCCCAATGGGAAGTACAGCGTAAATCTTGCAAGAAATTGGCCCAGGCCATGGATGTGATTCACTCTAAATTAAAGCTCAGGCTTTCATAAATGCCCTGCTTGAGTTGTCTTTCTGCCCTGTTACACCTCAGTGGCTCACACAAAAGGTCCTTCCCAATGTGCAGCCATGTCTCTAGACACTGGGTGACCATGTCAAACAAGCTCTACCCACCCTGCAGCCATGTCCCCAGGCACACAGGCTACCTTGTCTCCTCAAAGTGGCACACACAACAGTCCCATCCCAGCCTGCAGCCATGTCTCCAAACACACTGGCTGCCTTGTCACCTCACAGTGGCGCACACACACATCAATCTCATCCCAACCTGCAGCTATATCCTCAGACACATTGACTCCCTTGTCACCTCGCAGTGACACACAGACACTGGTCCCATCTCAGCCTGCAGCCATATCTGCGGACACACAGACTGCCTTGTCACCTCACAGTGAGATACACACACTGGTCCCATTCCATCCTGCAGCCATATTAGTAGACACACTAACTTGTCACCTCACAGTGGCACACACAGACACCTGTGCCATCCCAGCCTGCAGCCATATATAAAGGTTTTTATTTTTATACTTTATTAGGCATTTCAATAAAACAAAATATACAATAACAAATGAATAGGACAGACGAGAAGCTAAACATTACAGAAAGTTCCACGAAGGTACACTATTTTTAAACAGTATCAGTAATGGCTCTAATTAGTTCCTGTATTCCTGTAGTACCAAAGCCTGATTAGCCATTTGGATCGTAAATCCCTGTATCAAACTTACATCAGCGCATGTTCAAGAGCAACGTTGCATTGATGCTACATTCATAACATTGTTCTTAATGTAGAATACTGCGGCATATTTTAAATAATGGCATTGGCTATTATAAGGCTTAATTTAAAAGGAATCAAAGGCATAATCCCCTCGTTATGGAAGAGAAACAACCGTTGGCTTTCTGGAGCCAAACTCAGTAGCCAAAATGCACCTCTGAATTACAACCCAATGAGAGGGTCTTACATCGTCACGGGAAGGGTGCCGGCCCATATGCAAGCCTTTATATAGACGTAAAAAAGAAGCACAGTGATCACTATGCACAACAACGAATAACGTTAGGGTAAAAGGAGGCCATGTATACGCCAGCCAATAACCAATGCTGATTATACTATCCGCCTTTAGTGTGTGACTACAAGGAGGTGCCCCCTCGATATGGCTATGCCACCCCGCTAACCCATATTAGGCGTAAGTTAGTTGACTGAATGTATGAACCTCACACATGCAAGAACACCATCAGGAAGTGCAACGTTTGCAGTGTGGAATGTTCACGACCTAGCATGTTTGGACACATTATGTGTTTTTACTTTGATTAGTAAATGTGTCTGCAGGCAAGTGGGTTCTTGCCTTTATATACATATACTTTGCAATGATCACAAGTGATTTTTAGTTCACCATCTAGCATACTTGGCACTCTATCATTACATTTTGATTTCTAAGTGTCTGCGAGCAAGTGGGTTGCTGCACTTATATACATATACTTTGCAATGATCACAGTTATTCTATATTTAGAGGTGATGAACCAAGTCAAAGGACTTCCATTGCCTCAAGTATAAGCATGGTCTGAATGTGGAAAACAGGGAAATGATACTTAACCCTGACGAAGGCCGAATGACCCATAGGGGCCATAATTAGGCTGAAACATGTTGGCTAGATACATGTAATGTAAATATTTTAAATCATTGGATAGACAATACATTTGATATTGATAACTATCCACACCTTTTGTTCTAATCAGACCCGGGTCACCCAACTAATAAAGGAACATTTCCAAGTGTTGCCTTGAGGTATTTTTAGATCTGGATCCTTGTTTCTATCCAGTACCATTTATAAAAGAACTCCCAGTATCCGTTTGAGTCCACTGTTGTGGCACTACTCTAGGTCACCTATGATGAAGCATGCCACGGCACAAGTGGGTGAGATGTTCTATCCAAATGTCTTTGGATACCTGTAAACCAAGTGTCTCCAACCTGTTGATCGCGAGCTACCAGTAGCTCACAGACACCTTCAGAGTAGCTCACCGCCTTGAGTTCATTTTTAAAATACAGAGGGTCACATTTTCCTTTTATAGTTAAGGGAAGGCTGTGTTTATTTTACATTATTATCTTCAGGCTGCAGATAGCAGGGCATGCTAATGAGCAGTGCTGGAGTCAGATTTATGACCCAGGACACAGAGGTGAGGAACTGAAGCACTGAGGTATTTAAATCTAAAATTAAAGTCCTTGTCAACACAATATTGGAGCATGAGAACAAACTGATGTTTCTGCATGCTTTTAAATTCAAGAAAATTAAAATGAAGAGTTAACTTAATGATTAAGTTAACTCCTCATTTTAATTGTATCTTATTTTTAAAAAATGTATTTACAAACAGCATTGCTCTTGCTCCCAGTGGACAGTAGGCACTGCGTATGAGCATTTATTTGGACTATAAATGTGTACCTACATATGTGTATTGCTTTGTATAAACATGTATAATAATGATATTTATAAATATATAGATGTTCGTTAGTTCTGCTTAACAAATGTGCATATTACTGATGGTTATATTTTTCTATGTTTAACATGTATGTAGGTCACTGCATAAATGAGTAGATTTTTAGCATAGCTATTTATCTACAATTGCTTGACTATTGAATTACAAAAAAGAATAATAAATAAAATTAAAGTACAGCAACACTTGAAAGTCTGAGTTTATTAAATATAACTTAAATCTACATAAATTACCATCATTATACATATATACCTTCCATGAGACTTTCGGGTGATATGAGCGCTTTACAAATGTCCCTGATTTGATTTGATTTGATATTTGTTACTTTACTTCTAATACAGCATCTCCAATGCACTACTCTATATCTCACCCTATACCTCTCGCAATATATTCTCTACCTCCACTCTCTGACTTATCCCAAACCCCATTCTATTACTATGATCCCCCAAATAACCCTTTCTAGACTCTCCCCTTCTCTGCCCCTCCATGCATCATCTCTTGCTTTTCTACTATTCACATCTCCCAAACAAGCCTTTCTAAACCTTTCCCTCTGACTCTTCCCCCTCCACCTCCCTTTACTCATCCCAAACCTCCTCCTACTGCTATGAGCTCCAAAAAAACACTTTCTAGACTCTTCCCTCTTTTATCCCTCCACTATCCTTTTCAATCCAACTAACAGACTAACATATCCACCGCTCAAACTAATTTCATATTTCCCTATACTAATTCCCCACTAATGCTGTTTGGGTTCCGAAGTAGCGTGCTACCCACCGAAAATCACTTCGACACCTCATCAGGGATAGCAAGTGCTATATAAATGCAAACCTTTCCCTCTTCTATCCCTCCAGTATCCTTTTTCAATCGAAATAACAAACTCACATGCCCAACGCTCAAATTAATTTCATATCTCCCTATACTAATTCACCACTAATCCTTTTTGGGTTCATAAGTAGCATGCTACTCACTGAAAAAGCGCTTCGACGGCTCGCCAGTGGTAGTATGCGCTATATAAATGCAATTAAATTTGCAATAAACATAAGTTTAATTTTCTCCTATCTCAAAGTGTCGCATTTACACACATCAGGCATCTTGCTCCCAGTGGCTGGTAGACACACTGTCATATTTATAACTGCAAAATACAGCCGTTTTTCCAAGTGGGAGAAATTTAAAGTGCAGAAAAATATTCCATATTATGATTTTTTTTTGCAGAACATTGTTTTGCACTTCAAGTTTCTCCCATTAAAAAAATGGTTGTGTGTTTGTGTTATACATTTAACAGTGCCACATATGGCGAAAGGTATGTCCTGTGCCACAAGTACACATGACACAGACTCTCACCCACACACATATATCCCAGTCATACGCACACATGTTCATACATCCCCAAACACCACACTCTCACTGACACACACGGTAGCCCTGTCAAAGTGCTCATAGTCAAAGTATTTTGTTCAAACCATAGTCTTTGACTCTGTGGACATTAGACTTAAATTCAATGAAACTGGATATGGAGTTGTTTGGAAACATTGCGCGAGTGACTTGGCCTTCAGTAACTCACAATGATTATCACTGATCAGAAGTAGCTCTCTCTACAGAAAATGTTGGGGAGGGCCGACGAATAATTGCCCTTCTCCATTTCCCAAGCATTTGTGTGGTGTGTATATATAAAGACTAAAAAGTAATCAGAACTTGGTATCAAAATTGAACATGTGACTCTGGAGCAATAGGGATCAAGGCTTGCGTCTGGTGGCTTAATTGATTAATTCGTCCACTGTAGGAGTCTGTGCTTGACCTCATGGTCACAGGTTCAAATCCCGGCAGGTCCACTCAGCCCTTCATCCTTTTGAGGTCAATAAAATGAGTACGATTGAGTGGGGTAACAATAAACATCTGTTATTCAGCGCCAAGATGCTCACGGGTGAAAGTGTGCTTTACAAATACATGTTATGTTAAGTTAAGGCTTGATATTACCCCCACAAAATTACATCTCTCAGTCAGGAAGTTAGACATTTCAGACAGTGTCTCGATAGCCAAAAGTGATCAATGGAAATGTTGCACCAGTTTGAGACAGAAAATAAATCAACGAATTCAGTCTAAAATACTGATAACTATGTTAGAATGTTCTGTTCTGCTGTGTTTTTAACTCATTAGTGTCCCTATAGGTACAAAATACAAACAAATCATTCTTAGTCCTGCCCTCAAAAATAGAAAGTGTTAGAAGAGACTTGAGGTGAATCAAAGAAGACATAAGACCCTTTGCAGGTGGGCACGGGGCAAGCAGGAGCTATTGGGTGAAGCCATGGGGGCTGGGGTCATTCCCTTTGATGTCCCCGGTCCGTCCTACTTTGGCTCTGCAAACTAGGTCTAATACAACCCTTCAGCGCTTCTTTCAATTGTAGCGATGGCGAGCAGTAGAATGCTTCTTGAGAAGGTAGTGTGGGGTGCGTAAATTCACAATTCAACATTCATCCAGCAGGGCTATAACTGATTCCCCAACCTAGTGCTTTACTCGGAAAAGTACTTCTATAGACACTTAAAACCGAATACCACACAGGTAATTAAAAGCACGGCCGCTGGTCTACTGCATCTTGGGATACCACCAACTCTTCCCCTTTACCCAGGTGTTCCTCCTCTCCTAAGTCTAGGCAGGTCCTCGTAAAGTTAGAGCAGCGGTTCTTAATCTTTTGATTTCCGTGGACCACCAATGGATCCCTACTGCAAGCTGGGAACCTCTGCAAGCAATTCCTATGTTCCTAACCTCAAACCAATATACAAAAATACAAAAACAAATATATAGTGAATAAATACACAAGTTACAGCATATTTTATTCAATTTACAAACAAAAAGTACAAAACTCTAAATTTTATTTTAATGGAAATTTGAGATTGGAGCTTTTCAATATTTGGTTTTATTTCTAAAAGACAAAGCGATGTGCTCTACCATATTGCTTTGTCATTTCTACTCTTTTTACATGCTCTATTTTGTTGGTCCATACCAGTGCTTTTTTTGAGGCCATCAATTGTCCATTTTAGACTCTCACATGGAAAGAGCTAAGGATACCAACTTAATTTTTAGTCTTTAGTTTGAAATTCCTAAACATTGTACAGAGCGTTTAAAAATGTTACATTTAATAAATCGGGGTAGTATCACCTCACTAGGGCCTCGGTTATAAATTACTGGCCACAAAAAGCTGGTTGCAGTTTTTGCAACTGGTAGCATTTTTTACATCCTACTTATGTACTAATAGGTCGGTTCATAAGATTCTGCTTCGGAGTGGATCGTAATCCGACCTACTTCATGAATACTAAAGAGGTAGGTTGCAAATTGTGACTCACTCCGGTTGGTGGCCATCCCAGAGATGGTGGCCTGCTACAGTCAGCAGACCACCACGTCTGTAGTCACCTTTAAATAAATTGTGTTTTTAACTGCAGTCTGTTTTCCCTAAGGGAACCTAGGCTTAATTGAAAAAGTTTTTCTGTTTTTGAATAGTTTGAGAGTTGGCAGTGGTCTCCCTACTCCCCAACAAACGGTATCTTTTCACTGTTTTGCGACCAGGTGCTCAATTTGGGAGTTTATAACGTGAACACCAACGCATGCACTACAGCCCTACTACGTCTCTCAGGTCCATGCTTGATGTGCTGCTCCAGTCCAGTTTTTTATTTGAATTCTGGGACTTATAGTCTTGCTTATTCCATTATAAAAACAGGACTGCAAGTCCCAGAATTCAAAGGAACAAACGTAATTAGAGTAGTACATCATGCATGGAGCTGGGAAACTTGATAACTATGGCCCTAACTGCATTAATTAACCCTCTGAGCTTCCATACAGGGTTTCCAGTATCACCTGTCCGCCAGCAAAGAGGGGAAGATAACGTGAACAAGCAGACAGTGTGCTGCCTGCCTCGCTGTGCAAGAGTCGTTAATGATAAGCCAGGGGCTCACTGTTGAATATCATCCAGCCAGCAGGGTTCTCCGCTGCCCCGCCTCCCGAGGTTCACAGGGCAAAGTTCACAGGTCCCTTTCGTTATCATCTGTGAGACAAGCGGGGTGGAAGGCCCTGGTGGCAAATCATTTGGCATCTGAAGTTCAGAAGGTAAGGCTCTCTCGCTACCAAACTTTACACCTCCTGTAGTCTTGGGGACAGTAGCTTTAAAGCCCTTCGTGGGTTCTTCATCCACCTGCGGGCAGGTTTTCAGAAAACCCACGTTTTGAAAATACATTTTAGCAAGTGATGCTTTTTTTTAATGTTTCCTTTTGGGGTCAGTCACA
This sequence comes from Calotriton arnoldi, assembly GCA_963921515.1. Lineage (NCBI taxonomy): Eukaryota > Metazoa > Chordata > Amphibia > Caudata > Salamandridae > Calotriton > Calotriton arnoldi. The sequence continues at coordinate 325,436 of CAWUFW010010514.1, forward strand.
GTTTCACGTTTCTAAGGTCCCAGCACGAGTAATTTCCCCCAGTACAGGCATTTCCTTTGCATGTAGGCATGAATTTAAAATGGGATGCAAGAGGACTACAAGTCCCAGAATGCAACGGAAAAACCTGACTGGGATGAGCAAAGACTCGAGAAAAGTAGAGTGCGCTGGGTAGTTTGATGGAGAGAGAGGGTTGATCTAATTGTCCGTTTAAGAGAGAATTAGGTCCAGTCGCGGTATCAGGGTGCTACAATCATTGTAACACCCTATGTCCATCAAGATTTATGATGTCTGCTTCATAGGACATCTGTGTCTCGTTTTCTGCTGCCCCTTATGCACAGTTTCCCAATGGCCGCGGACATGACACCTTTAGCCCCCACTTTGCATGGTGATGTTTTAGCCCATTATTACTTTGTTAGAAACAAAACTACCAGCTCCAGAATTTAATTAGATGTTTGCTAAAAAAAAAAGAAGCCAAGCCTCGTTGATGGGCCACACAGGATCAGGCTGATTGACAAATGTGCACCCCAGAGCTGCCATGTTAATCTGGCAGGTATCTGGCGCCCCTGGCTCTACTTTGGAATTCCCTGCTTTGTATGGCTCTGCAGGATCTTCATTGGTTCACTTCCAGGCCCCCGAGTTACCCATCCATTCCTCTTTCTCTTTCACTCACATGTGTGCTGCTCTTTTTAGGTCTGGCTGGACAACACAACTGTTGCTTACCTTATGCGATCAACAGAACTGTGCCTTCAGACATACTGCTTAGAGAGGGGTTAGACTCCGCCCACATATTAATGTTCCCAGCACAGAATGTGGGCAGAAGTTGTGTGCTTGAATCACACCTGCTCAATACATCAGGACTCTGTTGGCTGTGGTGGCAAACCGATGATTAAGCCTACAGGCCTGATCTGTTTATTACAAGAAGCTATGATAAAGGCAGTAGGCCTGACATTTATTGTCTAAATAATATGGTAAAGTCAGTCTGCATGTAAAGGTGGATTGTTAGTACTCTGTTTTTAAGCCTAAAAGAGGTATTTTGGTACCTGGAATGCCACAGATTACAATAGTGGGTAAGGTTATGCGTGTTGTCTACTCTCTCTGATAAATTGTGGCAATAGAAGATATGCGCTATGATAATCCTCATTATGCCCTTTTAAGAGAAATAGTATTCTGCTTTGCCGACTGTAACGTTGTATACCGTTTTAATTTGACGACTATGCCTGATGGTTGCCTTGTGCGAACGTTTATGCTCAATACAGTAGGCATGAGCTGGTTATGGCCAATGGTAAAGCCTATAGGTGTTTATTATGAAAAGTGACAACAAAGACAGTAGTCCTGCTTTATATATTTTGAAACCCATATGTTAAAGCCAATAAACCCCCATGGGGGAGCGGGCAGTCCTAGAGGGATCCCCCTTAGGGCCAAAAACCAAAATAAATGGGCAGAAATTGCTGCAATCCCACAAGACTACTGCAGGACCGAAAAAAAAAAAAAAAATGGCAGACGGGCCCCATTCATTAATTATAGGCCCGGAGAGACCACCAAATTCATGAAAAAAGGGGAGAGGGCTACGTGGCCCCCTTTGCAGTTAAAGGCCCCGTATCTCCCACCCCGTGGGTCGAAATTTGCATATAAGGGGATGGAACTGCACGGCCTCCTCCCCGAGCTTCTATAGGACCAGAGAAACCCAACTTTTTTTTTTTTTTTTGCAGAGTTTTATATAGCGCGAACTTGACCCGCAACCGAATCGGGTATCAGAGCGCTTTACATAGCACCAGTTACGTTACATGAGGACACGCATTCATTTTTGTTAGGCACGGGGAGATTAAGTGATTTGCCCAGAATCACAGGATGTTCAGCGTCATTACCGAGACTCGAACCCAGTTCCCCAGGTCCGAGGTCGAACGTCCTAGCCGTTAGGCCAACTCCTTGGGGCTAATTTCAGTAATAAAGAGGGGGGGGGGCGCACAACCTCTTCCCTGAACCTCCAAAGGCCCCGGGGAGCCAGACCTCAGGGCCAAAATAACTGAAAAATTGGAAGGGGGCCACGTGCCCCCCCCCCCAGAGCCATTAAAGGCACCGGGCCTGGCTCAATAACTATGTCCCAGGAATCTCACCGCCAGGACATAGCTGTTTCCCTGCCCGCACCGGCACGTGCAGGGAAACCTGTCTGTGCTCCTGCTTGGCAGGATCCTTTTAGAATCTCCCGCTAAGCAAGAGCAAACAAAAATTCTGCTCCCAGCCAGCGGGAGCGTTAAAAATGCTCCAGCCGACTGGGAGCAGACTTTTGATCTGTTTCTCTGCCTGCACAGATGCAAGCAGGGAAACAGATCAAAATATTGCTCCCGCCCAGAGGGAGCAGCATTAGTAGCTGCTCTCTGCGGGCAGGAGCAATGCCAGCCTCTGCAACATGCGAGGAGCTAGCTGGGGCCTCGGGGCTCCTCCCACGGCCCCTGGGGGATAGGGTCCCTGGGGCCGGAAAAACCTCGGGAAGGGGGGGGCACGGCCCCTCTCCCCTTTACTTTTACTAGTGGCCCTGGGGGATGGAGTTCCCAGGGCCTAACAAGGCTTGGGGAGAGGGGCACGCGCCCCCACCCCTTTAATTTTAAAAAACAGCATTGATGTCATAAATGATGCCATGGAACATGTCATGAGTGATGTAATATGTGAGGTCATAAGCAGTGTATGGCGGGGGCGCAAGTTATAATTAGCTGAGATAACTCTAACTGGTGAATTTCAGTTTTTTGTTGTTTTTTTTTAGTTCAAAACGTTAATATTGTCACTGACATATTCACCAGCTATAATATTACTTTAACCTTTGTTTGTTTTCAGTGAATATATATGTATATATTACCTGGTGGTAGTCGCCACTAGGTAGTTATAGTTAGGATTGCTTTTCCATAGGAAAAGCATTTTTTGTGTTGCTAATAACTTTGGCACCATTTGATGAATCTCCACGAAACATTCCAAAAAAGTGCTACTTTATGACTAGTTTGTGTTTGGGAACTTTCAGGAGGATCCGTCAAGCGGGGACCAAGAACAAAAGGGGGCTCCCAAAACACAAAATCCCCATTTCTATAGTCATATTTAGACACAGCTACAGCAAAAAACGATCAACGGAATAACCCCAAATTTGTCATGAAGCTAGATCTTGGTCCACAACTTGTGCTTTTTGTGATTTGGTGTAAATCTGTTCAGTAGTTTTTGTGAAATTGCGGTTGAAATATTGTTGTGGCACTTCCTTTGTGACCCCCTGGCCTCTCGTTTGCCTCCTCTGAGGCCAGGGGTCGCAAAGAAAGCGACAGGAGTAGCAGGGAGCAAGCTAGAGGTCACAGCTGCGACCCCTGATTACTCCCAAATGACGTCCATGGCAATGACTGCAATAATATTTAGTGCTTTTCTATTGCGCCCTTTCACTAGTAGCGCTTTCATTACTATGGGTCTATTCACTATAACTTACTGCTAGTTTCCCCTTTTGTGATTGATGTATGTTGCCTTTTCTGATATATATTTGTAGGCTACAGAATTATTAAAATGTCATTTTTAGAAATGTTATATGCTATTTCAATATATTGTTACAATTTTACAAAATGTTTTATATTATTTACTCAAAATGCTTTTTTTTTTTTCATCTTGTTTTCCAGGTTGATTAGGTTTGTGTTATTCAGAGGGCTGTTATTTTTCTTTTCATTCTTTTTTTATTTTGCAGTTGAGAAAGAGAAATGTTCTAGGTATTGTTGCCTGTTTAATTTTTTTTGGGGTTTGCACTTTTTGTAGCTATTACTAAATTTAGAAAAATTAGCTTTATTTATTAATTTTAGTAGTTGTGGGGTATTGTTTTATTATAGTTACATTTCATTTTATTTTTGCAGTAGTTTTGTGGCTTGATTTTCCTCGTGTGTTTGTCATTTTTAGCAGCCCTGGTATCTGTGTTTTGGAGATATAATTGTTAATTATCTATGTATGTTTTGAAATATTTAAAGTTATTTTATAATTAACTTTGTTATGTTATAATTTAGTACTTACTCTGTAAATATAGGTGCTTTCTTTCTGGAGAGTGTTGCAACATTTCAGGTGGTAGCTTCAGTCGAACAGAGCGGCGCTTTGAAGCAGTATTGACTTCTTCTGCAGCAGTTACTTACACATTTTTGTTTCCAATTTTTACTATTTTTTTCAAGTGTTTCTATTTGTGAACTGTTTTTTTGAGTTAGTTTTCAATTTAATTCGCATAAAAGTACAAATAAAAGACACTAAAAATGTTTTCAGAAATATAGAAAATGCTACAAAAGGCAAATCTACAGAGCAAATGTAGTGCTCCAGTGGATAGTTTACAAAAGAACTAGGCTAATTCCTATAAGGGTGTTACAAAACAAATGCCTATCAACAAAAACATCAAAAGTGTGTTCGCTATATTCACATGTATGTTTTACATCTCCTCGTAGGCTATCACATTGTTTGTCATTGGTATTAAATTCCCCTTTCGGATACATGTAAGTATTATTGCAAGAAGTACGCCTTTTTCAATTTAAAAGCAATACATCATCAACATCAAATTCCTATGTTTCAAAAAGAGAAAGATAGGATCTGCTCTTGTACTGGAAGAATATAATAGTAAATGGACATCACCAAAAACCATACAATACCTAAAACATGAGACGCCATGTAAGGTTATTAAACAGGTTGAGAGCTCATTATCAAACCATTAGGCCACTCCTAAAGAAGTCTCCAACAGTGGAAATATAGCTCGTTTTCATTGGTTATTGGTTTAGGAGTTTTTTTTTTTTTTTTAAACTTTATATGGTAAATTCTCATTATATTTTCTCCCCGCAGTATGTTCCTCATTTTTATATATATATATATATATATATATATATATATATATATATATATATTCACTGAAAAACCATAGGTTTTAGGGACAGTTATAGTTACTTGGACATTGCACTCGTACAAAACCCGTGAAATTCCCTCGTTATAGTTAGTTCAGCTAACTATAACTCGCGCCCGCAATGCACTGCTGATGACGTCACATATTACATCACTCATGACATGGTCAGTGACATCACTGATGACATCTCAAATGACATCACTGATGACATCATCCAGTGACTGTGTGTTTCTGTAAAGTTTAAATATTTTTAAAATATATAGGAAAAGACGTATTGAAGAATGAGTGGGTGTCTAAGTGTCTGTATGGATGATTTAGTAGGTGCGTGACTGACTCTATAAGTGAGTGATTTAACGTATCTTACTGAATGCATGGGTTAGTGACTAAACTGGGTGTATGTCTGTATCCGTCTGTCTGTTGCTGTGTAAGTGGCTGCATGTGTTTGTGAATAGCTAAATGATTTTCTATATGAGTTATTGAATGCTTGTCTGAGTATCTGTATGGGTGCCTGAGTGTTTGTGTGGGAGGGGTGTGTGCAACTCTGTGCATAGATGTGTGAGTGGGTGATTCACTGGGTGGATGGTTTCAAGAGTGCATCTGTGATAGACTGTATGGGTGGGTAAGTGTGTGTAAGAGTGTGTTAGTGAGTGAATGTATGTCCCAGTGGTACATGTGTGAGTAACTACATATGTGAAAGGCAGTATATATGTGTGTTGGAGTATATAAATAGCTATAAGCAAGAGTGAGTGATTGTGATAGTGGCTGTATGGATGATTGTGTGCTTGTATCAGTGATTGTATAAGAGCGTAACAATGTGCTACTATTTGTATGAGTAAGTGAGCTGGTGTGTGTATAACTGTATAGGTGAGTAAATGGCAGTGTGTTTAATTATTTGCATGACTGACTAGGTGTGTGAGTATCTCTATGGATGAGTGGCGTTGTTTGAGTGTCTATATAGGAGTAAGAGTGCATATGATAGTCCTGTACTGAGTGACCGTAAGTATGAGTGACTGTACGGGTGAGTGAGTGGATGTGTGTGTGTAGACCTAAGAATCAGTGAGTGGGTATGTAGTTATTGGTGTTGGAGTGTCTATGGTTTTGCGAATGGCAGTCTGTAATTTAGAGTGGGTGTATCAAAGATTATATTAGGGTGTGAGGAGGTGCATCAGATTATCACGTGGATGATGTCATCAGTGATGTCATTTGAGATGTCATCAGTGATGTCATCAGTGATGTCACTGACCATGTCATGAGTGATGTAATATGTGACGTCATCAGCAGTGCATTGCGGGGCGCGAGTTATAGTTAGCTGAACTAACTATAACGGGGAATTTCACGGGTTTTGTACGAGTGCAATGTCCAAGTAACTATAACTGTCCCTAAAACCTATGGTTTTTTCAGTGAATTTCAAAGGTTTTTTAAATGCTAATTTGTAACTATAACGTGTCTGAAACCTATGGTTTTTTCAGTAAATTTCAAAGGTTTTTTAAATGCTAATTTGTAACTATAACGTGTCTGAAACCTATGGTTTTTTCAGTGAATTTCAAAGGTTTTTTAAATGCTAATTTCTAACTATAACGTGCCTGAAACCTACGGTTTTTTCAGTGAATTTCAAAGGTTTTGTAAATGACAATTTTTAAATGTATTAATTGTTATATTAATTTTTTTCATACTGATTTACTACATTTTTAGAAACAATTTTTTTTACATATTTTATTTGTCAAATTACATTGTAATTACATTATACATTACATTACAAAAAATACTTTCTCAGAATGAATTACTTTAGTTTAAATACTTTGCAGATAGGCAATAGACTTTTAAGTACAGTAGTTACAGTTGTTGCAATGGGCAACACATTTTCAAACACAATGCAACATTCAGCTCAATGTGAATTTCTAGTTAAATGCAATTAGTTACTTTATGGATTACTTTTGTAACCACAGGACTGGATCCTAGATTCAGTCCTGGTACATCTCCTGTAAACAGTTGAGTAAAAGCGTTTTGGTTACAGTCGTGATTTTTAAGGAATATTATTGTATTTTAAAAGTTGACACTTTGAAACTTTTTCTCATAGAATCAGCAATGTTATCCTATGGAAGGAAATTCACTTAGCAGGTAAAAACTGTTATCGTTACTTTTTCTTACTCAGTGTTGGATCCTGGATCCAGCACTGGTGCATCTCCTGTAAACAGTTGAAAGAATGCGTTTAAGTCATACAGGCGATTTTTAAGGAATATTTGTAGTTTGTGAAAATCAACACTTTGAAACTTTTTGCTGAAAACCAGTCAATGTTAGCCTATGAAGGAAATTCAAGTTACCGGTAAGTACGGTTAAAATTACTTTTCAGGATCAGTACTGGGCTGAAAGATGCAGCACTGAGGTCTCTCCTGATAACAGGTGAGTAAATCGGAATTCGTATTTCGGCTGATTTTAGAGGAATATTTTAAAGTTCCAAAACTCCACACTTAGAAGAATTTCCAAGTGAAACCAGTCAATGTTAGCCTATGAAGGAAATTCAAGTTACCGGTAAGTACGGTTAAAATTACTTTTCAGGATCAGTACTGGGCTGAAAGATGCAGCACTGTGGTCTCTCCTGATAACAGGTGAGTAAATCGGAATTCGTATTTCGGCTGATTTTAGAGGAATATTTTAAAGTTCCAAAACTCCACACTTAGAAGAATTTCCAAGTGAAACCAGTCAATGTTAGCCTATGAAGGAAATTCAAGTTACCGGTAAGTACGGTTAAAATTACTTTTCAGGATCAGTACTGGGCTGAAAGATGCAGCACTGTGGTCTCTCCTGATAACAGGTGAGTAAATCGGAATTCGTATTTCGGCTGATTTTAGAGGAATATTTTAAAGTTCCAAAACTCCACACTTAGAAGAATTTCCAAGTGAAACCAGTCAATGTTAGCCTATGAAGGAAATTCAAGTTACCGGTAAGTACGGTTAAAATTACTTTTCAGGATCAGTACTGGGCTGAAAGATGCAGCACTGTGGTCTCTCCTGATAACAGGTGAGTAAATCGGAATTCGTATTTCGGCTGATTTTAGAGGAATATTTTAAAGTTCCAAAACTCCACACTTAGAAGAATTTCCAAGTGAAACCAGTCAATGTTAGCCTATGAAGGAAATTCAAATTACCGGTAAGTACGGTTAAAATTACTTTTGAGGATCAGTACTGGGCTGAAAGATGCAGCACTGAGGTCTCTCCTGATAACAGGTGAGTAAATCGGAATTCGTATTTCGGCTGATTTTAGAGGAATATTTTAAAGTTCCAAAACTCCACACTTAGAAGAATTTCCAAGTGAAACCAGTCAATGTTAGCCTATGAAGGAAATTCAAGTTACCGGTAAGTACGGTTAAAATTACTTTTCAGGATCAGTACTGGGCTGAAAGATGCAGCACTGAGGTCTCTCCTGATAACAGGTGAGTAAATCGGAATTCGTATTTCGGCTGATTTTAGAGGAATATTTTAAAGTTCCAAAACTCCACACTTAGAAGAATTTCCAAGTGAAACCAGTCAATGTTAGCCTATGAAGGAAATTCAAGTTACCGGTAAGTACGGTTAAAATTACTTTTCAGGATCAGTACTGGGCTGAAAGATGCAGCACTGAGGTCTCTCCTGATAACAGGTGAGTAAATCGGAATTCGTATTTCGGCTGATTTTAGAGGAATATTTTAAAGTTCCAAAACTCCACACTTAGAAGAATTTCCAAGTGAAACCAGTCAATGTTAGCCTATGAAGGAAATTCAAGTTACCGGTAAGTACGGTTAAAATTACTTTTCAGGATCAGTACTGGGCTGAAAGATGCAGCACTGTGGTCTCTCCTGATAACAGGTGAGTAAATCGGAATTCGTATTTCGGCTGATTTTAGAGGAATATTTTAAAGTTCCAAAACTCCACACTTAGAAGAATTTCCAAGTGAAACCAGTCAATGTTAGCCTATGAAGGAAATTCAAGTTACCGGTAAGTACGGTTAAAATTACTTTTCAGGATCAGTACTGGGCTGAAAGATGCAGCACTGTGGTCTCTCCTGATAACAGGTGAGTAAATCGGAATTCGTATTTCGGCTGATTTTAGAGGAATATTTTAAAGTTCCAAAACTCCACACTTAGAAGAATTTCCAAGTGAAACCAGTCAATGTTAGCCTATGAAGGAAATTCAAGTTACCGGTAAGTACGGTTAAAATTACTTTTCAGGATCAGTACTGGGCTGAAAGATGCAGCACTGTGGTCTCTCCTGATAACAGGTGAGTAAATCGGAATTCGTATTTCGGCTGATTTTAGAGGAATATTTTAAAGTTCCAAAACTCCACACTTAGAAGAATTTCCAAGTGAAACCAGTCAATGTTAGCCTATGAAGGAAATTCAAATTACCGGTAAGTACGGTTAAAATTACTTTTGAGGATCAGTACTGGGCTGAAAGATGCAGCACTGAGGTCTCTCCTGATAACAGGTGAGTAAATCGGAATTCGTATTTCGGCTGATTTTAGAGGAATATTTTAAAGTTCCAAAACTCCACACTTAGAAGAATTTCCAAGTGAAACCAGTCAATGTTAGCCTATGAAGGAAATTCAAGTTACCGGTAAGTACGGTTAAAATTACTTTTCAGGATCAGTACTGGGCTGAAAGATGCAGCACTGAGGTCTCTCCTGATAACAGGTGAGTAAATCGGAATTCGTATTTCGGCTGATTTTAGAGGAATATTTTAAAGTTCCAAAACTCCACACTTAGAAGAATTTCCAAGTGAAACCAGTCAATGTTAGCCTATGAAGGAAATTCAAGTTACCGGTAAGTACGGTTAAAATTACTTTTGAGGATCAGTACTGGGCTGAAAGATGCAGCACTGAGGTCTCTCCTGATAACAGGTGAGTAAATCGGAATTCATATTTCGGCTGATTTTAGAGGAATATTTTAAAGTTCCAAAACTCCACACTTAGAAGAATTTCCAAGTGAAACCAGTCAATGTTAGCCTATGAAGGAAATTCAAGTTACCGGTAAGTACGGTTAAAATTACTTTTCAGGACCAGTACTGGGCTGAAAGATACAGCACTGAGGTCTCTCCTTATAACAGGTGAGTAAATCGGAATTCCTATTTCGGCTGATTTTAGAGGAATATTTGCACAATGGTGAAGGGAGGGGCGGGGCCTGAGGTGACATCTTTGCAAACGCGCCCCGTGGCGCGTTTTAAGTTGGGGGATTAGTTCCCTTGAATCCTGAGGGTCCCTAGGGGCCAACTAGACCACCAGGAACCTCCAATATGCGCCAGGGCTGCGTTGCAGAGACGTGTAGAGAGGCCACACCCTTTTACACCTCTCTGCAACGCAGCTCTGTGGCGCTTTCTGGATGTACCTGTTGGGCTAGTTGGCCCTCAGGGACCCTCAGGATTGAAGGGGATTTAATTCCCCATCTTAAAACGCACCATGGGGCCTGTTTGCACACATGTCACCTCAAGCCCCGCCCCTCCCTTCACCACTGTGCAAACGCGCCCGTGGCGCGTTTTAAGTTGGGGGATTAAGTCCCCTTGAATCCTGAGGGTCCCCGCAGTCCAACTAGCCCACCATATACCTCCAAAAGCGCCATAGAGCTGCGTTGCAGAGAGGTGTAAAAGGGGCGTGGCCTCTGTACACCTCTCTGCAAGGCAGCCCCCTGGCGCATACTGGAGGTTCCTGGTGGGCTAGTTGGCCCCAGGGACCCCCAGTATTCAAGGGAATTCCGCTTCTGCAAACGCGCCAGGGGCGCGTTTGCAGAGTGGTGAAGGAAGGGGGTGGGGCCTGTGGGCCCGATCGTTTTTTTATTTATTTATTTTTTATTTTTTTTTGGGGAGGGGGCCGCGTGGCCCCCTCCCGGGCCACTACTTGCCCTGGGGACCCCATCCCCCGGGCTGGCCCTCTCGTTGGGGACTGTGGGGGTCCCCAATCCCCCACAGTCCCGCCGGCTCCCCACGCATTGCTGCTCCACATGGGGAGCAGCTGACATGCTGCTCCCCATGTGGAAAAGATCGGCTTTGGATATTGGAAGAGAGAGCAGGTTTCCTGCTCTCTCTTCCAATATCCAAAGCAAGTTTGCAATGACAGGACGGGAGCCGTGAGGCTCCCGTCCTGTCATTGCAAACAGCAGTGTCCCGGGGGTAGGCACCCGGGACACTGCAGGAGCCGGCCCTGGGGGTGGTGGTCCCCAGGGCCATCAAGGGCTCCAGGAGGGGGCCGCGCGGCCCCCTCCCATTCAGTGCACAGCCCCGGGAGGTGGTGGTCCCCGGGCTCTGGGGTCCAAAACGGACCCCCATTGTAATTTTCTTAGTGCCCCGGGAGGTGGTGGTCTCGGGCGTGTGGGGGCTGGAGCCCCCACACAGGTTTTTAATTAAAAAAAAGAAGCCCCGGGAGGTGGTGGTCCTCGAGGCTGCGGGAGGGCTCAGAGCCCTCCCGCACCATTGAACATAAAGCCCCGGGGGTGGTGGTCCCTCGGGCTTGGGGGCCCTTAGAGGCCCCCACACATAAAATTAACCCCCCAGCATGCCCCCGGGACTTGGGCCACCCGGGGCCAATGACATCGAGCGCTGGAGACCGCGCTCGATTTTTCTTCGGCAGGGTTCGCGCTCCCTGAGCGCATCCTGCCGATTTTTAAAATTTTTTTTTATTTTTTTGCCCAGGGGTCCTTGTGGGACCCCTGAGCAAACCTAGGGGTCAGGGTGTTTCTACCCTCCCCTTTGTGCGCTTTGCGCACTTGTTTCTGTCCCTCGGTTCTACCGAGGATAAAATGGCTGCCAACATTTCCTGAATCGGAATGTTGACAGCCAGCTGACAGCCAATTAACATGCAGCTCGTGATCGGGAGGGTGCGCGAATCCTCCGTGCCCATAGATATATATGTACTTTTACTTTTTGATTTTCTCAGCAACTACTGAACGGATTTACACCATTTAACAAAAGGGTTCTTTCTGAACCAAGAACTACCTCTTTGCCAAATTTGGTGTAATTCCGTTCAGCAGTTCGGGCTGTAGCCGTGTCTAAAGTTTCCTATGGGAAAATGCATGGGGAAAACGCGTTTTGGGACCCCCTTTTTCTCGGCCCCGCTTGACGTATCACCCCGAGACTTTCAGGGTAGGAGCGGACCGGAGCGCCCCACAAAGTTTGAAAATTTCGCGAAGATACGTCAACCGGCAAGAGAGTTATTTCAAATAGAATGTCGCGGATTTCCTATGGATAATAGGTTGTAACTATAACTATCTACTGGCGACCGCCAGTAGATAATATATATATATATATAATATATATATATTATATTTGTTAATTTAAAGAAATACATATAAATCTGTTTAAAAAAAAAAAAAGAATTTTAGCAATATTTTGGTTGATATTGTTTTCGTGGGTTTGATCATTTTGCTTTAACATTTCTATATTTTTGATTTAATATTTTGGTTCTTTAGATATACTTTTTTTTGGTGATATTTTTGTAGTCGATGTTTGTATTTTAGAAAGGCACTATTTGTGTTGGTTTGTTTTTTAACAATATTTTTGTATTTCAACGCTGTGCATGTCAATATACATTTATGTCAATAGTTTGTCATAGATGCCAGAAAATATAGTGTAATATGAAGTTTGAAGCCCTAACCGTTCTGGGATTTTCAAAGAATAAGTTTTTGGGTGAAGGCACCTGGTTTGCTGGCAGTGTAATCTCCAACTCTCTTGGGACAGATGGGACCTCTCATTTCATTGTGATTTCAGTACCATGGCTAGCCCTGGAACTTTCCTTGGTACTCACATTTTTTAACATGATTGTCAGTCGACAACTATGAAGGATCAAAACTCCGAGTAGGGTTCAGGGGGTAGACCAACACTGGGACAGCCTTTCACATCATGCTGTTGTTTCGTGCTTCCTTTTTGTTTTTGATAAACAGATTTTAGACCACAGAACGTGGCAAGAGTTGAACAATTGACACACATGCATCACCGTACAAAAGAAAAGGCAGTGACTGCACAAAACATCGACACTCGAGTGGTACATCAGAGTTATAACGGTCCCAACCAGAACGTTTTGTGCTTCTTTTAGTTATGTTTCAATCAATTTTCTAATAAACAAGATACTTCTAGAGACACCTAATTTGGTACTATATTTTGTTTGTTAGGCTTTGCATAACCTAATAAGGAAACAAATTGACATTTTACAAAACACAATTGCTTGTTCAGCTAATAAATGACATGCACAGGACATCGGCAGGCAACCATGGAAAGTTACGAAATAAAGAAACATGCTTCCTCGAGAGAACACACATTGCATTTTATGCTTGTACAGATGCTACAGTTGAAGCTTCATTTTCGATGGTTTTCCAGATACGGAAAAACACACAAGCACACAGACCGAGGGAAAGGCTCACTCACATAAAATAATTGTGCGGTATGATTTTGCATATATGAATAGCTATCAATGCAAGCTGACTTCGGGCTAGTCATGCTAACTGAAACACATTTAAATTAGGCATTACTTTCTAACGTATAAAAACTTGCATAGATTTGATAAAAGCTGCCTGCTAAAGACTGGAGAAACAAATCATAACGGCAGCAGCCAGAGTTAACTTTTCCTGCCTTGGGTTTAGTCTTTTCATAATAAATTGGAACATGCATATAGTAGGGGCAGGGAAGTAGGAAAGAGAGGAGCACAAGGCACAGTAAGGTTTTCCAAACTCTATGTATGGTGACATAAATCCTGGAAGTTCTCAGAACAAAAGTGGAAAACACCCTACTCTACTACGCAAAAGTGTAAGGACTTTCTCCACCTAACTACCAAGTTCTCAGAAAAGTTTAGAAATCTGTACTCCAAATTCACCAGGTAACTCAAAATGCCCTTCTAGAATCTGGTAGCAATATACTATACTGCTCAAGGAAGTTCAACATCAACAAAGCATCTTGTGGATGACTGATGACAAGCACTTGCTTCTGATGATACACCAAACCAACATTAGAATTCTGAAAGAATTCTCCCACTCATCCACTGCAAAAGATTTATATCTTAGAACAGCTAGTGACCAAATTATGTCCCCAAATTTAGAAACCTCGGAAGCAAACATAACCGCTGCAAAGGCAAGCACATGTGCTGAAAACATGAAGAAACTAAAATACCTCCTTTAGAGGGACATTTGTAATTCTTCTCAAATGTGTAACCATATACAACAAAGCTAGAAAATCTGCAAGACTATTCTGTAAGTCAAAATTCAATGTACACAGCCATAGCCCGACATATTTTGCATAGATACTGTTCCTTGAAGGCCCTCTCCCCATGTTTATTGCAGCTGACACAGAGAGGGGAGAGAGAGAGAAAAGAGAGACTGAGGGAGAAGAGAGTGAGGGGGAAGAGGAAAAAAGAGAGGGGGTAAAGGAAAGACTGTGGGTGAGGGGAAAGAAAAAAGAAGAAAGGGGAGAAGGGAAAGGGAGATAAGGGAAAGAGGAAAAAGGGCGTTTGCAGACATTTCACCGCAGGACAAACACAACACACTCTGGACGATATTTGCCCCGCTACCCTTCCCACTGAGCCCAGAGGCATTTCACCACCTACAACTGCCGTGGTGTTTAATTAAGCGCTGCAGTGCAGGTGGAAAAATGTCTATCAAAATAATTAATGCAAGCCAAAGTCTGCATACCAAGAAAGTGATAGAGAAAGAAAAAGGGAGGGGAAGAGAGGGGTAGAAGTGAAAGACGTATAAGTGAAAGAGAGAGGGAGAAGAGAGAGAATGAAATAGAAGTGGGAGAGGAGAATGAATGTAAGTAAAGAAAGGGAGAAGGAAAAAAGAGGGAAAGAAAGATAGAGGTAAGGAAAAGAGAGAAAAGACAGAAGAGAACCTGAGACCGAATGGATGGATGAAAAGAGAAGGGCCAGAAAAGTATGGCTGGTTTGAACATTTTTTGGATGGGCTGCATTTTAGGTCGAAGTCTACCAGACAGCGAAGTTGTCTGGTTTGCAAAGACATCTTGGGGGTATCCTGAAAGCTTCCCTGGAAATGCATTCCACCAATTGCGTATTATTGTCTTTGTGGTTTGTAACTCTTATTTGCTTGCTTTCTATTTGCTGGCTTTATTTGTTTTCAGCTGTCCAGCTTGAGCTAGTCCCTCCCATGGAGCGTAGCCTGTTCACCATCACTCCTTGTATTCTTTCACGAGTGCTTGCTTTCTATAAACAAGCCTTTAAATTATGTTCTTATCTTGTCACATCTGCTGTGTATTCAAAGCGGTCAACTGTCAGGCTCTGTCTTCCAGGAAGCTTAGTCTTTACTTTTCTTTCTCTGACTTCAAAGTGAGAGGATTTATGTGACAATCCTGCTGGCTACCAATCTGAGAGGAAAGGCTGTAGTATGTTATTCTTTCAAGAACACAACAAAATGTAAATGTCTGTAAATGAACTGTGCAAATATTTCAGAATATATCCGAATTAGGAAAGCAAAAATGAAGCCCTTTTTTGGTAATTCTGAAGTGTGGAGGAAACAAATAATGTAATACCATAAAAAAAATCAACACTCTTGGTGATGCCATTTCTACACATTATTGTTTGTGCACTGTATAGTTTTATCAGTAAAACTGTGTGTGCAAATGTAATGATCATTTTAATTGAAAATGTGTTGTCTGTAATGGAAGTGCGCCACCACACCATGCATACTCCATTCTACGCAACTCTGCTTTCTATGACACTATACTCCACTCTACGCCAGTCCACTCTACTCTACGACACACTAAGACACTCTACTCCCCTATATGCCAATCCACTCCACGACACTCCTCCCCACTCCACTCAATGCCTATCTCTTCCAGTGTACACCATTCTATTCTACTCTATGCCACTATACTCCTCTCTGTGCCACTCCTCTCTGTGCCACTCCTCTCTGTGCCACTCCACTCTATGCCACTAGACTCTATACCACTCACTCAATACCACTCAACTCTGACACGCTATTCTACACCACTCTGCTCCACTTTGCCACTCCACTCTACAACACAACACTCCACTCTGACACTCCACAATACTCCCCTTGTGGCCTTGTACTCCATTTCACTCTATGCCACGCCACTCCACACTATGGCACTCCACTCTTCTCTCACTCTGGCACTCTGCTCCACTCTACTCTGTGACAGTTTACTCCACTCTATGCTACGTCACTCTATGCCCATTCTACTCTGTCACTCCACTTCATGACACTCTACTCCACTGTATGCCATTCCACTCTGTGCCAATGTCTGACACTCTATCCCACTCAATGCCACTCCACTCTAGGCCACTCTACGACACTCCACTCATGATACTCCACTCTGACACTCTACTCCATTCCACTATACTCCAATCCACGACCTTCTACTCCACGCCACTTCACTCTTTGACACTTTATGCCACTTCACTTTAGTCCACTCTACTCCACTCTGCGAATCTCCACTCTACGATGCTCAACTCTACAATCCTCCGCTCTATGACCCTCCACAACATTCTACAACAGTCTACTCCATGACACCCCACTCTATGCCACTCCACGCTATGCCATTTTTCAATCTATGACACTCAACACCACTTTACTGCACTTTACACCACTCCACGCTATGCTATACCACTCTTCTTCACTCTGCAGCACTCCACGGTACAATAATCTACGACACTTTACTCCACCCTATGCCACTCCACCCTATGCCACTCCACTCTATGCCACTCCACTCTATGCCACTCCACTCTATGTCACTCCACTCTATGCCACTCCACTCTATGCCCCTCCACTCAACAACACAATGCTCTACTGTACCCTAAGCCACTCCATATTACGAAACTCTACGCCACTCCATGACACTTTAATCCATTCTACGCTACACCATTAAGCTCTACGGCACAGCATTCCACTCTACGGCATTTTCCTTCATTCTATGCTATGTCGCTCCATTCTGCGTGTCTCCATTCTGCGTGTCTCCACTCTGTGTCTCCACTCAACATCTCTCCACTCTATGCCTACTTTATGATACTCCACTCTACGACACACCACAACACTGCACTCTGACACTCCACTCTACGATACTTCACTCTGCTCCAGAGGTCTTCAAACGTTTTGATGCTGAGACCCACTTGTCAAGCCTTTTTAGGCGTAAGGACCCCCTTCTGACACAAATTTCTAGAACCTGGTACTCCTCATCAACAATAAACGCCCCCAATTACCACAGCAAATAATTTTTTACAGTGGGGAAATAATATTAAACCGTGTTTAAACAACCAAAGGTCAGTGAGCATGGGGGTGTAGTCAAAGGTGTAGCTAAAAACAAAGGGCCTCATTTATGAGGCATTGGCATAGGGCAGCGCCGCAAGTTTTCTTGCTGCACTGCCCTATGCAAATGTGAAAGGGCAGGAATGCACCGTATTTATGAAATACAGTGCATTCCTGTCCTTTTCCCATGCGTTGGCGCACAGATTGCTGCCTAGCACCAACATAGGCAGGATTGTTTTTGTACAGGAAGGGCCACCTTCCTTCACAAAAAACAATCCAGAGAGGCGTTTCCCTCTTTCTATGTGAGCTGCAGAATGCAGCACACATGGAAAGAGGAATAAACGAGGAAAAATGAAAACGTTTCACTTCGTTGCGCCTCCACTGGGAAGGCGTACTTTTTTGGAGCTGCCCCAGGTTTATGTGATTTTGTAAATATGGGGCAGCATCAAAATCCATGGGTTGTGCGTAGGAACCCCACGCAAAGCCCATGGAACACCTCCTTGACGCAGAGTAAGGCAACGCAGTGACTTGCGCTGCTATGTCTTACTCCATATCTATGAGGCCATGCAAAGTGACTTTGCACCGCCTCATAGGTATGGTTGAGACGCTTGCGCCACCGGAGCGTCAAAAAAAGTGATTCTCTGGCGATGCAAGCCTCCCATAAATAAGCCCCGAAATACTCTGTACGTTTTTTAGGTCTTTCACCATCCGGTATCTACATAAAATAATGAGCAGCATAAATAAAAAAAAGTTGTTACTCAGTGGGAAATGCACTGTAGTACATTATGAAACCTCTATTAGTTAATGCACTGCAGAGGTCTGTGTGTAACCAGAGAACCACAGAATTAAATCTTGATTGGTGCAGTGGAGAATAGTGATGTGTATTTTTAGTGCTACGAGGTCACAGCCTGTGACAGAAAGCACTGTGAATATGTAAGTCATTATTTTATACTTGCATTACACATAGTGTAAGAGAGTGCTGTGAAACGTGCAAATAGTTTTACGATAAAATGGTGCTTCCAAAATGTAGATTTTAGTAATACCAGGGCATATGTAATGCAATTAATTTTTACATAACTGTCCCTTCAACACCTCTTTAGGGGTACTAAGGGCTGTGTAAATGCAGTTAAAATTAAAAGGAAGCACTTCCCAGCCCAGTTGCTAACTCTTTGTACTTCCACTCAAAAAAACAAATCTTTGTCATCACAAAGCTGGGATTGATTTGATCAATTAAAGCCAGAACCGCTCCCAAACATCCTTTACACTTGCAGATTAACTGATAAGGCACATTTGCATTTCTGTCAGGCAAGCAGCTGATAACGATCTAATTTAGCCATCCCAGGACGGCTGTCTTTTTCCAAAAGGAAAGCAAACGTTTTGGATTGCAGGGGCAAGTGATGCTGGGGTATGCGCGACCCCCTTCCCAGGACTCCATGGCCCCCCTGGGGGTTTCGCCCCACAGGTTGAAGACCTCTGCTCTACTCAGTTCCACTCTGACACTCTAGGCCACTCTATTTCACTCTATGCCACTTCACTCTATGCCACTTCACTCTATGCCACTTCACTCTATGCCACTCCACGCTACACCACTAAACTGTACTCTGCAGCACTCCACTCTACAACACTACTCCTTTCTGTGCTACGCCACTCCACTCTCCATCACTCTATTCCACTCACTCTACTCTACGACACGCCACGCCACTCTACTCCCCTCCATTCGATACCCTTCCACTCTATACACTTCCACTCTATGCCCCTACACTGACACAACACTCTACTCCACACTTTCCTTCTCCAATCTACACCAATCGATGACACTCTATGCCCTCTATGCCACTTCCCTCTAGGCCTCTCTATGACATTCCACTCTACGACACTCCACTCTTCAACATTCGGCTCCATCACTCTACTCCACGCTATGCCACTCCACAATACGACACTCTACTCCACTCTATGCCACTTCACTATGGGCCACTTTGCGACCCTCCACTCTGACCCTCCACTCTACGACCCTCCGTGACCCACTATTCTACTCGACTCTTGTTGGAGGGTAAATGAACTGACTGTGGTGGTCACTACCAGTTTAAACGAGAGCAGGAATACAGCTTGTCTAGAAATGAGGAACAAAGGTGTGAAACGAAGGCACTTGAGATTGAAGTGGCACTTTATTTATCAAAGCACTAACACATTAACACAGAGAAACATTGAGATTAGTGGGGTCTAGTAGATTTTATATTTGAGGAGGATAAAATGAGGCACTGGCCTTGAGCCTATATGTAGATGTATCAAGGGAGGTGTGAGTTACTATGGCACTCAGTGGCTGTGTATGATAAAATGGTCAAGATAACGCGTCTTCCAGGACTTAAGTGGTGGGGCCTATATAGGGGGCTTCATGCTACAGGTGTGGACAGAATGGGCCTGGGGTACTATATGATAAAAAATACACCCTGCTTCACTCTACGACACTCGACTCTGACACTCAACTCTACTCTGCACCACGCCACTCCATTCTACGCCACTCCACTCTGACACTCCACTCTGACACTGCACTCTAAACCCCCCTACTCCACTCTATGCCACTTCACTATAGGCCACTTTGCGACCGTCCCTCTACGACCCTCCACTCTACGACCCTCCACTCTACGACCATCCACTCTACGACCATCCATGACACTCTATTCAACTCTACTCCACTCTACATTATTTCGCTCCAAAGTACACCACTCGACTCTACATCATTCGACTCTACGCCACTCCACGACACTACAATCTACTCTGCGCCACTCCACTCTACGCCACTCCACTTTGACACTCCACTCTATGCCACTTCACTATAGGCCACTTTGCGACCGTCCCTCTACGACCCTCCACTCTACGACCCTCCACTCTACGACCCTCCACTCTACGACCATCCATGACACTCTATTCAACTCTACTCCACTCTACATTATTTCGCTCCAAAGTACACCACTCGACTCTACGTCATTCGACTCTACGCCACTCCACGACACTCCAATCTACTCTGCGCCATGCCACTCCACGACAGTCCAATCTACTCTGCGCCACTCCACTCTATGGCACTGCACTCTAAACACCTCTACTCCACTCTGTCACTTCACTATAAGCGACTTTGCGACCCTCCACTCTACGACCCTCCACTCTACGACCCTCTACTCTACGACCATCCATGACACTCTATTCCACTCTATTCCACTCTATACCACTCTACTCCACTCTACTCCACTCTACTCCCCTCCAATGTACAATGCTCCATTCTATGACCCTCCACTGTACAACATTCCACTCCACGACATTCCACTCCACGACATTCCACTCCACGACATTCCACTCCACGACATTCCACTCCACGACATTCCACTCCACGACATTCCACTCCACGACATTCCACTCCACGACATTCCACTCCACGACATTCCACTCCACGACACTCCACTCTGACACTCCACTCTGACACTCCACTCTGACACTCCACTCTGACACTCCACTCTGACACTCCACTCTGACACTCCACCTGACACCCACTCTGACACTCCACTCTGACACTCCACTCTGACACTCCACTCTGACACTCCACTCTGACACTCCACTCTGACACTCCACCTGACACTCCACTCTGACACTCACCTGACCTCCCTCTGACACTCCACTCTGACACTCCACTCTGACACTCCACTCTGACACTCCACCTGACACTCCACTCTGACACTCCACTCTGACACTCCACTCTGACACTCCACTCTGACACTCCACCCACTCTGACACTCCACCCACTCTGACACTCCACCCACTCTGACACTCCACCCACTCTGACACTCCACCCACTCTGAGTCCCTCCACTCTGAGTCCCTCCACTCTGAGTCCCTCCACTCTGACACTCCACTCTGAGTCCCTCTACTCTGACACTCCACTCTGAGTCCCTCTACTCTGACACTCCACTCTGAGTCCCTCTACTCTGACACTCCACTCTGAGTCCCTCTACTCTGACACTCCACTCTGAGTCCCTCTACTCTGACACTCCACTCTGAGTCCCTCTACTCTGACACTCCACTCTGAGTCCCTCTACTCTGACACTCCACTCTGAGTCCCTCTACTCTGACACTCCACTCTGAGTCCCTCTACTCTGACACTCCACTCTGAGTCCCTCTACTCTGACACTCCACTCTGAGTCCCTCTACTCTGACACTCCACTCTGAGTCCCTCTACTCTACTCTATGCTCTTCCATTATACGCCCTTCTGTTCTATGCCCTCTACTCCACGACACCCCACTTTATGACACTTTATGCCACTCTGACACTCCACAATACTCCATTCCATGACACTCCACATCACTCAGACACTTTACTCCACTCTACACCACTCGAGTCTACACCACACGACCCCACTCTACGCTACTCCACTCCACACCACTCCCCTCTATGCCATAAACGTTTTGCCATGCTGAATAACAGCCATGCTGGTGTACAAATTAACTACAAAGCTTTGGCAAAGCCAATAGCTCTTGCATAACTGAGACCTTTTGGCGTTGCCAAAGCTTGTTGTTCCTAGTCCAGCCCTGTTCTTCGCCTTTGTGACCACAGAAGCAACTAGAACCCTGAAGAATCTAATCTATGTGGTTGTAACTGCAGTCAACTACTGCGTCCTTTTTTTCTGCCAAAAGTACAGCATCCTGGAAAAAAGAATCCTATGAAAAATATGTAAGGATCCAGGTATCAGAAGCTACAAAGAGATGACTGCCTTCCTATTCAGCAACATGACAATGAACGCATCAGCCAAAGTAGGGCAATACCTAAAATTGGTGCAGACGAAGATGGGAGGAAGAATGTCTGGTTCAATCGAATAAGATCCTTAAATCAATAAATGAAGAAAAAAATGGCTACCTATGTACTATGAATGCACTTCTATGGAACAAGAAGGTGAATTACACTGATTGGAAACCAACCTACTGGAGTAAGGATGCAAAAATTACATTGAATGCCAAATTCACAAAGTGACGTGCTGATAAAAACTGTGGGTGGAATACACCTGGCAGCATCCATAGTAGGTAAATCAACCTTTGGGGTACCACCACCTGAAGGTGGTGTCATCAGTAACTAATCATGTGTGGGTCACCCTGAGCTAACATTACCGTCTCCATTCAATTTCCACGCCCCTTCCTCACTGCCTGATATCTTGCCCGCCCATTCTCAAATGCTCCTCTGTGCCATACAAATTCTTTCAAGATCTTTTTTAATTCTCATAAACTAATTTCCTTACTTTAATTTATTGATGCCGGAAGTCAGCCACAGATGGAACAGAAATTGTGAACTCAACATTGTCTGGTAGACTCTGAGTGAAAACCCTGCATACAAAAAGGGGTTATTTTAATAGCAGTGTTAATACTATTATTGTGAGCATATTTTCATATGGTAGCAATGAAACCCAATTTTCACAAGTAGCACTGCAGAGACATTTCAAATATTGCTCCAGTGTTTAGTTGGTTCTCTCCATAATTACGTTTGATTGAGGGCAGAACCCAGAGGACAAGTCTGATATCTCAACAGCTGAGCAGAAAGATTCCCAAAATTGAGAAATAAACTGTAGACCTTGATCCGAAATTATAGTTTTGGGAGATCCATGTAGTCTGAATATATCTTTAATAAAACCTTGAGCCATTTCTATTTTGGTGGATAATTTAGAAAATGCAGAAAAATGTCTTTCTTGGAAAAGGTGTCAATGGTTGCCGTAATAGTTTTCTCTTAGGGGGAGGCAGTGTCCTGAGGCTGGGGGAAAGGGTTGTACAATTTCCAAAGGCTTTTCATGTATAGTTTTCATTTGGGCACACACTGGGCAAGACTTTACTTTTGATGCCTTGTTCAATCTGAGGTTACCAAACATTTGACCGGATTAATTCTAGTGTATTTTTGCCCCTCAGTGTCCCACTTGCAAAGAATCATGGCAAAGTGGTAACATTCCTTTTTGTAAGGGCAGACTTGGAATGAAGCCCTTTAAAAGAAGTATAAGCTCTTCGTAAAGGTCCAAGCTTAGACTTTCTTGTCTTCCTTCCCTGTCTCAAGACCGTATTGTTGTTGAGCAGCATGTACTTGCTCCAAAAAGGATATCACACTGGAAAGGATGTGATTAGGGGTATTATGTTTGATTCTTCAACTTCCCATTCCCCAGGATATCTTCAGGACAAAGCGTCTGTGTTGGACTTGGCCCTTTTGGCAGGTTCACCCCTAAACTTTTTGCTCGTCTCCTAGCCTTTTCCCTGTGTAGTGTTGGTGGTTTTAGGCCTCTGCGCACTTTAGCCCTGTGTCCCAGTGTAAAGTGCGTGCGCACTCTGAGTGCGTGTGGTGAGATTGGCCTGCCCTCCCATAGGAATGCATGGGGGATATGTGTGTCCATGGTAATTCCTGGTGTGAGAGTAGGGCAGGGGCGAGTTTAGTATGTGCGAACTCGTGAGAATAAATGCTGCGCAGTGGTGTGCGCCGATTTATTGTGACTAGTGGAGAAGTGCCACTTTTAGAAGTTGGCATGTATGTGTGCTCTGTGTCTGCCTGCCTGATGTGAATTGCATGTCTGGCTTTGTGAGTGACAGGGGCTGGGAGGTGTGTGTGGCTCCAGGAGGGGCAGGGTGAGTCAGCGCAGGGCTGAATAGGGAGATCTGCATCTAGATGGGAGGGAGGAGTTGCACCTGGGACCTGAATAGGGCTGTGCCTTCCCTCCACAATGCTGGCTCCACCCCCTGTGGTGCGTCTGATGTCCCTAGCCTGTCCTGTGAAAGGAGAGAGGAGCTGAGCAAAACAAAGTGCTCCAAAGCTCCCCCAAAACCAGTTGCACCTGGTTTTTCCCCAGCCCTGTGCTATGTGACAAAGGAAAAGGGTGTATAAAAGAGGGGCTGTGACCCCTGATAGTTCATGTTCGGTTCTGTTCTGTTGTGCTTGTTCCTGTGCTGGGGGCTGCTGCTCCTGGGCTCCAGGAGGAACCGCCACAAGGGACTGCCTCCCTGCTGGAGGGCCCTGTGAGCTGGCCTGCCTGGGCCCAGCCTGGTGCCCCTAAGAACTTTGCTGCTGGAGCTGGGGCTCCTAGCGCCTCGTGAGCGCTTTACTTTGTTGTTTCCCAGAAGAAGAGGAGTGTGCGTGCTCCGCAGCACTGTGCTGCACATCGTGGGGATTCCCCCGTGCTCAGAAGAGAGGCGGGAGCCCACCCCGCTTATGGTATTCTGGAGGCGGGTGCCCACCCCGCACTGCAGCACTGAACTGCGATCAATTTCGAGGGAATCCCGACGTAGGGATTCCCCCGCATTGCTACCTTCCTCCGGGAGCCTACCCCGCGTTTGCCTTTTTTATAATGGCGGGTGCCCACCCCGCATTTCGCGCTGACTAGCAGGAGCCTACCCCGCTTGAGTGCTGATTTGGCGGGTGCCCACCCCGCATTGTGCCGCCACGAGAGGAGGGTGCCGCCGGGCCGCTGCAAGTGCGACCCGGAAGACAGGCACCATTGCCTGGTGGTGGGCGGGCCAAGGACAGGAAGTTGCCAAGGCCGCCCAATCGTAGCGCGGCCCGAGAACGGAAGTCCGGAGCCTCGCAGGCTCCGCTGAGAAGTCCCGGGTCCCAGGAGGGGGCCCGGGTGAAGTGCGGCGAGGTCCGGTGCGGCGAAGGAAACCAGGCGGGAGCCCACCCCGCACTGGCGAGAAGAAGCAGCGGCCTGGGACAGAGCGGGGCTCCCGTGAGGAGGAGAGAGCCCCGCGTGTGGCCAAAGAAGCAGGAAGCAGACGGGAGCCTACCCCGCGCTCCTGTGACCAGAAGGAGACCGCCTGAACAGGTGAGGAGGGGCCCGGGGGTGAGAGAGAGCCGAGGCACGTTGTCGGTGCCTGCCCCTCCTGCAGGGACCCAGAGAAATCTGCTGGTGCGCCCCGTGAGTGAGGGGGGGCTGAAGGCACCACAGTGTTGGTGCCGCTCGAGGCACATTGTCGGTGCTTGTGGCATTTTCTCAGCTGCGCCGCAGAAGCGGGCAGCTGCCACGTTGAGGGCCATTTTTTTTATGTTAGAGTCCCAGTTAGGCACAGTCGGTGCCCGTTGCTGCCACAGCTGCCCCGCATGACAGTGGGCAGCTGCAACGTTTGGGGCGCAATTGTAGAACCCGATTGAGGGTTCCCAGGGCACCGTAGTGCCAAGGCATTTCCCCCAGCTGCCCCACCTGACAGTGGGCAGCTGCAACGCTGTGCATAATTATTTAGAGAATCCCAGAGGGGCCCAGAGGGTACTGTGAGTGTCAGTGCCCACATTTTTGCCTGCACAGCTGCACCGCAATTAGCGGCAGCTGCTACGTTTAGGCCTGCGCAATTGCGCACTTTTGGGGTTCTGCTGCATTGGCAGCTACGCCCTGACTATTGGGACATAGGGCATTGGAGCCCTCTGAGAAGGCCAGTTGGCCGGGGGCTGCGCTAGGTTGTTAGGGCGCCAGGCTCTACATGGGATTTATGTGGTGCGCAGGAACTGTGATTTATGCACCCTGGTTTATACCTCTACTGTGGTCTATGTGATGAGGTTACTTTCTACTGTGACTTATGCCCCTAGCGTGATTCAGGATTTGGAGGTTATTACATAATAGGTTTTATGCCTAATGTGATTTATGCCCCCGTGATTAGTGCCGGATGTGTTTGGGCTGCTGATGTCCTAGTGCGTAAGGTGTTTATGCTTAGGAGGGGGGTCTTATGCTAATGAGGTTTGGACCTAACATGGTTTATGCCCAAAGGGGTAATGCTTAGGTCAGTATTGCACCAGTAGTTACTGGTTGTGTTTTATATTTGCATTTACTTACCTGATCTGATGGTTCTGGCAGTGGCCCGATTGGCCCTGTCAGCTGTAAATAGTCCCCTGTGAATATTGCCTAGTGCCAGGTGGCACAGTGTAAATATGTGATTACTGTTTCTAATGTGTTTATGACAATACAAAGGCTATTTTTATATAACCTTGTGTGGAGTTTCTTTTGTGGTGTGCCTAGTTTGTTGCTGCGGAGTGTGTGTTGCGCAAACGCTTTACACATTGCCTCCGGGATAAGCCTGACTGCTCGTGCCAAGCTACCAAGGGGGTGAGCAGGGGTTATCGTCGGCGTGTAACTCCCTCGCCCTGACTAGAGTGGTGGTTTCTGCCTGGCTTTGACGCAAGCCTTAGCCAACCAGAGATCCCACTTCTTTGGTTGTCAGCGGTGAGGATAGGACTTGCGTTTGCGCAGTACCACAGCGACAACTGGTTGCACTACAAACTCTACATTTAGATAATCACGTGTGTGGGGATTATTGTTTCTGAGTTTTGTTTTAATTCTTCTCCTAAAAGTGTCATTTGTAAATTGTGTACTCTTGCTTCAGCTCAGAAACCTAGGTCTCCTGTGTTGCACGTGTCCCTGAGCGTCCTGCCAAAATGGAGTCTGCTTTTAATTTTTGTGGTCTGTTTAGATACAGCATGTGGGAGTTGGTGGACTTCTGTAAGGAGAGAGACATAGCAGTGAGTGGGTCGGACACCCAGTCAAAACTGAGGGACAACCTGATCCAATGGCAAAAGGATGAATGGGACTGTGAGCGCAATGAGGAGAAGAGGGCCCTGGCCGCACGCCAAGAGGGTGGTGGGTCTGAGGGGGGCCCTGAGGAGTCTGAAGAGGAGGAAGAAAGTGACAGGACAGGGACGCCAGTAGATAGTGAGGACCCCATAGATAGGGAGTCCCTTGCTGGGTCCAGTGTTGGGGGCAGTGCTCCATCCCTTTTCCTGTCCCCAGAGGAGTGGGTGGATAGGAGGGAAGAAAGGGAGCATCAGCTGGCTTTGGAGAAGCTCAGGTTAGAGCATACCAGGGAGCTAGCGCAGCTGAGTATGGAGGAGACAAAGCTAGAGACCGAGAGGGTCTTAGCGCAGGAGAGGATGGCGGAGGCTGAGAGGGCCTTCGCCAGGGAGAAATTAGCTCGGGAGGGTAGATTATCCCCTGAGGGCAGTTTTAGTTTTCTGGATTCCCCAGTGAGGGTGGAGTCCAGTGGTGGCAGCAATATACAGTCCAGTGCAGGAAGTCCCAGTTCCCAAAATATGGTACCTTGTTCCAGAGAAGAGGAGTACAGGTTGAAGTTCAGGGGCAGTAGGAAACTGTCTCACCAGTCTTGGGCGGATTTTTCGGATGAATGTAATGATGCACTGGCTGATTGGGTAACGGTTAACACGGAACAGGATTTTGAAGGACTGTTCGATCTGGTTCTCAGAGAGCACCTGCTCAGTTGTTGTTTGCCGGGGTTGCGCCAACACCTGTTGGAGGGTGGGTTTTCTGAACTATGGGAGTTTACACGAGAGGCAGACCTCTGGATGGAGGCCCAAGGTTCTGATGAGGCATTGGGGAGTGATTCTGAAAGTAATGGTTCAGGTATCTTCCAGTCCTGTATTGGGGAAGAGGTTCAGAGTAGCCCAGCTGGGTCCCAGTGTAGTGGGAGGGGTGTAGGGGCTCACGTCCTGTCTCAGTGGAGTAGGAGTGAGTGTGGGACTGAGTGTCCCCAGGTGCCCGAAACCCAGTCTCAGAACCTGGATGGTTTCTTCAGGGAACACCAGGTTGGGAGCCTAGGCTGTCCTGTTAGTCCATTTGAGGAGGATCTCCTAGTGTCTGGAGAACCTGGAGCGTCTGTAAATAGAGCTCCAGTGGTTCTGGTGTCTGGCAGTGCCGCTCCAGTTGGGAGGGTACAGAAGTCCGGATTGAGGGGTGAGAGGGGGATGTGTTCCCCAGTGGAAGAACCAGTGGGTCAGGGGCCAGCCAGAAGGGCTGAGTCTCCTAGAAGTGACCATGGTGACACCACTTCTGTCGTGGGGGATCTCTGCGCACTGTCAGATGGACAGGGGTCGGGAGGTCTGCGCCACGCAGACTGTCACGCAACACATGAGTCATGTGTTACCCTCGGGGGCTGCTGAGTGCGCCCCGGAAGTCCTGGTGTGCCAGGCAAATGCTCAGCCGTGGGGTTCAGCCCCAAGGTTGGGAGGCCAGGTTCAGGATCCGCCTGATCTGGAGGAAAGGACATCTGTAATCAGTGTCCTGACCGGTTCATCTTCCAGGGGTACCGCTCCAGTTGGGAGGGTGCAGAACTCTGGAAGGGGGTGCAGAGGGAGGGAGTCCTCGCCTCTGACCCCGGGGCAACCTGAGGGGTTAAACCCTAGGTTGGGAGACCAGTTTTTGGAGAGAGGTCCTGAACTGGTGGGAGAGTTGTGTTCTGAGGGTGCCTCTCCAAGGAGGAGAGTGCGGAGCACTAGAAGGAGAGGTAGGGGGAGGAGAGCCTCACCCGTGACTTCTGGTCCGCCTGAGGGTGCAGACCCTAGGCTGGAGGATCAGTGGCAGTCTAGACCTGCCCTGATGAGGGGAAGAGTGGAGAATGGCTACTATGTGCCAGGGGTTACTACCCCCACTCTGTGAATGGGCAAGGACCAGTGGCATCTGGATGGCCTAGGGCCTGGTCCTGGCCGCGGACAGCTAGGGAGTACCAGTGGGGTAGCCCAGTTGCTCCGGACAGCTTTTTCAGAAGGAACCACATGGGTTCACCGTGGCGTAGAACAGGAGGGTGTCCCTGCAGTTGCGGGCCCGCGTCCGTGTTCTATCGCCCCAAGCAGGGAAGCCCATCACGGTGGTGATTGGTCTGCCCTGCGTTTTGGCTGGAAGGGGGTTGTGTTGGACTTGGCCCTTTTGGCAGGTTCACCCCTAAACTTTTGCTCGTCTCCTAGCCTTTTCCCTGTGTAGTGTTGGTGGTTTTAGGCCTCTGCGCACTTTAGCCCTGTGTCCCAGTGTAAAGTGCGTGCGCACTCTGAGTGCGTGTGGTGAGATTGGCCTGCCCTCCCATAGGAATGCATGGGGGATATGTGTGTCCATGGTAATTCCTGGTGTGAGAGTAGGGCAGGGGCGAGTTTAGTATGTGCGAACTCGTGAGAATAAATGCTGCGCAGTGGTGTGCGCCGATTTATTGTGACTAGTGGAGAAGTGCCACTTTTAGAAGTTGGCATGTATGTGTGCTCTGTGTCTGCCTGCCTGATGTGAATTGCATGTCTGGCTTTGTGAGTGACAGGGGCTGGGAGGTGTGTGTGGCTCCAGGAGGGGCAGGGTGAGTCAGCGCAGGGCTGAATAGGGAGATCTGCATCTAGATGGGAGGGAGGAGTTGCACCTGGGACCTGAATAGGGCTGTGCCTTCCCTCCACAATGCTGGCTCCACCCCCTGTGGTGCGTCTGATGTCCCTAGCCTGTCCTGTGAAAGGAGAGAGGAGCTGAGCAAAACAAAGTGCTCCAAAGCTCCCCCAAAACCAGTTGCACCTGGTTTTTCCCCAGCCCTGTGCTATGTGACAAAGGAAAAGGGTGTATAAAAGAGGGGGCTGTGACCCCCTGATAGTTCATGTTCGGTTCTGTTCTGTTGTGCTTGTTCCTGTGCTGGGGGCTGCTGCTCCTGGGCTCCAGGAGGAACCGCCACAAGGGACTGCCTCCCTGCTGGAGGGCCCTGTGAGCTGGCCTGCCTGGGCCCAGCCTGGTGCCCCTAAGAACTTTGCTGCTGGAGCTGGGGCTCCTAGCGCCTCGTGAGCGCTTTACTTTGTTGTTTCCCAGAAGAAGAGGAGTGTGCGTGCTCCGCAGCACTGTGCTGCACATCGTGGGGATTCCCCGTGCTCAGAAGAGAGGCGGGAGCCCACCCCGCTTATGGTATTCTGGAGGCGGGTGCCCACCCCGCACTGCAGCACTGAACTGCGATCAATTTCGAGGGAATCCCGACGTAGGGATTCCCCCGCATTGCTACCTTCCTCCGGGAGCCTACCCCGCGTTTGCCTTTTTTTATAATGGCGGGTGCCCACCCCGCATTTCGCGCTGACTAGCAGGAGCCTACCCCGCTTGAGTGCTGATTTGGCGGGTGCCCACCCCGCATTGTGCCGCCACGAGAGGAGGGTGCCGCCGGGCCGCTGCAAGTGCGACCCGGAAGACAGGCACCATTGCCTGGTGGTGGGCGGGCCAAGGACAGGAAGTTGCCAAGGCCGCCCAATCGTAGCGCGGCCCGAGAACGGAAGTCCGGAGCCTCGCAGGCTCCGCTGAGAAGTCCCGGGTCCCAGGAGGGGGCCCGGGTGAAGTGCGGCGAGGTCCGGTGCGGCGAAGGAAACCAGGCGGGAGCCCACCCCGCACTGGCGAGAAGAAGCAGCGGCCTGGGACAGAGCGGGGCTCCCGTGAGGAGGAGAGAGCCCCGCGTGTGGCCAAAGAAGCAGGAAGCAGACGGGAGCCTACCCCGCGCTCCTGTGACCAGAAGGAGACCGCCTGAACAGGTGAGGAGGGGCCCGGGGGTGAGAGAGAGCCGAGGCACGTTGTCGGTGCCTGCCCCTCCTGCAGGGACCCAGAGAAATCTGCTGGTGCGCCCCCGTGAGTGAGGGGGGCTGAAGGCACCACAGTGTTGGTGCCGCTCGAGGCACATTGTCGGTGCTTGTGGCATTTTCTCAGCTGCGCCGCAGAAGCGGGCAGCTGCCACGTTGAGGGCCATTTTTTTTATGTTAGAGTCCCAGTTAGGCACAGTCGGTGCCCGTTGCTGCCACAGCTGCCCCGCATGACAGTGGGCAGCTGCAACGCTTGGGGCGCAATTGTAGAACCCGATTGAGGGTTCCCAGGGCACCGTAGTGCCAAGGCATTTCCCCCAGCTGCCCCACCTGACAGTGGGCAGCTGCAACGCTGTGCATAATTATTTAGAGAATCCCAGAGGGGCCCAGAGGGTACTGTGAGTGTCAGTGCCCACATTTTTGCCTGCACAGCTGCACCGCAATTAGCGGCAGCTGCTACGTTTAGGCCTGCGCAATTGCGCACTTTTGGGGTTCTGCTGCATTGGCAGCTACGCCCTGACTATTGGGACATAGGGCATTGGAGCCCTCTGAGAAGGCCAGTTGGCCGGGGGGCTGCGCTAGGTTGTTAGGGCGCCAGGCTCTACATGGGATTTATGTGGTGCGCAGGAACTGTGATTTATGCACCCTGGTTTATACCTCTACTGTGGTCTATGTGATGAGGTTACTTTCTACTGTGACTTATGCCCCTAGCGTGATTCAGGATTTGGAGGTTATTACATAATAGGTTTTATGCCTAATGTGATTTATGCCCCCGTGATTAGTGCCGGATGTGTTTGGGCTGCTGATGTCCTAGTGCGTAAGGTGTTTATGCTTAGGAGGGGGGTCTTATGCTAATGAGGTTTGGACCTAACATGGTTTATGCCCAAAGGGGTAATGCTTAGGTCAGTATTGCACCAGTAGTTACTGGTTGTGTTTTATATTTGCATTTACTTACCTGATCTGATGGTTCTGGCAGTGGCCCGATTGGCCCTGTCAGCTGTAAATAGTCCCCTGTGAATATTGCCTAGTGCCAGGTGGCACAGTGTAAATATGTGATTACTGTTTCTAATGTGTTTATGACAATACAAAGGCTATTTTTATATAACCTTGTGTGGAGTTTCTTTTGTGGTGTGCCTAGTTTGTTGCTGCGGAGTGTGTGTTGCGCAAACGCTTTACACATTGCCTCCGGGATAAGCCTGACTGCTCGTGCCAAGCTACCAAGGGGTGAGCAGGGGTTATCGTCGGCGTGTAACTCCCTCGCCCTGACTAGAGTGGTGGTTTCTGCCTGGCTTTGACGCAAGCCTTAGCCAACCAGAGATCCCATTTCTAACAGTCTGCAACACCATTCTGGGATTCTGGAATTTAACTAATACAAAAAAATCATATTGAGAAACAAAGGATGGCAATCAGGCTTGTCGACTGTTTCTACACTGGATTGTCTTCAGAGCTTGAAGGTTATGATGGTCTGCTCTTATCACAAAAATATGTCTAGCTCCCATCAATAGATGTCTCCATTCAGAGCATGCTGCCTTCATTGCTGGTAATTCCTTTTGGAATACTGTAGTATTTACTCTCAGCCGGAGTTAGTGAATGATAATAATAAACAAGCATTGGCAAAGCCAATAGGTCTTTCCTTTCTGAGAGCTGTTGGATTTGCCAGTGTCTTTTCACAATGTTGTACACCAGCGTGGCTGTACAGCATGGCTAAAATTAAAGTTTAAAAAAAGCGCTACGACGCGGCCAGTGCTGGTAAGCAGCAATGGTAAACAGTGGGTCCAGGGAAGACATGGCTTGGCAGTTCGGGCTGGACTGTTCCCATGAGGCACAGGGTCAGACTGATTTGCATATGGCCATGTCTGAACTGGGGTGGTGGAGTGAGCTAAAGAATGATGATGGATTAAACCCAGATCAGTTGACTGGGGGTGAGTGGTTGATTGGCTCAAACGTTCCGTCCATCATCCCCTTTTGTATCGCTTTGTTCGTCCTAAGTTGGCGGGGGAATGCCCAGACGTGGGTCCCTTGCTCACTTTGCCAGTGGATTCAAGCAAGCCTGGCTGATGACGGCTGGAATGCCAGAAACCGGTCCTAGGATGCTTGTTTCCGGTCCAGGGAAGACATGGCTTGGCAGTTCGGGCTGGACTGTTCCCATGAGGCACAGGGTCAGACTGATTTGCATATGGCCATGTCTGAACTGGGGTGGCGGAGTGAGCTAAAGAATGATGATGGATTAAACCCAGATCAGTTGACTGGGGGTGAGTGCTTGCAATGTCAACACTCCGTCCATCATCCCCTTTGGTTTTGCCCTGATTCTTCAACTTCCCATTCCCCAGGATATCTTCAGGACAAAGCGTCTGCAACACCATTCTGGGATTCTGGAATTTAACTAATACAAAAAATCATATTGAGAAACAAAGGATGGCAATCAGGCTTGTCGACTGTTTCTACACTGGATTGTCTTCAGAGCTTGAAGGTTATGATGGTCTGCTCTTATCACAAAAATATGTCTAGCTCCCATCAATCGATGTCTCCATTCAGAGCATGCTGCCTTCATTGCTGGTAATTCCTTTTGCAATACTGTAGTATTTACTCTCAGCTGGAGTTACTGAATGAGAATAATAAACAAGCATTGGCAAAGCCAATAGGTCTTGCCTTTCTGAGAGCTATTGGATTTGCCAGTGTCTTTTCACAATGTTGTACGCCAGCGTGGCTGTACAGCATAGCTAAAAGTAAAGTTTAAAAAAAGCGCTACGACGCGGCCAGTGCTGGTAAGCAGCAATGGTAAACAGTGGGTGGGCTCCAAGTTCTTTATTGTAAACAATACCCCTCACAGCGGCAGCGCATGCGCTGTCGGTAGGTGAGATCTAAAAATGGGATGTGCCTTCATGTCCTTATCCTGTAATTGTAACCGTACTGTGCCAATTGCAACTGCAGAGGCATCCGTTTCCACAAATAATTTTTGGGCAGAATAAATAAATAACAGAGCCCCTGATGGAGGACGAGGGCATAATCCGTCCTTGTTCCAAACTTTTTTCCAGATACTGTTCTAACACCTTTCGTTCTTTCTCATAAATGAGTAAGTTTGACCATGGGTAACTTCAACTCCAGGCTTCAAAGTGATAGCACAGTCGCAGGAGCATTGAGATGGCAGTTGCTTTGTTTTAGATGGAACAAAGACATCCAGGAACTCCTTATATGGCTCAGGAACCAAACATAAACCATCCACAATGGATGACCTTTCTGAGACGGAGGCCGAGACGAAGGGCAAGCTATCTTCAGGCCCAGCTGTTGTAGTTCTCAAACAATTTTGATTACAATGTTCTAAGCTTAGAGAAATAGTCCAGGCACCCCAGTTTATATAAGGATTGTGACAACACAACAATGGAAGTCCTAGGATTATCGTATGATTAGGAGAAGCTATGGGATAAACGTCAAGGTTTCTTGATGAGTATACATTGACACCTGCGGGGGCAGAGTACACTCTCTCATAGGCCCAGACATCAACAGGTTGCCATCCAGAGTATGAACTATTTCAACTTTTTGCTTCTTATGAACTCAATAGCCCATGGCCACTCGTAATCCCCAAAAAAATGCCTCCGCTCCAGAGTCTAATAACGCCATCACTGGAAACAGTCTCCCTTCACTGAAATTTACTGTAATGGGGAGCAAGAATAAGTTCAAGCCCTTCTCAGGAATGAACTGAGAGGTAACGATCTGAGAAAGATTCAAGATATCCAGCTCTTTCTACCCCAAAGGGGATGGGTTAGGCACTTCCCGAACTCTTGGAAGGTTGGTCTGGACATTGAAGAACAAGATTGACCGTGCCTTTATTGTCGGCAAGGTATAAAGGCACAGTCCCTTCTGTCTTTGTTTCTCAGCTTCAAAGAGAGGCCCTCCAGCAGCATCAATGTCCATAGGTTCAACCTCAGTATTCATAGATTCTTCAGTTCTATGGGAGGGAGTAAGTCTTACAAAGAAGGATTATTTACTAGGCCATCCTCTTCTCTTTTTTTCCATTCATTGATTCTATGTTCAGTATGTAAAGCTGCTTACATGGCTTCCTTGAATCACTCTGGATGGGGCATATGGACAAATTCATCCTTGATGTCATTTTTGAGACCTTTTCGAAATAGTCAAAGGGTTGGTTCTACCCATTGAACCTCAGCTGTGAGTCATTGGAGTCGGGTTACCTAACACATTACATCTTGCATCAGAGCCCAACAAAACCCAATGTGCGGCATGTCTAATTATGCAAGTGGAATGAAGTATTAGGTAGTCTTGGGCACACATCTACATTGCCAACAAGAACTTAAAACTTTTAACACTAGGAAACCAATTATGTTAGACATTAATTCATTCTTTGCACACATCAAATTCTTAGCAAATGTGTGCTTAAATCAGCTTATCTGACTACTTATGCACTACCAGGTATTGTGTTTATGATGGATGGAACACATTCCTATGCTTATGGCTAGCACAAGACGCATTCCGAAACATTTTCAGGGTCAAGGTGCGTTCCCCATTTTTCACACTAAGAATTATTTTTTTCTGAGGGTCTATAGGATATTAGAGTGATACCTTGCCAAATACCACTGCAGTGCATGTGCCACATATCATATAGTGTCGCTGGTGTCCTATGCTCACGACTCTCGGCTGATATTTTCCCTAACTGGCCATGGGGATAGCAGTCCCCTTTGTCTTAGAAACTGCATGGCAACCTTGGCCGAGTGGATGAGTATGAACTGCTTAAAACTTAACACCAATAAAATCCCAGGTGTTAATTATTGACAAACAGGCCTCTAACTGGGGCTCTCCCTGGTGGCCAGAGATATTAGGGCCACTCCCGGCCCTAAGCCTGTTGTAGTTTGGGAGTCTCGATCGATAACTCAATATCCTTTGAAAACCAAATCAAGGCTGTTCCTTCCTTGGCCTATTGAGGAATTTGAAGAATATTCTTTGGGAATTTCCTCCATCTATCCCAAGGCATTGTACAGACCATGGTTATTTCTTGCCTGGGGTATTGCACTATCCTTTATTTGGGCATCGCTAAGTACATCCAGAACAGATTGCAGATCATCCAAAATACAGCGATGAGATTGCTCTGCCACATACCCAAATCCATCTCAGCCTCTAAGCAGCTTGGCTCTTTACACTGGCTTCCTGTGGAAAAGCATATTCTGTTTAAGTTTAATGACAGATCGAAAATATACATTTCATCATCAAAGCATAAAACGAGCAGCAAAAATACATTGTTTAAACCCAATAACGAATTTAAAAAAAAAAAAAACAATGGTTCCAACATTACATGAGTAAAACACTAACAATTTGCTTAAAGACCTAGATAAGTGATCACAGTGCACATAAAAGCTTCAAAGTCCAGCTAACAGATTGTGCCTAGTAAACTAGGCCGCATAGAGGAAGATAGTCACACAAGGTTGTTGAACTGAATGTGTTTGTGTATCACTCCATGTGCCATGCTCCACCCAATGTCAATTCCTTTATTGTTCCCTATTGTCCCTCTTAATGTCTGCGATCAGCTGAGCTCAGTTTGGCAATGATTCCGCGCTTCAAATTAGCCAGGCAGGAAGGCAGATCTCTTCGTTTCCTAGGGCCCGGCCTATGGATCAATGTGCCAGTTAGGATAGGGAATATTACAAACCACTGTATTTTCAGGAAACCCCTTAATACCTGGCTGGTTGAGTGATGCCTCCTCTGCAGTTGGCTGTTGACTCATTTCGCGATCGCAGGGAAGCCCTAGTGTAGCGTAGCCATGCATGTTATAAATTATTTTAACATAACATGTCAAAATATATTTGTGCACGTGAGCATGCACTTCCATATTTTGGATTTATTCTCAAATAAGCCACACTTTGCATTTCTCTGTGAATTATGGAAGAATCCGCTCTAAAACAGATATTATTCAAAGTGCTACTGTAGGTAATATCTACAGAATTAGTATATAAAATATGAATCTGCAGATCTCCCTTCACAGTGTCAAGGTGCTAGAGCACTCAAGTGTAGATTTGTAACTGAACTGATAATTTTATCATGTTTTTGGTAGGGTTGCCTCACTACACTTCGCACCCCACTATCCTAAGAAAACTCCTTTGTGTGAAGAAGAAATACTTAAACACCGTGTAACCAAACACTCAAGTTACAGGTAGCTACAAGGCTGCAAATGTTTTGTAAGAACAACTATAATAAGCAATGGCAAAACCAATAGATCTGGTGGTGGTGGCTGACAGCTGTTTGGCTTTGCCAATGCTTGTTTTTTCCCTGCCATTGCTTTTGTAAATTGCAATGGTTGAAGCAGCTGCCAGGACCCTGTTAGTATCAAGAATATTTGCCTAAAAGCAAAAATATTTGTTTGGGCTAAAAAATAAACACATTGATATAGTAGCCCCTGGCGTTATGGGACTAGGAAATTACCAAGCCAGACAGGTGGAGTCCAGCAGTGATGGTGGCAGCATACAAGCAGTACTTAATGCAGAAAAGAGGGTTTGTATACCCAAGGATTGGTGCCCAGTTATGTGGTGGGAGATGGCATTGATAAGTGGTTTTCAGCTTATGAGGTTGCACTGAACATTCACAGTGAAGCATTCGGGGGGGGGGGAGGGGGAGGGTAGAGGAGGCGTCTGTAGAAACACATCCCAAAACTTGGGAGGGGCACATTTGTAACATTAGAAGTTTGGTACCAAAACAAAGAATACCCCCAGGAAGACCATTTTTGATTGCCAAATTTGGGCTGACTCCCAAAAAGCATCGCCAAAGATTTAGGGACAGTCAGAAGCTCCCCAACCAATCCTAGGTAGATTTTGTTGATTACTCCAGTAAGGCACTGAATGGCTGGGTGAGGGGCAGCAAGGTTAGTTGTATCATTTCTACATGAGAGAGCACATGCTCCGTATCTGTTTTCCAGATTTGCACCAGCACCTAGTTGACAGTAAGCTGACTGACCCCCAGGAAGCTTTCTGAGGAGGCGGACCTCTGGGATAGTACCAGAGTGTCCAAGTTGATGCCTGGAAGTGACCACCAAGAAGGGTGGTTCAGCTTCCACCAGCAGAGTAAGGGGAGGTTAAAGATGACCCAGAGTAAGGGGTAAAGAAAGGGTTCCCATGCCCAATCTAAGAAACGGGGGTGGTTCCAATGAGTGGTGGCCCATGGCGCCCCATTTCTAACCCTGCTGCTTTGAGTGCTCCCAGATGGGACCAAAGCAGGGGGACTTTGTCAAAAGAAACCACCCACTGGTGGAACCTCTACAGGGGTGGCCAATATGACCTTAGGGGTAAATAGTCCCCAGGGGCAGGTTATAGACCATGCCATGATCTCCCTTAGTTAGGAGATAGACTCAGAGAGTGAGCTGGTGGTCCCTGAGGGTGGGAGTCGTCACTTCTACCAGGTGAAAGTGAATGGGGTCCCAGTCACTGCTCTGAGGGATATCTGGACTAGGCAGACCAGTGTTGTGGAAAAGCTAGCTGCCCCAGTGCAGTACACCAGCCAGGTGTGTAGGGTTACTCAGGCCCATGGGCAGGACTTTTTCCCACCCTATGGCCCTGGTACCCCTGGAATGGGGTGGAGAGATGACCCAGAGGAGGGCCATCTCTGGGTTAAATGGCCAGTTTCAGGATACCACCCCATACTTGATGGGAGGTAAGGTGAAAGTAGGGTGCAAAGCACCTGGGGCTACAGCCCCCACTCTAAAACACCTCAGAGGTCAGAGAAACCTCAGGAGCCTGTAGGTAACTCCTTACCAGCCCCAAGGCTGGAAGAGAGGCCTACCCAATATCCCCACTCAGAGCCTCCACCTAGCAGTGGATGGCCCTTGGCATTGACAGCTGTCAGTGTCCTCTGTTTGCTACTTTACCTATGAGCAGAGTTCTCATTGGCTGGGGACAGAAGTCTGATCCAAGGGGTGGAATGGGCCACATCACTTTGTTGGCCATGGTGGTACTGTCTGCCTACTGGGATGCATCTGTGAACAAGTTAAAGTTAGGTGTTGCACCGATGGGGTCTGCAGGTGAGGAGAAGGGTTCCCAATGGGTCAGTTCAGTGGCCCCAGAGAGTATAGATAGAGGGAACCAAATGAGTTCAGAGAGGCATAGAACTGACAAGTGCTCCTGCAGTAGCGGGCCATTGTCCAGGTTCTCTCGCCCGGAGCAGGGAAGTCCATCAAGGTATTGCTTAGTCTACCCTGGCTTTATACTGGAGAGGTTTTGTATCGGAAAATGGTCCTCTTTGAAGGGTCACTTCAAACTTTTTTTCCTTCCTCCTCTTCTTTTTATGACCTCGTTTTTGTTGGCTTTAGGACTCTGATCACTTTACCACTGCTAACCAGTGCAGAAGTGCATGTGCTCTCTCCTCTAAACATGGTTACATTGGCTCCTATCTAATTGGCATATTTGATTTACTTATAAGAACCTAGTAAAGTGCACTACATGTGCCCTAAGCCTGTAAATTAAATGCTACTAGTGGGCCTGCAGCACTAATGGTGCCACCCACTCAAGTAGCCCCTTAACTATGTCGCAGGCCTGCCACTGCAGAGCCTGTTTGGGCATTTTTAAACTGCAGGGTCGACCTAGCAAGTTAAACCTCTTGCCAGGCCCAACCCTTCCTAAGGTCTAATGTAGGCCCTGGACAGCCCAAGGGCAGAGTTCAGTGCATTATAAAAGTAGGACATGTACTTTTAAGTTTTACATGTCCTGGTAGTGAAAGACTCCTAAACTCGTTTTTACTACTGCAAGGCATATCTCTCCCATAGGATAACATTCAGTCAATGAGGATTTTTAAAGCGCTGCTTACAGTGCATAATTTGAGCTGGTGGTTTCCGGTGCTCGGCCACCGGCACTTAATTTCCAGCACTGGGGCTTATGACAGTCTGCTACATGGTAGTGGTGTCTGCCAAATTTAGGTAGGAGCACAACATCTATTTATTGATTCAATTTACATTTCCAATGATTAGTATTTGCCTCTCAAGCCATTCTTATAGTGTCGGGCCCTGTAATAGTATGAATTGTCACACTTTTAAGAGTGTGATGATTAGAAGTGTGTTGGTGCTGTCATTGACAGCGCTGCCAGGGGCAATTGATGGTGCAAGCTGTAGTGTCTTCCTGTCGAGGGCCCAGGCACAATTTTTGTTTTACAAATTAAGCACTCGCTGCTTATCACCTGTGAGGGTATCCTAGTGCTCGGGGGTGGGGAGGAGGAGGAAGGGGTTATTCTGCTGCTGGACGTCGTCAGTCGAACAGCCAAGTCTTAAGGCTGTTTCTGATTCTTGCAGTGTGGGGGAGGTCCTGAGGTGGAGGGGGAGGCTGTTCCAGGTCTTGGGGTCCAGGTAGGAGAAGGAGCGGCCTCCTATCCTGCTGCGGCGGTACCAAGGAGTGTGGGCGAGGGTGGCGGATCACCGCTGTCTGGTGGGTTGGTGGAAGTTCAGCCTGGGGTTGAGGTAGGCTGGTCCCACGTTGTGAAGGGCTCTGTAGGCATGTCAGCATTTTGAACTGACATCTCTTGATCTGAGGTGAGGGGTGATATGGCCTCGCCTCTAGAGGTCAAGAAGGAGCCTGACTGCTGCGTTCTGGATGGTTTATAGTCTGTTTAGAAGCTGGGTGATGATCCCTACATAGAGGGTGTTGCCGTAGTCCAGGCGTTCGGTGACGAGGGCCTGTGTGACAATGCGTCTGGTGCTGATGGGTATCCACATGAAGACTTTCTGGAGCATTCGCAGGTTGAGGAAGCAAGCTGAGGATACTGAGTTTATCTGGCTTTTCATGGTGAGCCTGCTGGCAAGTATGATGCCGAAGTTCCTGACGTGTTCTGGAGGAGTTGGGTAGGGGCCTAGTTCTGCTAACCACCAGGTGTTGTCCCGGGGGGGAGGGGGGTGAAGTGTTGTTCCCGAAGATGAGCACCTCTGTTTTGTTGGTGTTAAGTTTGAGGCATTTGTTTTGCATCCAGCTGGCGACACTGGTCATACACCTGTGGAATCTTTCTTTGGTGTTGGTGGGGTCAGCAGATAGGAAGAGTATGAGTTGGAGTATGAGTTGAGTATCATCTGAGTACAAGATGATGTTCATACCGTGAGCTCTGACCAAGGTGGCCAGGGGGGGCCATGTATGCATTAACCAGGGAGGGACTCAGGGAAGAGCCTTGGGGTATGCCACAGATGATGTTTGTGGTCCGAGGTGTAGGGCAGGAGGTGGATGCTCTGTGTTCTTCTGGTGAGAAAAGATGCGATCCATCTGATGGCATCACCTTGGATTCTTATCTGGTGGAGCCTATTTAAGAGGGGGCAGTGGGACACCATGTTGAATGCTGCTGAGAGATCGAGCAGGATCAGGGCTGCGGTGTCCCCTTGGTCTAAGGGAGACCTGATGTCATCAGTGGCTGCAACCAGGTCTCTGTGCAATGGTTTGATTGGAATCCCGATTGTGCGGGGTCCAGGAGGAGGTTGTTCTCCAGGTGGTCGGTGAGTTGGTGGTTGATTGCTTTTTCTAGGACTTTATCGGGAAGGGTAGAAGGGAAATAGACCAATAGTTTTTGAGGGTCAGCGGAGGGTTTCGTGAGCAGGGGTATGAGGTAACTGTTTGAGAGTTAACATTGAGATTACCTTAGTACATCTTATAAGTGTAATTTCCAACTGGGAAGAGATTGGACCCCCATGTTTGGGGTCTCTGGAATCACAATTTAAAATCGCAACTTATGGTGAAGTTAGATCTAAAATTGTAATTATTAAAATGCCACTTTTAGAAAGTTGTCATTTTCTTACTTTAACCATTTGGTGCCTTCTTCCTTTTACTGATTGCACATCTGGGGTGGGTGACAGCGGGGCTTTGTGCATTCCCTCTAGACATCTACACACAAAGGAAGCTTGGGTGTGACTGATGGGCCATCCTGGGCAGGATGGGAGGGAGGAGCTGACACTTGAACCTGAATAGACTGTTTCCTGTCGCCACACAAAGGGCTGCTTTCCCCTCCCCCTGTAGTGAGTCTGGAGCCAGGGCAGGAAGGGAGGACTGCTGTGCACTTCAAAGCTTTCTTTGAAGTCTCCCCCACTTCAAAGGCACAACTGGGTATGATTACCGTACCTCTGACGGGATGATTTCTGGACCTGTGACCACTCGTTTGTTATTACATAGGTAGTCATAATTAATTTTATTTTATTTATGTGCTTTATTGCAACAGTTCTGAAGTTAATGGATATTCATCAATTACTGTTAATGTCTTCCTAGCCATCAATTACTGTTAATGCCTTCACAGGAATAACACAGAACAATCAATTAAAGCCTTGTATTGTAGTGTTCCAGTGACTAAACGGTGAAGCATTAATAGCATAAAAGTGCAATAAGAAAGATGTTACTATCTTGCGCTTAATAGCAGAGTTTTACCATCTCCAAGAACTGCAAATAGCAGATGTCACAATTACCCAATTTAATAATAATTTCTTTGCCTATTTCTATTGGTTTTGAAACATGATTAACTTGAGAAAAGGAGCGTTTGAAGATGTTGCATAAAGTTTCCATCTTTAGCCATAAAGGATGTAAGTGAAACATAAACAGGTGGAATATTTTCTTTTTAATTTCAATTACTTTATTGTTCTGATGGTTTTCCGTGAATCATCGGTTTAGTACTCATTCTTGGCCTGGGTTCCTTCATTTCTGTGAATGGTTATCTGTAGAGGTCAATAGTTGCCTATGGTTTGCTGGTTGGTTTGGTGTATTAATTGCTTCCTGATAGACGGTTGTTTTGGAATTTGCTATTTTTTTTAAAATGTATTTTTTTTATTATAGGTTGTGGATGGTCTGGTTCAGTAGAAGTCCATTGTTTAGTAGCCAGTAGGCAGAGCATTGATTGAACCAACTTCTTTTGCAACAAATATAGATCATTCTCGTCTAGTAGTTTCACATGGATGTATGATTATGGATCATTAATTAATTTCTTACCAATGTATGGATGGTCTTGATCAAACATTTCTTAAATAATCAGTAATTTGTTCTCATTGAATCAATGGTTGTTCTGGGTCAGCAGTTTCTTGT
The DNA here is from genome assembly GCA_963921515.1 of Calotriton arnoldi. Lineage (NCBI taxonomy): Eukaryota > Metazoa > Chordata > Amphibia > Caudata > Salamandridae > Calotriton > Calotriton arnoldi. The sequence goes on from CAWUFW010010514.1 coordinate 367,917, forward strand.
GGCTCCATGATTAATTTTGTGTACAGTTTTAGTGTTTTTCAATGATTGAGCATTTACATTGCATTAATTGACCCAGAAAGCCACTCCTAGTTAATAAGGGGGCTTTCTCAAGACTTCTTGCCCATAAACAGTTTTTGTGTGTAGTTTTTCCTGCATAAACATTGTTCTTTTTGGTCTAGGTTAGTAATAACTTGTGACTTTTTTCTTCTTCAAGCCTCAGACTTCACAGAATGTTTCTGAAGACGACCTCTTATTTGAAGGCATGTATTCTACACCAGACTAGCAGAACATTTGGCAAATCAAGATGCAGAAATGGTTTGCACGGTGAGTCACAACATAGCGGTGAAGAGTCTGTTACAGAGAAAACACACCCATTTGATTTGTCTTCAATGTGATTGGACATAAGTAAAAAGTGATAAAAGGCAATAAAAGCATGCCCGCCTTTGGAGTGTGATCTGACTTCATCTGCTTGTCAGGAGTGTAAGACCTATAGAGTCCCATAATTCTGACATCTGTGTCAGACCGTCCAATGGAAGTGGCATCAGCTTAATTTATACAAGAGAATATTACATATTGAAATCTGATTGGAAGAAAGTGAAACTGATTAAAGGTGCTCTGTATTTGTCATACACAGTATTGTACTGATGAACAGATCTTGTCTGCTGGACTTAGCAGCACTCTTTCACTCAGTAGTAAAGAGGATTACTATTGTACAGGGCAGGTGAGTCGTAGATGTAAGTGCCACCAAAATCATTAAGTCTACTGAGCATAGCCTCAAAAATAGTTTTAAAATACATTCCATAAATACAATAGTTTTGTTTCAAAGATCAGCTTGCAAGTTTCCGAAACTACAGATATTTCTCTATGGAGGTAAATCATTTTATTTGTGCATAAATAAGCTCATTTTTCTCAAATAGATGTCCTTTTCATGACAAAGCATTTATTTTTGTTGCTCTGTAATACCTGATTTTTAAAAAATGAAAGTCATGTTTGGTTCCCAAACAACAGCATTTTATTGCCACATCCTCTCCGAAACGTAAACTTTTATAATGGAATTAGAAATAAGAATCAAAACTGGAGTTATGTCACAGGGGTGGGATTTGGGTCAGTACATTATTTTAGAAAGTTTGTATACTACACTGCCCACTCAAATTTGGTTGCAATTAACAGCCTAAGAAGTGTGTGGCTTGGGGGCAGATCAGTCATTTACAGTATAAACAGTATGTTTTGAATAAAAGCGTAACTGAGGAAAGAGCTAATTACTTTCGAAGTGTGCGTGCAAAGGGGCTGTTTAGAGTGAGACCTGGAAAGACTAGTTATCTGTCTAAGAGATTGCATCTGAAAGGCAAAGAGAATAATTTTGACCCCCTAGAGAGATAGAGGCCAAAAGATAAAAATGTAGTTTGACATCTGTTAATCCACATTGTTGCCTTTTTGATGGCTAACAGATTCCGGTCAGGCCTAAAACACATGAAGACTGTAAATTGATAGTATTACCATCACCCATTAGCTGCCTGTACACCAAAAACAAATTCTCTTAAGTTCGTGAGGCTGAGCTATGGGCACAGTGTAAAGCTAAATGAATTTGTTTTCCACCACTCTTTCCCACAAATTAACCTCCTTTAGATTCACAACGCACCATACATAGTTCACCCTTTCTTCCATACTCCATTCTCAACCTTGGATGCAGATTTGAAAAAATAAATTTCTCTTCAGCCCTAACCTGTTATCCGATTTTTTTCATACTTCCAATCTCTCAAAATCTTCACTCTCCTCATTAGATTTTTAAACAAATTCATGCTCTTCTTTACTCAAGCGAAACGCACACTCTTTTAGTCGGTTTCAGGGGGCGGCTCCTCCACGTGGGCGTCGGAGCGTCGCCCCACTGCTTTCTCGCAGTGCGAGAAGCAGAAACGTAAAATTATATAAATACCATTTTACATTTCTGCTTCTCGCACTGTGAGAAAGCAGAAGAAGGGTATGCCTGGTTGGGGGCGGGCAGGTCGGGGAGGAGTGGCTAGCCCAGTGTTATGGGCGCTGACTGTTTGGTCAGCTACAGAGCCGACGAAACAAGTCATGAGCACTCTCCCGTTTTCTCCATGTAGGCTGCATGCAGCCTGCATGGAGAAAACGGCCTCCCCATAGACGCCTATACGGATGGCGTCCTAGCCAATCACAATGCTGCCATTGCAGGGTTGTGATTGGCTTAGGGGAGGAGAGGGAGGCTGCCTGCTTCTGCGAGCAGAGAGAGAGCAGGAGATGCGACGCGGGAGTCCGGGACCGGAGGCAAAGGTAAGTGTTTTTTTGTTTTTTTTTACATATATTTATTGAATTAAACCCCACCCCTCGCAGCTCCCCCCAGCCCCCTACCCGCGAGTCATTCCGGCCGCGACTGGTCAGTTTAGTCTTAGGGCTAGTTTGTGCAACTGTACTCAAATATTTACTATAGGTTACCCCATTCCCAGAATCTTTGGAAGCAGGAAGATCTTCTAACAAAACTTGACATTCGACAAGAATGGTGATAGAAACTCCTGCTTATTAAATATACTAACAAAAATATTACAGGGTAAGTTGTAGTAGATAGGTAGGTGTAGATATGTTGCTCTTTCCCCTACAGAAGAAGGAAGAAAAGTACGAAAAGTACACACGATACAGTTCTTAACTCCCATAATATCACCTAGTTCACCTGACATTTTTGTATAAATATTACCATTAAATCCACTAACTAATCTTTCCCAATATGTCAGTGTATTAGGCTCAATTTTATTATGTATCATAGTTCAGTCTCTGTGGATACATATCCTACCAAAAAAGCAAGGCACAACAGTAGCCAAACTAGAGCCATTAGTATTACTATTAGTAAATTCATGCTAACACATCTGCAGTATGCCATTTCTATTGAGATCAAAAAGAAAAATGAAATGAACAGGGAACTCCAAAAATCAGTCTTCAAGAAAACAATTTTTTCACAGCAATAATAAATAGTTTCTTCTTTTTTGCTGTTAAAAAAAATAATAATCAAACTTCAACATCAACTTTTATTTCTCGTTTAATCGGTTCATAATCTCAAGATTATATTTCTTCATCTAGATTCATGTCAAAGTTCAAAATTGTAATTTCAAAAATTATTCCTACACTTTGAGGATCTGCAAAAGTTCAAGGTGTCTCATCTTCTATATCATTTTCAAAGATATATTGGAATTATTTGATAGTAAATCTCTGTATCCGACTCTTCTTCCTTTGACATGGATGCCAGATATGCCCATTGAGGAAAGGCGTGCTTTCTATTTGGGATTCTCTTTCTTATTAGTATTATAGCAACAAGAGATTGACTCTTGCTATTCTGTGACTCTGATCGAGTCTAATCTTCCATTCCTAGTGTTGTATCTTGCAAGTTCTCTTCACTGCCTTAGGTAATACGACACTTGCATCTTCACTTGTGACTTGTTCCTCAACTTTATCATGTGCTACATCCACACACCTTGCTGTTTCTCTGATCAGGTTTCTCGTTTCATCCCCATTATAGGACATTAGTCTTTTTAAATCAACTGTTCCCTGTAAAGGTTCTCCAAATTCAATCTTTAAAAGTCCAATATTAATCTCCCTCAAACTATCAATGAATTCTCGAGGGAGGCCCTTGCCATTGTACTTGTACCTAGCACTGCAAGGACTGTCAACCCCTGTACCTGTTCACTTGTGTCTTTTCCCGCTGCACCCATATCAGGTGCTGCAGAGATCCGTACCTGTCTCTGTACACAATCAGTGTATGGAGGAGGTCTGGAATTCAAAAGGTAATTTCAAAAGTTATTCTTCTCATCCAAATCCTTTTGTTGGTTCTGCTTCTCTCTGTCACCCTTATCAGTTTTCTTTTTGTCTGTTGTTTCATTAACTACTGGAGGGAAAACTCTCACTCTCTCCACCATACCCTCCAGTATCTCTCCTGATTATCATGCTTGTTTTCTAGCCACTGTCTAAACGAATCCTTAACCTGCTTCTCATTCTCTTACTCTCTTTCTCTATAGCCATCCAATCCCATTTATTCAATTCCTCAAACTGTGTAGGTCTATTTAGTGGCTTCTTCTCATTCATTGTCTGTCTCAGGAAATCAAACTTACTAATAATAAAGGTACCCTCTAAAAGAAACTGCAAGTCCTTGTCACCAGAAGTGCATTCATGCCAATCATGAATCCAGGTACACATATAAAGCCCAACATTTCATATGTAGAAGAGCCCTCTGGAGAAATCTTCTGGCCCTCCATAGCAGGTACACTAGTAGCTGTAGGATTTTTTAATACAGCACTCCTTATTCTCACTCAAAATAATCCAAAAACCGCTCCATCAAGCAAGCTACAACAACCAGTCCTAGCATGGCAAAACGAAGGGCAAACCAATCACAGCACAACTTTCACAACAACCACAGCGTGACTCTGTGGTGACGTTTAACCAATTCCAGCGCAACTCCTCAAGTCAGTCAGCCAATCATAGCGCAGCTCTTACCTAAATGGGAAAACCACAGTAAGCTTTGGCAGAGAAAAGGCTGCACAACTCATAACAAATAACATCTTCTATGCTCAACCTAGACAGGAGAAAATCACCAGGTTAAACAAAAATAAATCTCACAATCCATTGAAATAAGACCAGCACCTCCACAACACTTGTCATACATAATTTACAGTAAAGAAGACACCCCCGTCCAGCTGCAATCCACCTTTACCTAGTATACTTTCTCCTGTGAACCAAAGAATAAATAACACCAACTCAAATTAGACATGCAAACCCTGAAAAGGAAAAAGAATGCTGCATCGCACAAACACACTCCCTTTATACAGACAAGTTCAACAATAATATCTCAAGCCTGGATTTCAACAAGTCCGATTACCAAATCAACCAATAATAAACCACAACTTCTCGATGCAAATCACAAATAAGACAAATGCATCATAATCATAGTGATCGATCCACGAATTGAACCCAGAACCAACATTACTTATCCAAAGACCTCACATGCAGCATAACAATCCATCACTCAACACAAATCACAATCTCAACTATTTAATTCACAATAAGTCAATAGCACACCGGAACATTCTCAATCTCAAGAATTATTCTGCCCTATTTATACTTCCAATCTTCATTGTTCAGGAACATCAGGAGCTCAGCATATAATACACTAAGAAAATCCACAGTAGAAAATCCACTGAAACAATGCTATGGACAGGGCAAAAATAAACCTCTAAAACAGATTGGAGGTGCTCTTATTTCGCAACCATCCTCTGCTATCAAAATTTTGTTTGTGTGGGGAACCCTTAAATTCTTACTCCCCAAAAGATTTCACAATAGCACACTCACAGATGGATGGGCTGGTTAAACCTCCATTTCATGAGGCAGTGTGTCCCGAGATAAGGCACAACACTACATATTGAAATACAGTTAAATAAGTAACGGAAGATTCAATAAGTGAGTTCTAGGGCAGAATTGGAGCATTTGAATTTTTGTAATTATTTTTTTTAAGTGTACAATACAGAAATTGTAAACTGCAGATGCATAAATCATTTCAATAAAGGCTCTCAGTGATAGGGCAATACAGAATAGTAATCAAAATCTGAAAAATGTATTAAGTCCCAAATGAGCAACAAAATCATTAAGAAATCAGACAGCATCCCTAGTAGCATCAGAAAGCCACCAGGAAAGTTCAGGCTGACCCCCAAAATTGAGAGCTTATATGGAGAATCTTCTCATAAAACAAATACAACTGGTAATTCATCATGGTGGGATCAAAAGAGGTATAATTTCAGCAAATCAGAGCATGGTTTTATTAAATATCATATTGCCTTGCCACCAAAGCGCTATCCCACTACGTGAATATTGATTTAACCCTTCTGTACTAATGTCATCCAGAGATGGCAGGACAAACTAATTAAAAAACAACAGTAAACAATTGTGAATGAGTACCGTACAGTAAGCTAGCAGAAGGAACCTTGAACAATTGCAACTTTACTGAGCCCATTTTGGAAAGTTTTCTTCGGGTACTGCAAGAACAAAGTCAATGGTAATAAACAAACATGACTTCGCTTGACTGTGTGCTGCAGAAATAATAAACGGTGAATGTGCTTGGTGAGACATCCATTTTGAACAAGATGACGTTGAGGCCAGGGCCGGACTGGCCGTAGCGGGCACCGGGCGTTTCCCCGGTCGGCCGCTAGGGTGGGGAACGGTTTTGGGCCCCTGGGGGGCAGTTTTTGTTACCGGGGGTCGGCAATATCGGCCCCCTGTAACAAAATCGCCCGAAACCGGCGCTCGCAAACTGCTCGGCTGCACCCCCCTTCACCCCAGGGGGGGCCGGCCGAGCAGTTTGCCAGGGCCGGTTTCGGTTGCCAGTCCGGCCCTGGTTGAGGCCTAACTGGGGCCTACTTGGCATAAGTCACAAAAAGGCACTTTAACATGTCATAAAGATTTTGTTCCAAAGGCAAGAACATCAAAGAAGTGTACAAATATAAAATTTAGTGTAGAACTGCATTATGCACAATGTTAATAATGCACAATTTTATAAATGCACAAAAACTGTCACAGTACATGGGAGATGATAGTGATGCTGGTGTTGTGAATGCCCAGACTAATCACCTGCAAACTTCATTACACCATCACCAACTCTTCCTTATCACATATCTTAATAATTAGAGTTTAACCTTCGCCCACAGCCGTAGCAGCAAGCAGATAAACTCGAAATAGCATAATTTCCACTCCACTGTGGAGCCCACCAAGAAGAGGAACCTTTGACCAACACTCTTGGTTAAGGCAAACCATTTAAACAGAAAATAAACAGGTACTTGGGAGGATCAGAAGGCTTTAGGACCATGATGAGGAAGAGTGTAATGAGTACCATCGGTAACTGGTCCTGACAATATCTCTATGTACACTCTTCCTTGTACCAGTCCTCACTAATGAGAATGTTGCACTTTGCAAAGTTGGTGCCAGAAAACAAGCATAGAGCCAAGCAATGTCATAGAAACATTACTACAGATTTGAGAAAAAAAAGTCATACAATAGATATCCCACAAAGTAAAATGAGATTAAGCGAAAGCCACACTGTGTACAACAACCCCAAAAGAAGCTGCAGACACATCCACTATAAAATGTAATGCAAACATATGAGGAGATGCCGAGGTAGAGTCACGACAGATGTTGACCATAGCGACACCCTTGCATTCAGCCCAATAGGGCACCATTCCTCTGATAGAACAATTCTTAACAGAAAAGGGCAGCAAACCTCCCTAAGCAGAATAGCAGAACTGATCCAACCACTAATAAGGGTGACAGTAGGGTGGTCCTCCATATGGCCATTACCCAAACGGAGATATACAAATACACCCTGTCTGCTCTCCCCACATCCACATAATGGAATGAATCTTTAGACCGGTCAGTACACTCATGAGCTAAGAGAGTCAAAATGATATCTTGTTCAAGGTAAAAACTGGACTTAAATTTAGAACATAAGGATGGACAGGTTCTTAACATCAAATCCTCATCAAAGAACGGTGAATAAGGCTCCCTGTACAAAAGAGCCCCAATCACTACAAGGCTCCTTAAAGCTGTTATGACCACTAGTACATTTAAGCGGAACTCCACTAGTTAAAGTTTCGATAGAAAATGTGTCTAAAGATACAATCCATTGAACTAACTTGCTATTTTAAAAGTTATACACCACAAAATCATATATGCTTCTTGCTTTATTAAAAATAGTGAAGCACAAAATCATGCATTCTTTGATCCCTTGTCATGTGCTTTGTTAATCTGAGTTTAGGCCTACAACAAAATAGTGAGTAAAGATGTGTTCCCCTACATCCAAAACTTGAAGTGTAGGGTACACACTTTTGATGACGCGTTCCCTCATCGACTCTGCTGAACACCACCTTCATTGCTTGGCAGATGTAGAGTGTTAGGCCAACTAAACTGTTGACATTATTACGTCACAGGCCACTGAGTGAATGCAACTCAACTGGTTCTGTAAGAGTGAAATATTTTTTGCAGCAGTATTACCTGGCGAAGGTGACATGACGTAGCTCCTTTGTTCTTGAGGATATGTGTAGAGTTGAACTCTACCAGGCCACATATACCCAGCATGCCGGGTGAGATTTTATAGTCTTATAGCCCACTGCCAAGGGCTATTCCGGTTGTTAAAGTTGCTGAACCAGAGCGGTGAGGACCTATAACGAGGGTGAGGGTCTTTAACAATGGGTATAGCCTGAGGCATAAGGGCTACAAGGCTATTAGAATAGTCCACCCACCAAGGGTAGAATGTTCTAAATTAAAAATGGAGAAACATGAAGATAAACATTGGAATGTTGGAGCGCCGGGCTTATACCAGCCATTATAAGCTTGGAGCTACTACATTGTCTTCAAGGGAGCTCTCAACATACAAATGTTCTAATATAGCTTTAGAGCCTGACGTAGCGGGCTCTACTGGCCATTAAAGGCCCACTCCAGCGTTCGGCGAGGGCCTTTAACAAGGGAGCAGGCCTTTAATGGCCAGTAGAGCCTGCAATGGAGGGCTCTAAGGCTATTAGAACATTCCGCCCCTAGAGGGCAGAATGTTCTAATATATAAAACAAAGGACACATGGAGCCCGGGGAGGTTCAAATCCGCTCTGGCTCCGTGAGGCCTTTGTTAAACATTGGAATGTTGACGCGCCGGGCTTCTACCGGCTATTAGAAGCCCGGAGCACTCCATTGTTGTCAATGGAGCACTCAACATTCCAATGTTCTAATATGTGTTTACGTGTGAGAAGCCTTTTAAGGGCACAGAAGAGAAGGAGAACAATGAGATGTACAGAACGTTGAATGAGGATCAACCGTAAGGCACCCAACTCCACCGAATTAATACTATCAAATTCACAACATTGATCTACAATTACATAGTAGAGATTATATTGATACTTGCCACTAACAAGAACACTACTAGATCGAATAATGTAAGTCCAAGGGTAAGTGTTAGGGGAAGGGGTATGATTACCTTTAAGTTTAGTGATGGGTTTTGTGTTACAATAGGCTTAGGATTGACATGGCATTAGGGTAAGGGCTAGGCTTCGGTGTAGGATTTGGGTAAGGTAGAGATTTTATGGTTGCGCAACAATGACAGTCGCCAGACACTACTATTATAAATATTTGGAATGAGCTGTAGATCAACCAGCGGAAGGGCGATGAATGTTAGCCCACTTACCCCGGAAAGCTCCTGTTGCTTTTGCATACCTTACTGCTGATAACACAGAGCTCCAAGATGGCACACGCTAAGATGATGGAGGCATGCCACCAGCAAGCCCATACATTAACCATTCAGAGGAATAATAGTAGGGTGAGGTAGAAGGAGACTGACAACTTCCTAAACACACAACCATCAACCCAACCCCTAACATAGAAGTGATCAAAAGCTAGAAGACGAAATGACCTAAAGGCAAGATCCACAAAACCATCTGTCAACCAAAAGGAGAACTAAGGTCTTTTTTAATTGCATATCCCTCATAATTAACTTCATTGCAGAAACTTTAATACCCTGGCCACGCAGAGATGAACCCCGCTCTTCAGTCAAGCCAAGGAGGCTGCATTTTAGGATCTTCATGAACTCTTGATAACATTTATGTACCTTTTGTTGACCCCTCAGATGCTGTCCTCAGGATTCATCCTTGCGTCCAGGAAGCTCTTGCTGATGGGAAGCCGGTGGTAGCCCTCGAGAGCACCATCGTGACACATGGCATGCCCTATCCACACAATATCCGGTAGGAGCAACTGGGAATCTCTATAGGTTTTACGCATGCAACTTTACTACCAACTTGTTGGGGAGGGACTTAGCAAATGCTGGAATGGGCAGCAACAGATAAGGTGATTATACCGCTGGGTGAAGGTGGAAGATTTTTCATTCTACTATGCTGAAAATATACTGGAATTTAATTGATCACAGGCCTCCAGGTCTGCCACAAGACTTTGGAGATGCCTTCTCTGGCTCATTAGAAAGCACCTAAGCCAAACACCCCACCGACCACTTAAAGGTTTAAAATGTCCATCTCCGAGAGAGTACAACCAATATCCCGTATACTGCACTTGAGAGACCCCTTTATCTTCTGTTCCGGCATGTACTTTATTTTATTTGAAACTAAATGGTATTCTAACAAATACTTTTCCTTTTTTAATTGTAACTATTACTTCTAGATTATTTAAGGTACTTTTTGTTGAAAAGTGTATGCGAGTAGATGCTTTACATTTTAATATTCTCATTTTTCTGTCCATTGTCCAGTGCTTTCCAACATGTAGTGTCTCTTCCTGGCAACATGTCAGTTTTTAATAATTGAGTTTTTCTTTTTTTTTTTTAGTGTTTATGCTTTGAAATCTCAATGAGATTTGCTTTAGGCGCTTTCTGGGCCCTGTTTCTCAATATCAATATTGTGATAAAATGTTTGCTTATTTGCTGATGGTTACTCATTTAATGTGTTACTTGTATGCATTATTTCTAAACTTGTTTTCTTTTTATATTGTTCTAAATGTATTTTATTTGGGTAGCTTTACCTCATTTAGCGTCCAAGTTTTTAAAGGTATTTGTTTATATCCCTTTTTAATGTTTGCTTAGTTTATTAATATGTGCATCATATGTACCACAAATGAATGCACCGAAATCTTTTTGCCATCATAACATTGTTCATAGCGCTATCTGAGGTTCGGTCCTTGCACATTTTTAGGATATCTACAGGGATTACATTTACTTATAATTCATGTAAATTAGGAATCAATGACCTATTATAAATCAATGAACTGTACAGCAGCTATCCTGAATCTTCCATGGATAAGACTCTGGTGGCTCAGCACTGAATGTGGGCAAACCACAACCTGCATATGCATTTAGAGATGTTATAAGGTAAGTTAAAGGAACCAGGGGTTGGAACATTTGAATTGAAAAGAATAGTACCTACCTCTTGCTAAATGTAGCTAGGCTTCAGTGTGCCTTTAAAGAAACAGATCTTTGCTGACTGCTGGAACCTAGACTTTTTCGTGCCCTAGTTACCTTTATTGCGCCTGATGCAGAACCAGAGGGCAGATATGTTCCTTTTTAGGTCAGGCTTGGCAGCGCAGCTGTCACCAGACAATTATGCGAGCAACAGTAGAGAGGGTTTTGGCTCCGCCCACATGTTGGGAGCCAAGAGTGGATGTTTTAATTTTGCAGAAGTAGTATGCTTCCATAAAGTGCTTGCCCTCCACACAGCTGTGATCATTTTGTTTATTTATCCGGTGGCCTGAGCTTGAACTTTCAGGGGCACACACGACATTGTAATGCTGTAAAAATGTCTTAGATCACTAGATAATTTATGGTGTTTTTCTCTGGCGGAAAAACTGATGGGAGGAGGGCAGTCATAAACCTACATGGATGTTTAACTCTGGTTTGACTGTGCAACTGTCCCCTGACCTGTTAAACCTACATTATTCAACAAATGTTGCTACCACACGAATACATATCCATTACAATGTTATTTACTTGTAATGCTTCACATTATCACACAACATTCCTTTAAAACCAGACATATTTGGCATTGCCAATGCTTGTTTTATTATTGAGAAGATCTGAGATGTATATAATATAATCATTAACGCCTCTTTAGTTATGGTAAGTTCAGAGGTACCATCAAAAAGGCATTTTAATTTGTTTCTTAATACCTTTGGCTATGACATTTTCCTACCAAGAAAGTTCATCCAATTTGGATTTGGCATGGCATCTTTTGTGCCAACCCGCATGGAGACATGTAGAGATAAAAGGTGGGGGGGGTCAAAATGTACTTTTCTAATTTTAACTTCTAAAGGAGTCTTTTCTGTCCAAGAATTAGCAAACAACCGCCCACCCCCTAAAAAATCACTGAAAAAAACAATATTAAAGACAAGTTACGGTTAGCTTCAGTTATAAGCAATGTTCCCTCTAATTATTTTCCTCTGTGTGCGGCAGAGTAAGGTCTCTGTGCGCTGCAGCCAAGGCTATGTGCGCCAAGAACCTGACCGCGCGTGTAGACCAGGGCTTTGAGTGGGATGAAAAACTCGGGGATCTTTCAAAGGGGCGTAACCGATGCAATTAAGGATGTGGCTTAAAAGCAATTAAGCTAAAAATATGTGCATCGCATAGTGTGCCACCCGACTGATATTTTGCTGCTTCGGTCATTGCATCCAGATATATAATACAAGTAACATTACACCTACAAGAAGCCAGGACTATTGGCTTTGTCAATGGTTGTTTTTTGCATCAAGTTGTATATAGTATTGAAAATGCTTCCGCTCTTGTGGTTGAGGTTGTGGCTTAATGCTCGAGTTGTCGACTTAGGAGATGGGTTTTGAGTCTCGGGTCAGCTTAACATCCTGTGATTCTGGGCAAATCAATTAATCTCCCCATGCATACAAAAAAAATATTTAATAATAAATCATGTAAAGCGCTCCAATACTTTTGGGTCGAGTTCGCACTATATAAAAACTTGCTGCATTTCTTTTCTAAATGCGGGGTAGAAACCATAACAGATGGAGAAAGAATGAGGAAAATAGAGGGAAAGAGAAAGGGAGGGCAGAAAGGAAGAATGAAATATAGGAAATATGAAAAGAAGGAAGAAACCGCAACAAGAAGGAGAGGTCAATAAAAGGATGGATACAAAGGTGAAAGGTTTGAGAGATGGAAGAGTTAAGTTATATTTGCATGGGTGGGTGCATGTAAGAATGGATTGAAGGATGAATGTTTGAATAGATGGATGGAAACCTGGATGGAAGGGTGAAAGGATGGGTGATTGATAAAAGGTGGGTGAAATAATGGATGGATGGATGGGTGGGTGGGTGGATGGATGGATGGGTGGGTGGATGGATGGATGGAATGGTAAAGGAAGGATGGATGGATTAAATGAAAAGACAGACGGATGGGAGCATGAATAGACAGGGGAAATGGACGCTGGATGAAAGGCTTAAAGGTTGGAGAGATTAATAGATGGAAGGATGAAAGGACCTCTTCTAGGGAGGACAGGCCTTACTAGCTTCACTCTCCTGATGGCATTTGAGGTACCAATCGAATTGGGGGGGGGGGGTTTAGTTTGCCTTTTGGCTACCCCTGTGTCCACAATACGTCTTCGACAACAGCTAAAGGCTGTCTATAGGCGAGACCTGGAAAGGCCTGGCTAGGGAAAGGTTTAAAGTTAGTGGCCCCTAAGCCCAGGGGCATGAGGGGCCCACAGTAATCTCTCTTTTACTACCAGATGACGGTTCCGGGATTTCTCTTACCTCCTTGCAGAACGGTGCCCGTGGGGCACATTCTTCTTGAAGTTAAACCCTACAAAATGGAATTCCTTCCCCTGCTTTCCAAAAATCATTACCTTTTGTTCAAGAATGGCTTATAGCTATCTTTTGCCTTGTCTTTTCTCAATAGAGAGAGGCAGCGGGCTGATTGTGGGCATTTGTGAAAGTATTCCTGTTAATTGCAGCGCATGACGGGCGCTGTGATTAACAGGAATCCTTTCACAAAGGCCTCAGGCAACCGGGAAATTGCTGTTTTCGCCGCTCGTGTTTTAAAAGCGGGCGACGGCGCGAACGTGTGCGCGCTTCACACGGGACACTGCGCACTCGGTGCCTTAAAGGTGCGCGGGCACGCAGGCGCGCGCCTTACAGGGAACACTGGTTATAAGTCCTTATCTTTGAAAGAACAATGAAATTCCTTTAAAAATACAGGTAAACTACAGTTATGATTCCCAATTAAAATTGTAAAACCACAGAAATGTGCAAATTATGATTAGCTTCATGATCCATAGGTCACACAACAGCCATGCAAACCGTAGCTTGCAAACCAAATGTAAAATGTATGACTTTACTATATTTATACCAATAAGTGATAACACCTAAATGCACAATGCCAATAAATAACTACACATATGTACACTAATAATTAAAACTGCATTTGTTGTTGTCTCTCATAGTGGTAATGATGATGTGAGCTGTATTTTCTGAGGTTAGAATATTTATGACCTTGACTAAGGATAAGTTTATGAGCATTGATTTTGGTGTGAGAGTAATGGTTTGTTATGGATTTCATAACTAACCATTTCTTGCAAATTTCAGTGGTTTTGTTTTTTATTCGTATGCGGGTGAAATTAGTTATACATAACCTGACTCAAATCAGTTAGTCGTGGTAGCAGTTTAATTATTTACTTAGCAATGACAAATAATTGATATCCTAGAAGCAACAGAGAGATTTGGCAACAACTGGCATTCATGGGTGTGAGAAAGTGCCCTCTTTCTGCATGGTATGCCCCCACTTTTTGCTGAATTGCTGATGTTCTTTGACTGAGTGTGCCCTGGGTTCCTGCAAATCAGGTGCCCAGGGCCTATGTTCCTTCCCTAAAATTGCATTGAAGCCTAAACCCAATTGGCATCTCTGGCCACATGTCAGCCCCTGGTAAATGGTACCACAGGTACCCAGGGCACTGTGACCAGAGAAGGCCTCTAAGGGCTGCAGCACTTATTGTGCCACCCTTAGAGGCCCTGTACCTGACAGTCGCACACTGCCTTTGCAGGCTGCGTGTCTTGGTGCAAAACAAAGTGAAGAGTCGACATGGCACACATCCCTGTGTGCCATGCCCACAAACCACTGCCCTGACATACATCAGTCACCCCTCTAGCTGGGTGCCCTATGCCAGTGGTGAGGGTTCAGGTGCATGAGCCCTGTACCCCTACAGTGCCCAAGTCCATTCCTGGGCACTGTAAGTGCAGTGCTGCCCTTAAGACTATATGGTGCTGGGAGTTTGTCATTACGAACTCCACAGCACCATGATGGCTACACTGAAGACTGGGAAGTTTGGTATCAAACTTCTCAGCACATTAAACCCACACTGATGCCAGTGTGGGATTTAATGTAAAATGCACAACAGAGGGTATCTTAGAGATGCCCCCTGAAACTCGACCAACTTCTAGTGACCTGACTGAGAGGCTGCCACCACCAGACATGTTTCTGGACCCCTGGGTCGAGAGCCTGCTGCTCTCGGGGGCCTGAAACAATGCACATCCTGGAACGAGGTGCCAAGCCTCCTCCCACCAGGATTGGCAGGGTTCACGAAGGAGAAGCTTCAAAGGCATGCCGCCTTTGTGAGCCTCTCCAGACCATTTGCTGCTTTCAGCAACTGGTCCCCACTGGTTCTACCCCCCACTTTGGGTGGGAGAACCGGCGGGAAAAACAAGTGAGGAACGGAGGTGTGCCCACCTCTGCCAACTCCACCCCTCAGGTGGGGGCGGCGAGGTGAAGCGCAACCTCGAGTCCCCGCCATCTTGAGGATGGGGGGACCCAGCCAACCAGGGACAGGCTCCTGCCCCCTCCCACTGGAGAGTGGCAGAATAGGGGGTGTACCCACACCAGGGAAGGGACCCATTGGTCCCTGCCCTTTACCTACCTGTAACGCCCCTAAATTTGGGGCACCTAAATTTAGGGGGCACCCTGAACCTTACTTCCTCAGATCCAGCTTACCTACAAGAAGAAAAGAAGAAGGACGAAGAGCCGTACAGAGCTAACAAGAGGACGACGCCCACTGACTTGGCCCCAGCCCTTCAGGCCTGTCTCCCCTCGAACCTGCTCCTGCAAAATCCCGGCATGTCCAGCAGCCAGCAACCTCACAAACCCCGGAGGACCTGCCTGCCTTCACTTCCAAGACTGTTTCTCCCGTGAACACCGGACGTGTTTAAACTGCAGCTTCTGGCTCCGGCCGGACACCGCAAATCCAGCCCACTCTGCACCCGCCAAACCCGGCCCGAGCTCGAGTGGAAAAACACCACGAGGAGGTCACCCCGGCGATCCTGACCCAAGATCCGATGACTCCTGACCTGCCTCCAGATGACTCCTGCAGCCTCAATCCAGAGGCTCCCCTCTACCGCGACCAGAGCGGGTAAGAAAATCCGACCCTAAAAGGCACCCCTGCACCCGACGCCCCACGGCCTTGTGTGCCCAAACCAACGGTGCCTAACCAACCCAAGACATCCCAACTTACCCCTCGAAGTGGTGGTCGCACCCAGAAGGTCCTCGTCCCGAGCCTGCATTGCTTCTTCAAACCGGAGGTTCTCCATAGAAAACAACAGGGCGTCCGATGTCGAAACAGCACTCTACACCCGGCCGCCCCAGTGCCGCTGAGGGTGCACCTTTTGTGCCAACTTGTTTCCCCATTTGCCCTGACCTAAATCCTAGGAGCTTTGCTGCCACAACCCAGTGGCCTGCTTGCCAGCAGCCACCAACCGGAGACCCCCTATCCTCCATAGGATAACATTGGGCCTCAACACTCTGCACCCGGCCGCCCTAGTGCCGCTGAGGGTGCAACAACAGTGCATCACTGACCCTGGGGGAACCCTTGTTCTAACCCCAGAACCTTAACTCCCACAGTCGTTTACTTACCTGCAAACCGATAACCTGTTTTTTCTCCATAGGATAACATTGACAATTTTTCTTCCAAAAAACGACTAAGTGTGGAGTTTTGAAAACTAAAGATCTTCTTTAAAAATCGTACAAATAACCAAAACGTGTTTTCTTACCTGTTTGCAGGAAATGTCCCAGTGCTGAATCTAGGCACCAGCACTTAGTTAGAAAAAGTAACGTAAAAGTAACTTACCTGCAATTTACTGAAAAATCCTATTCATTCCAATGTACTGCATTTGCTAAGTGTTGCATACTACTGCTCCCCTGTAAATCAAACAAAGTACAATTTCCATTGCATTTTCAAACTGTTCGACATTCAGTAACTTATTACTACAAAGTATTTTATGCTTACCTGTGCCAGGCTTGCTTGGTTCTAAAATAAAACAACAGTATATTTTTATACAAAAACAATTGGCCTAGAGTTCAGTTCTTGAGTGTGTGAATTCATTTGCTTGACTGAGTGTGTAC
This sequence comes from Calotriton arnoldi, assembly GCA_963921515.1. Classification (NCBI taxonomy): domain Eukaryota; kingdom Metazoa; phylum Chordata; class Amphibia; order Caudata; family Salamandridae; genus Calotriton; species Calotriton arnoldi. The sequence continues at coordinate 384,831 of CAWUFW010010514.1, forward strand.
ATCAAATGCTTAACACTGTCCTCTGATACTGCCTTACTGCTCGACCAAGCTTCCACTATTAGAGAGTAAGGTTCTATCTAACTTTAACCTCTGCCTACCTTTGGGGACTCTTGGACTCTATACACACTGTACCTCACTTTGGTGTAGTGTGTATATATAGAGCCAGTTTCTTATAATGGGTATCTAATATGAGAAGAGAAGTTTGTCAAATAGTTTGAAGAATTCCACTGTCATTCCAGCCAGGCCTAGAGACGTGTCTGCTTTCATTGAAGATGAGTTCTTTGAAATTGTTATTCCTAAGCACTCTTCTCTCCTCCTAGTCTAAAGAAGACATTTCAGCCCCAGCTAAATTAAATTGGCCATAAAACTATATACATTTTCAAGGCTCTATATGTGTTTCAAAGTTGAAATTCTGCCTAGGGTAGCAACATTTGCGAGCCGCGACTGTCTTTCACTTGTTTGTAGTGAGTACATAGTGGTCTGAAAGGTGGCAGTGTAAGGGCTTCATCCCAACACAGCAGTTGGTAACATTCCCTTAATACCCTAAACAGAACTCCATTCTTCCTTGCTTCAAGGTTGAACAATCAAAGTCAAAGCTTTCCAGAAGGTGGTTTGGAGCCAGATACAATAGAATACTGAACGTACCAGTGAAGTATTAATATCCTGCTAGTTATTTTCTTAAGACCATATACTTTTTATTACATAAAATGAGCAACATAAAGGTAAAATGTGTAGGGATGAAAATTAGAGACCTGTAACACTATTCATTTTGAAGATGAATTGGGAAAACTGGGGGCCATACAGCCCTAACCAAGAGAAAAAGGTAGGCTTTGTTATTTTAAGCAATCTGTAAAGCATATCATCTATCAAAGCTTTTAGATGCTAAAGAGACCATCCATAGGTGAAACATGCTAGCTGCAGAAGCGAAGGTCAACAATATAGAGTAAACTCAACTCATTTTGAAACTTCAGCATAGAATTAAAAAACAAGGTCCACTGGCTCCACTTTAATGCTAAAATCAAAGCACCTCTTTTCAATGAGATCTTAACAGTGGGAAGGGTAAGCTGGATTGGTTCCAAGCCCAAGAACTTTAAAGGGGACAGAATCATTGTTCATTTTCAGCGGCCATCAATTGCAGTCAAGCGCATGCAACTCGGCAAAGCCGGTCTACCCCAGCCGGTATGATTAAAATATTGCCACTTGGATTCTTTTATAGAGAACTGTCCCCCAAGCAATTGGGTATTCTCCCCCTCCTATCAAGCTAATATGTTTTTTCACACAAACGGATGTTGCATTGTTTCAAATCTGGAGGAAAATGATTCACTGAGGGGGCTTGGATTTGGTTCGTCCTATGGCTGCGACCTACACAGCGAGTCTGACATCTGCTAAAAATAAGTCTGTTGGGTGCATTTTCCCCTCCAGCTCCATGCTGTCTAAGGACAGGGTGATCACCAAGGATAAGCCCATTCAAGGGGGAGAAAGTGATTCCACCCCAACCTGGGAGTCCATTAATGATATTATGCTCCAAAGGGGGGTTTTGTGGTGCACCTATGGATAGTCATATCTTCATGGACCTGTCCGCTGACATAGGGTGGGGAATGGTTCAACAAATGCCCCATGCACTCCTGAGGTGAGGAAGTCCCTCTTTACAGCTGCACCTCTTTGTCCCAAATCAGCAGCCCTGGACTTGGCTACTCCCCAAACCAAATCTATCAGATCCGACTTAAGGATAAGCTGGAACACAGCAGGGTTAACTGCCAAACTACAGTTCAAGGCTTTTGTTAGAGAGTTTGATATTATACTCTTACAGGAAACATGGGTCACACATGATGTTTACCTAGGTGGATATCTACACTACACCCTGCCAGCACTTTTATCGACTGCAGGTCGGGCAAGAGTGGGACTTTCCTCTTGATTTAAAATCACAATCGATTGTAATATTAAAGTCGTATTGGGTGAGGGATGGAACTTTCAGGCCTTTGATCTGAAATGGGGTAACAACTTTGGCTTAGTACTTGCTTATTTCTGTAATGATAAATTTACTATTAAGGATGATCAACATTTTCGTAAATTGTTTGACTTTGTTGAAAATGTTCACTGGGTTCTAAGTCTAACATCCTTATAGCAGGTGATTTTAACGCCAAACTAGGTGACACAATGTCTCCTTTAATTTCGGATAGCCCTACCCGAACCAGGAACGGAGCATTTTTCAGCCTTTAGAATCAAGGGCCGAATGTTCTACTCTTATCTACTGGCTTACGACCTTCAGAACACCACATTTCAGTTAAAACGGGGAGTGCTGACAAATGTTGGCAGAGGCAGTCCTTCAATGATAGATTATATTTTCGCTGATAGAAGTATATTAAGTTGTGTCCAAGGGGGATGTGCTGGCCAGTGTCCATAGCAACCACAGCCCTTTAGTACTTTCCTTAGCCACCCCAAAGAGAACGGTCACACCATCTGCAGGTCGCTGGTCCCACTTGCCCACTAAAGACTCTGGTCAGAGGGTAGTGTGGCGGATTGCTAAAATTGATGCAGTTTTAAGCAGGATCATCGATACCAATAGGGACCTGATAGATACCTGTCTATCACTGGAAGGCAACCCTGTCACAATAGTGGAAAGCTTCAGTAAGTTGAACTGCAACATCAGGGCTTTGTGTCACGACTTGCTCCCTGCATTCCCGTGTCCACCACCAGGGGGCTGAACTGGGGGACTTTCCAGTCCTCTAATAAACTTCCAGACCCTCCCCTGCATGCAAATCCTGACTTCCAGCCATTTGGACACTTATTGGGAACTAACATCCATTCCCAATCCATGCCGGGTTTTGTGAAGCCAGCCTACTCATGCCTGAAAACTCCATTACCCAGGATTCCCTGCTCACTGCTTAGTCTCCACCCCTGCAGGCCACGGATGGGTGGAGGAATTCAGCTCACCTGTGGCTGGCTGCTGCTAGCCTGCTCACACCTGCTGCATATGATTACAGTGAGCTCTTTTAAGCCCCAGCTCCCTTCAGCCCAGGGTTGGTCATTGTAAGCTGTTATCCGGTGAGACCAGTCCTTGTTCCTGAGCTTTTGCTATTTCCTGCTTTCCTGAACCAGCACTGCTTGCAGTGCTTCCTTGATTCCTGAGCCTTAACATTTCCTTGTTCCTGACCTGTAGTGTTACTTTGACTCCTGAGCCTTTGCTCAATTCTTGCACCAGCACTGCATCCTATGCTACTTTGTTTTCTTGTTTACTGACCCTGTACTATTCTAGTATACCCTTGTAGCCTCCCTTTCTGTATAGCCTTTTCCAGTCCCTGCCTTTCATCTCATTTCCTTGGTTCCAAGTCTAGTTTGCTATCTTTCTATTCTGCTGTCTCGCTTCTGTTACCTTGTATGTTTGTTACCTGCTTTCTGCCAAGTGTGCCCTGTGATTTCCTTCCTTTCCTGTTAAGCACTCCTCCTTGCTAGCTCCTTGTCTATTGTGCTTGTGTTTAGTTTTACCCCTTTGCTGTTACTGCCTTGCGTGTTCCTGTTTGATCGCCAGGATCCGTGGGCACGGCTGACTACCTAGGTGGTGTTTCTTGTTCACTGTGAGTATTGTCTTTGAGTTACTGTTATAACATCACCATAGGTATAAGCTCCACAGACCCTGCCTTTGTATACACATCCTATATGTGGGTATTTTCAGTCAGTATCTGTAACAGCAATTGTGGGTGATGAACTTACTGAGCTTCAGTCTTACCGTGTGGAGCTCCTGAGTGCTTTACCCCACATCCCCTTTATTGTTAACGTTGTTTCATGTTTAAGTGTATTGCACATCCGTCCTGGGTTTAAGTGATTCTGAATGCTGAGCCGCCTCATGAGTGCCCTTCCTTTCCGAGTCTCACCCTTCTTGTTCACCTCTACAGGCTTCCCCTTTGGATCTCTTTTCTCCTCTGACTTCCTGTGTGCTCCTGGGCAGCGATGTACTCCTCTCTGTCTTTGTTTTCTACCCTGTTCCCAGTCCTTGCCCAAGTCCCTGACTGTGTTCCCCACATAGTCCCGGACAGACCCCGACACTTTGCTCCTGAGACAAGCTAGGAATAAAATCGCTCAAAATCCTTCCTGGTTTGATGAGGTCTGTAGAGCTGCAAATGCCAGGCTTAAATGGGAGCTGAAGTATAAGCCGAGGATTGGAGAAGATATAATTTAATGCAGACGCAAATATAAAATGGCACTTAAAAAAAGGAAGACAGACTTGCAGACTGACAGATGGGAAAAGTTGATTGATTCTTGTAGGCTAAAAGATGCCTAGGTCTTTTGGAAGCCGGTTAAAGATGATTTAGCCCCTAACCGCTCTAAGAATACCGTAAGTCTGAATATTGGCCCTGAAGAGTGGATAAAACGCTTTCATATGATCTACTGCCCTTTTTGACAGTACCTATGATTTAACGAATAAGGAGCCTATCAAACTTCCTTTAGATATTACTTTCCCTTTGGAAGAAGGGACAAGCGCCATAATAGCGAGCCCTTCTGAGAAGGCTCTGGATCCAGATGTGGCTCCTATGGACCTTTTACAAGGATAACCTTGATTTTTGTTCAGCCATTATGGGGGTGACCTCTGGCACCTGCTCTTCTGTAACTTGCTCTGACACTATCCGGTCCGAGCCGCTGTCGTCCTCCTCCGAGACAGTGCTCTCCATTTGTTATTATTGAGTACATCTCTACAGTTCTGAACTTTCAGCACTGCTTTCTCCTGAGCCACCTTCATTTGTTCCTTCGCTGGCGGTGCTGTGGCCCACCTAGTATTCCGGCGCTTCACAGGCGCCCGCTGCCACCCTGACTCGACCACAGACCCCGTTGTTCCTGCAAAGACCAGGGGCCAGATGTCCGACTCTATTTTGCATGCGCAAACGGGTTTGCGACCCGTTTGCGCATGCAAAATGTGAAAGGGCTATGTACAATTCCTAAATAGCGAGTCGCAATTTATTTGCGACTTGCTATTTAGGAATTGCGAGTCGCTATTAGGAAGGGGCGTTCCCTTCCTAATAGCGATCGCAACCCCATGTATGATTGTTTTGCGACTGCAATTACGGTCGCAAAACACTTGCAAATTACTACCCTCTTCAAGAGGGTGGTAATGGAGTCGCAAATCGGAAGGGGTCCCCAGGGGACCCCTTCCCCTTTGTGACTGGCCCCCAAAATATTTTTTAAGGGCAGGCAGTGGTCCCAGGGACCACTGCCTGCCCTTAAAAAATGAAACGAAAAAGTTTCATTTTATTTTTTTTCAAATGCATCCCGTTTTTCTTTAAGGAAAACGGGCTGCATTTAAAAAAAAAAAAACTGCTTTAAAAGCAGTCCCAGACAAGGAGGTCTTCTGAGCCCAGCAGGCCACCATCCTTGGGAGTGCACGCCATTCCCAATGGGGTCGCAAATTGCGAGTGGCTCATGAATATTCATGAGCCTCGCAATTTGCGACCCCATTGGGAATCGCAAACAGTGTCTCAGACACTGTTGTGCATACCAATTTGCGAAGTCGCAAATGCGACGCAATTTGCGACTCGCAAATTGACGGGTCGTACATCTGGCCCCAGGCTTCCTGTGCTGATGCCATGAAGTGGGTCTTATCTCTATAGACAATCCGCAGCTTCGCTGGGAAGAGTTGCGCATAGCTAAACTCCTGCCAATGCAGCACTCTTTTGACTGGCACAAATGCCCCCCTCTGCTGCTGGACTGCTCTCAGGGTAGAGATTCACCTCCTGGCCTTCAATTAACCAAGGTCCCTGTTTCCTCGCCGCCTGCAGGATAGCATCTCTGTCCCTAAAGTTCATCTAGCATGCAATGATTGGGCGAGGTGCCCCCCCAGGTGGAGGTGGGCACGTTTGCACCCTGTGCACTCTCTCCACTGAGTAGAACGGTGAGGGATTACCCTGTAGCATGACCCTCTCCATCCACTCCTCCACAAACCGCTCCACATTCGGCCCTTCCGCTTTGGGACTCTGACCAACCAGATATTGTGTCTGCAGGACCTGCTCTCTGCATCTTCAAGCTGAGTGGCCAATACCTTCACCTCCTTTTCCATGGCGCAAAACGTCAAAGTAAGCTCCTGAACATTGGGTCTGGTGCCAGCCAGTTGATCCTCCGCTGCTTTGATGCGGTCTGCCAGTTTTTTGTAGTCCTCTCTCAGGAAACTTACTTCTGTCACCACCACGGCAATCTGCATTTCCAGTGATAACTTGGTAACCTTGATGGCCTCCAGAATGGTCACTTTATGGTCTGCCAGCTCTGCTCTCCCTGTCCCGGAGCATTCTGTTCCCATCGTGACGGACTGTTTTTCCAGCACTCCTCCCCTGGCAACTTTGGATTTCCCCATCACCCCTTCAGGCTGGTTAACAGTGTCTTCAGCTGGTATGGATGCCATCGGTACCAGCCCTGCAGTGTGGCTCCCCCTCAGGTGGGTGGAAAGGGGTGATGGAGTGACGCGCCGGAGCCAAAGTCACTAATCCCTACAGTCCCCGCAATGCGTGTGCAGGTGGCCACTCCTCAGTCCACAGACATCCTGTCGCTGCCGTCCAGGCCAAGTCCTCTCCCGGTCCACCCCAGAGAAGGGATCTCACATACCCGCAGGTCCAGCCACCACCTCTGTCAGCTCCACTGCACAGGTCTGGGTACTCTTGAACAATATTTAAATCTGCATCTACTAGTAAGTAAGTATAAGGTTGCCAAACGTAGCTCAATACATATGCATTTATGAGTCTCTCATGTGCGCTTGATAGTGTTAACAGATCTGAGTTGTGGGACACTCTTTCAGCCATTGGTATAGAGGCATGGCAAGTAGACATTTTGAGGGCCCTACATACTGATCTCTCTGCCTCCGTGAGATACAGATAAGAGGGTGAATGCATCAAGCCTTTCCCACTCAAGTGGGAGGGGCAGAGATTACGACAAGGTTGCGTTTTGGCACCTATCTTGTTTTTACTGTATGTGAACGGATTGGAACTGGCCTTAGTAAATAAGGGGCCGGATGTCTCTGTAGTAAACAAAACACCTATCCCAGTGCTTCTATATGCAGACGATGCTGTTCTGCTTGCCAGAACCTCAGTCGGTTTAGGCAGGCTACTTGATGCCTTTGTTAATTACATGGATAGTCTGAATTTGGGGACCATTTACTCCAAAAGTTTTATTATGATATGCGGTCCCAAATCCACAAAGACTCACTGTATGAGCATCAAAGATAGACCGATTGAAACAGTAAATCAGTTTCCCTACTTTAGGTCAATGTTCGACCATGCCTGTTCCTGGGCACCTTGCATTTCAAATAGTAAAACCAGGTTTTTTTCAATATATCAGTACTATTTTTTCTCCTTTTTCCGCTCTGGGGAAAAGCCTATTAGTCTATTGTTGGAAATTTACAAGAGCTTTATGTCCAACAGAAGGGCAGAGAGGGGTGCGAAGGAAATTTTTAAACCCTCGGTGTGGGAGTGTTGTTTAGTAAAGACTACATTTAATGTTGCTCACTTTGCCACTGGATTCATGCTAGCCTGGCTGATGAGGGGTGTTACCCCGAAATTCGTCCCAGGATGCTTGTTTCCGAGCCAGGGAGAACCTGGCTTGGCAGTTCGGGCTGGACTGTTCCCATGAGGCACAGGGACAAGACTGATTTGCATATGGCTGGGTCTGAACTGGGGTGGCGAAGTGAGCTAAAGATGGATGATGGATTCAACCCAGATCTGTGACTGGGGGTGAGTGTCTGAAAAGTTTCAGCGCTCCGTCCATCATCTCCTTGTGTTTGCTTTACATTTAATGTTGAGCCATACCTGGCCCTGGTCACTGGCACCTGGTAACGCACACTCTTGACTAGGTTCAGACTTGGTTCCATTAGATGGATTCCCAGCTCCCCCCAGGGCCGATACAAGGAAGAGAATATTTGTATTTGTCCTTGCGATGAAGTCTCCTCTCAATTTCTGTTGAATTTCACATTTTTTTGTTAATTTTACTAGCCCTCTGCAAAGCGATTTTTAGTCTATACCCTGAGCAGATTTAACTTTACCAATTGTAGCCCGGCTCTTTTATATCTACAATTACTGAGCAGCGTTGAAGAATGCGTAGCTGTAGGCTCGTCTTTAAAATGTGCAGTACGACATCATAAATCCATAATTTTTTTTAATGAATATGTTTTATGTTGGATAAGTTTAGTGATTCCAAATGATACTATTTGTCTCCTCCATATAGGATGACTATAATTATGGCTTTTGTGATATTTTTAGCTTTATAAATCTATTGTGCTTGTTTTTAATATCATTGATTAGTTGATTATGATTTTATGTCAATTTATCTTTTTGATGTTCTTGTAATCTTTTATGAACATATCCTATATGGTCTAATATAGAAAGAAAGACCTGGTTATGGTTTCCAAGACATGGGAATGTTTAAGGGCTTTTTCATAGCGTGTGCAGCGATACTTTCAGTACTGTGGGCCCTGACCACAGCCTGCACTCCAGGTGTACTGTGGGCCAGGGATCGCCTTGTACAGCAGGGCCATGGCTCTTGGTTACGGTTGCAAAGTCATCCTGTGCCCTGGGCACCCCCCAACTGTTTGCTGACTGGTACTGGTGGTAACTGACTCTGACTGACCCTGGGCTCTGCCTAACCAGGCCCAGTGCTATGCTGAAAACACTTAGAATACAGTGAAAACACCTACATACACTAGGGTACACTAAGGGTTGGGGTACCCCTGTGATTGGCATGACCTACCCCGTAGGGCCCTAGTGCATATTAGGGCAGGGGGATTGAAACTACCTATCAGTCCCTAGTATAAATAGGGCATGGCAGTTTAGAGGCCAGCAGACCTTTCTGCACTTGCATGTGTGCACTGCTGAAGCCTGAGGTATTTTTAAAAGTGGCTCTGTGTGGCAGGACTGCTTTTAAAAAGTAAATTGTGCCCAAACTCGAATTTTGTGTTTGGGGCACCTAAAAATGGTTAACCTATAATGTTTGGGCATATTAGGTACCCCCAGGGTCTCCCCTAGGTGTCCCAGGGGTATGGGGTCAGGTATCTATAAGGTAGACTCTTATAAAATGAGTTTTATATGCCCTGGGTTAAGTGAAATGGCACATTTCACTCCCCACATTGTGATAAAGTGCAGCCCAAAATCGACTTTGGTGGTAAGAGCACTGTGGAGGGAGGATCTGCAATATTTTTACATATTCAGAACCCCTAAAGTCTCACCTAGATGTTCCTGGGGTGGGGGTCCTGTAGATATATGTAGCGAACTTATAAAATATGTTTTTATAAGCCCTGGTGCTGGAAAAATGGCCCAAGTCACTTTTCCCATTGCAAATCCCATGCCATAGGTTAACATTGGAAAAGGTTATTAGTTAATAACTGGAGAAAGGAAAGCCATAAAACTAGGATTAAAGGGCTCAGTAGAATGGTAATGATAAATCCAACAATATGGTATTGTTGAATTTATTGTAAAATGTACAGACAAGAAGTTATAAGACATGTTTTGCCTGTAAGCCAAAATTCAACCCTGTACTGCTCTGCACTGATTGGTCAGAGATAATTGGATGAGCCTGGCTGCTTTGAAGAGGTGATAAATGACCCCTGGGGTTAGGAAGCCTCTCAGGGAGGAGAGGTTGCTGGGCATAGGAATGCCAGAGCAGGGGGAGGAGTCGTAAACCATGGACTTCAAGCGAAGGGGAGGACCCCTGTTCACCTCTAGCCAGATGCTAGGATTAAGAAAGGAATGAGCAGATGCAAGGGGGAGGGAATATGGAGAATAGCCATCCTAGGGGTGTGTCTAGCCAGGTCTTCTCTGCCTGCTGAAAATTCTGACATATTGAGTTTTGGAAGAATAGTGGTTTCTGGGTTAGCATTTTGCCACACTCTGCAGGAAGTGGTCAGACCTTTGGGTGGAACCCTGCAGCTCATTGGACAGGAGTGACCTCCTGCTTGACCCCAGAGAACACTGAGTAAGTATCGGAGAAGGGCAGAGCCCCTCACATCTGCTGCTTGAAACTTAAGAGAATCAGAAGGGTCTGCGCTGAAGAGTTTGCTGTGCATTTCCAAAGGCCTGGACTCTGAAGATTAAGCCTTTTTGCACCATTTGAAACTACAGCCCTGTGGATCAAACCTGCTTCAAAAGGACTAAAGAGTGGACTCCCTGCAAGCTACAGGTTAACAGAGCTCACCTGGACATCGCCACAAAGAATCCCCAGCCTGGAGTACTACCAGTGGATTTGTAAGGGTTTTGTTCAAGTGGATTGCGGGAGTTGAAGTCTCACACTTTCAAGGACCCTCTTGGAGATTCCAGAACCTTGGATTGTGTGTTGGATACTTTGGGACCCGCAAGAAGAACTTCAGGAAGGAGTTCTAACTGGACCCAGCCTGCTGGAGGGGGCTGCACAAGAGTGGTGAGAAAACCTCCAGAACAATTGCTAAAGGTGAATGGGTCCCTGTCAGAGCAAACGAAATGACTAAAAGGGGCACTGTTAGTTTTGAAGCACTAGAAAGTGACTAATCTTTAAAAATTCATATCTCTGGTTACCTACAGTGGATTCTTTTCGTTTTGGTGTCATTTGAAAGATAAAAATATTTCCTATTTTTATACATTGGTGTTGGATTTTTATTTTGTGTTGTGTCTTAATTATTTACTGAATTAGTGTTTTTAAATGCTTTACATACCTGTCTTTGAAGTTAAGCCTGCCTGCTCGCAGCCACGTTGCCAAGGGTTGAGCATAGGAATAATTTTCTAAGACCTATTCTGAGCCCTATACTGTGTTAGTGGCCTTATTGCCAGTGGCAGACCTACATTTGCCCCTACTAATAATCCACTTTCCAACATTTACTGTATGAGCATTAAAGATAGACCGATTGAAACAGTAAATCAGTTTCCCTACTTTAGGTCAATGTTCGACCATGCCTGTTTCTGGGCACCTTGCATTTTAAATAGTAAAACCAGTTTTTTTTCAATATATCAGTACTATTTTCTATCCTTTTTCCGCTTTGGGGAAAAGCTTATTAGTCTATTGTTGGAAATTTACAAGAGCTTAAAATCCAACAGAAGGGCAGAGAGGGGTGCGAAGGAAATTATGAAACCCTCGGTGTGGGAGTGTTGTTTAGTACAGGCTACATTTAATGTTGCCCACTTTGCCACTGGATTCATGCCAGCCTGGCTGATGAGGGGTGTTACCCTGAAATTCATCCCAGGATGCTTGTTTCCAGGCCAGGGAGAACCTGGCTTGGCAGTTCGGGCTGGTCTGCTCCCATGAGGCACAGGGCCAAGACTGATTTGCAAATGGCTGGGTCTGAACTTCGGTAGCGAAGTGAGCTAAAGAAGGATGATGGATTCAACCCAGATCTGTGACTGGGGGTGAGTATCTGAAAAGTTTCAGTGCTCCGTCCATCATCTCCTTGTGTTTGCTTTACATTTAATGTTGAGCCATACCTGGCCCTGGTCACTGGCACCTGGGAACGCACACTCTTGACTAGGTTCAGACTTGGTTCCATTAGATGGATTCCCAGCTCCCCCCCGGGCCAATACAAGGAAGAGAATATTTGTATTTGTCCTTGCGATGAAGTCTCCTCTCAGTTTCTGTTGAATTTCACTTTTTTTGTTAATTTTAACAGCCCTTTGCAAAGCGATTTTTAGTCCATACTCTGAGCAGATTTAACTTTACCAGTTGTAGCCCGGCTCTTTTATAACTGCAATTACTGAGCTGCATTGAAGTATGCGTAGCTGTAGGCTCGTCTTTAAAATGTGCAGTACGACATCATAAATCCATGTTTTTTTTAAATGAATAGGTTTTATGTTGGATAAGTTTAGTGATTTCAAATGATACGATTTGTCTCCTCCATATAGGATGACTATATTTATGGCTTTTGTGATATTTTTAGCTTTATATATCTATTGTGCTTGTTTTTAATATCATTGATTAGTTGATTATGATTTTATGTCAATTTATCTTTTTGATGTTCTTGTAATCTTTTATGAACATATCCTATATGGTCTAATATAGAAAGAAAGACCTGGTTATGGTTTCCAAGACATGGGAATGTTTAAGGGCTTTTTCATAGTGTGTGCAGCGATACTTTCAGTACTGTGGGCCCTGACCACAGCCTGCACTCCAGGTGTACTGTGGGCCAGGGATCACCTTGTACAGCAGGGCCCTGGCTCTTGGTTACACACCAGTCCTCCTAGTACTCTAGAGCATGAATCCACATGACTACAATGGGATGTTCTCAGACAGTCTTGCGTTGTTCACTTATTCCTTCAGGAAGTTCTCGGTCATGGAGAGAGAAGATGCACCATATGAGTTGGAATATAATCTTCCTACAGGGGTCTAATGTTTATGTGCAGGCTAAAGGCACTGGTATTACCATTTCAACAATAAATAGCCAACGTTGGTTTGATGTGTACCATTCTGAAACATCCTCTGTCCTAACCTATGGAACTTCAATCCATAAGTCTATCGATTGACTTCCTTGAAAGCCCGGATCTAAGTAATCTATATTCTAAGTTGATGCATTGCCACTACAATTGGGTATAAGTGTGGCTGCTGCATTTGCTAGTAGTACTGGCGAAAGCATTTAGTTATGGTTTAATATTTTCCTAAATACTTGAATGTTTTAAATTTGATTTCTATGATACAAATATTGCAGGAAGTAAGTTTAAAAGTAAATCTGGCACTGCCATAAAGAAATTGTGTACATCATTGGATTTTTGGTGCATTGGTAATGTAAACACTATTAACTGGCCGGATGAGCTTTACATAGGTAATTCTAACCTCTCCCAATATGAACTGTTAAAGTATCACATAAAATACAAATGCTATTAAGGATTAGATTAAATCACTTTCCATGTTTTAAGGTGATAGGAGCTAGGAGAGGGTATCCTTTTATCTTACAGTTTTAACCAGATTGTTGTCGCTTGTTCAAAGGGATGACTTTGCACACAGCATGAAATGGGAAGCTCTTGGCTTTTCTTTATAGAGCAATATACAAGAGATGCTGCATCATCATGCCACAATGTAGAGAGCTCTCTACCAAACTCTTCTTGTGTAAGAACATTCAGTTTGCAACTGTAGTGTTTTCTTAGGATATACTCGCACATCATGAGGCCTCCTCCACATCCTGGGACTTGGCCCTTGACAGGTGACCGCTGACTCCCAGGATGCATTCAGTTGGATGATACATGCAAGACATGCAGGACCACCTTAGTAGATAGTAGACCTGGAGAGGATGCCTTGGGAAGAGTTTGACCTGGACCATCTTACGTGTGTCAAACTTAACACTTCGTGGCCCTGACATGGGCACTGAACCCCCAATAGCAAACGTCAAGATCTCAGTGGATCACACAATCATTTGATCAAATTATTCTCCAAAAAACCCAAACGTGCCAAAGACAAATTCGCCTCTTGGCATACTCCCCACTTATGGAGACTAAAACAACAGTGCAAAAAAGGTGAGAGGAAATGGAGGAAAGACTATACCGAAACGAGCAAATCAAATTATTGAGAGTTAATAAGGAAGTACCATTCCAAAATCAAAACCGCTCAAGTTGCCTTCTATGATGCAAAAATCAACCACTCCTTTAACTCCCCGCGCAATATATATTTTATGTCGTCAAGGCATTACTGGAGCCCACATCTTACAGCTCCACGCCTGAACCGTCAGTACCCAGGTGCAATGATCTTGTTTTATTTATTTATTTTGAATCACCAACATCTTCCTAACTTTCCAAGATTCTCTTAAAGATATAAGCCCCACTCCCAAGAGAGACCAGCAGGAAAAAATGAATAATGGCCTTTTAGTAATCTCCAACATGACATTAGATTGCTTTTCAGCTCTTTTTGGCAAAGTGAAATCTGGCTCGCCACTAGATCCTGCCCTACAACGTGTTTTTGCCAAAGTAGCATAACACATCTTCCCTTATATATTAGAAATGCTAAATCTCTCATTAGCAAAGGGAATAGTACTCATGGCATGGAAACATACAATGGTAAAAGCCTTATTAAAAAAGCCAACCTTGGACCCCCTTTGTCGAGAAAATTACAGACCCATCTCGCTACTTCTTGGTCTGAGCAAAATACTTGAAAACATGTTAACCAGTCCTTCTCAGAATTCCTAGAACTTAATAACATTCTACACCCAACCCAAACAGGGTTTCGACCTAGGGACAGCACGGACACCGCCCTTTTGGCGGTAGTGGAGGATTCAAAGAGGCTGCTGGATGGAGGAGAATCTGCAGCTATCATCCTCCTTGACCTAAGCACTGACTTTGACACTGTAAATTACGACATGCTTATCAAAAGAATTTCCAGTGCAGGAATTTCAGGACTGGCCCTGAACTGGCAAAACTCTTTCTTGAGTGACAGAACCTTTCAGGTCTTCAATGAACCCTGTACCTCCGACATATTCTCCCTGACCTGTGAAGTATCACAGGGCTGTTCATTAAGCCCTACGCTATTCAGCCTATATACGCGGCCGCTGTCAGACATAGTATTACCATTTGGGTTTTCCATAATCTCATACGCTGATAAAACCCAACTAGTTTTCTCTCTAAGTACTGAACAGGATCCACAATCTGCCTCTTTCGGCCCCTGTCGGGAGAGAGTTGCCAGTTGGATGAACAAGTCCTGTCTCAAGTTAAATGGGGATAAGACCGAGCTGATGATGCTAGAAAACAGTATCGATCCCCACTTGAGACTGGGCTGGCCAAACTGACTGGGTTCGCCTCCCACCGCCAAGACGGTTATATAAAGTCTGGTAGTATGGCTGGACAAATCTTTGTCTGTGGAATCCCAAACTACACAGCTCTCAGCCAGCTGTCATGGAATTCGTAGAATGCTCCATAAAGTGCTGTACTTACAGGGACACCTTAAGGATTTTGGGGGCCCTGGGCCAAATGTATTTTGGGGGCCCCTGTTCAGGACAGTTTTGAATTTATGATCCAATTTCAGCTCTTTCATGCCCTTTTGTCCAGGTCAAATTCAAAGCCCTCTGCATAGCCCACAGGGTCTGGTCGGACAATGGACCCCTATTTCTCGACCTCTGATCTCCTAGTAGAACCCTTCGAACCTCCAACGCCTGATGGGCAGTGGTCCCCATCATCAAAGAGGCAAGAAGTGGGGAAAGGTCTTTCAGCTATAATGTGGCCAAGTTAGGGAACGCCCCCCACACTTTGCGGGCAACTGACAACAAATTATCTTTTTGAAAACTTTTAAAGCCTGTCTATTTGAAAACATACCTCTCTACAGCACGTGGTTTAATCTGTGTTGCACTGATAATGCTGGGATTCTGACCGGTAGCGACACACACTATAAATACTGCATAGAAAATAGATAGAAAAACTGGGTCTTTCCGTCCTTAAAATAAAAATATAAATGATTAAATACGGATGTGATGGAGAGGAAAATGAAATAAATATGACCTATTCATTCTTAAGCTGTATGTGTGGACATTATTGAGTGCCTCTGAAAGAGCAGAGACCAGGATCACGTATGTGTTGAAACATGCATCGGCCAGGTTAGCTCTCACCTGCTTGTTTGTTACCTGCCCGTAATCATGCAGACATATTTGGGGTAGCCCCATTTTGAGTGGAACAAGATTATTTGTACAAAATTACATAAACACCTTTTGGCTAAACAAATTCTCATTGTAGTTTAAAAAAATCTTTAACCTTATTTTACAAATAACCCTAACTTTTTTAAACCCTTGAATATTATTTTTGTTCTGTCTTTTAAGAAAGTTGAGATAATATGCTGTAAATAACATTTGTACTTTAACAATCATGTCTAGGTTTTTTGGGCACTTTTTAGGTAACCATTCTAATTTACAAAGTATCAAAACTGTTTATGATTTTAAAATAAGTTTGGAATTTCTAATTTAATATGTTTAAGCAAATACTGGGAATTCAATGCTGCTTTCATTGTCATTTTTTGCTTCATGTATGAAGTTTTACCTACCCAGATAATGCTTATTGAGTAACACAACGTGGGTGTCCATTGTTGATTCATAAGGTGGGGGTCCAAGCCGGTTTTTGAGGGATGGTATGGGATAAATGCCCAAACAAATACCCTAAATGGGAATCATTCACACAGTCAGTCTTAATCCTGACAATCTGCCATAGATCTAGACATCTGGTACTTGCAGTTTTCTAAGAGGTCTTGGTGTTCTTGAAGTCCTGGGGCTGAGCCTGTGCAGGCTGAGCCTTGTTATCCAGTATCTGCACCATGCTTGCATCTACAGTGGTCTATCCAAGCACAGACAAGACTCATGCTCTTTCCAACATTTAGGATGGGAGCAGAAGTTACAACCCATAGAGCAGTTCCTGGGATACACATTGTGAATCGAGTAGTTTGCAGACCTGACTCATCTATAGCATATGTCTTCCAGGATGGCCAGAGAAGTGGAGGAGATTGTTCGGCGGAATGGGTCTGTGCCGGCCACTGTGGGAGTTTTGCACGGCAGAGTTCATGTCGGCCTCAGTGATGCCGAGCTCCAGTTCCTGGTAGAAACGAAAGACACCGTGAAGGTGTCGCGGCGAGACCTCCCCTACGTGCTAAGCCAGGTAGAGTTGGATATTACCAATGAAATAGAAGACAGACTGTCATACTCACCAATGGTTCTTTGCACCTTCTTTATGGTCGTCATTTTCTAAACCCGAATTTATAGTATTTTGCTAAGTGGTAAAATTAAAGGTGTCATGAATGTATCTTTTTCTCATGCAAGACGACTAGCCACAAGATACCCATCCACACAAACGGATGTTCTCTGACTAAACTGTGTTCCTGTGATAATAGTGTGCCCTTTCTTTCAAGTCATGTATGATTGTGTTACTTTAGCCAACATCACATTATGGGTCCGATGCATTAAAAGACTTCTTTCAAAAAGTGGTTGCAAGTTTTACTCTAACCTTTTGCAGCCAGTCTTTAGTATAACGATCCACCTGTGTAGTGATGGGTCGCATTGCAAATCCCTCCACTTGCAGGTGGTTGCAGGCTGATCTGCCTACTGAATATTAATTAGGCAGATCACTATTTGTGACCACCTGTGATTAGTTACAAGCACAGGGATGGTGCACAACCCCTGTGTTTGCATTCCTAAACTGGATCTTTTTTCTTCAAAACAGCCTCAGTCCCTTAAAGGAGCCGGTGCTGTTATAAAAAAAAAAACACACACAAAAAAACACTTTACATTTGGGAACACGTTGGGGGGGAGGAGGGGAAAAGAGCAGGCACTGGTGCCACCACTGGAGCCTGTACCCCCCTCCCACACCCCACAAGTTCAAAGCTGCTTACACAATTCACAAAGGAGAAGGGGTCCCACTGAACGCCTTCCACTTTGCAGATCAATTACTACCTCCTTTTACGTTTTGGTAACTGATCAATGGTTTGTGACAGCGGTTCTATACTGAATTGCAATTAGGAGGGGTTCACCCCTTTCAAATTAAATGGGTCGTCAAAGCCATTCTTACAGTCGGAAATACTTTTCCAACTTACCAAAAAAATCATTTGCAAACCTGTGATTTTGTGATTTTGCAATTTGCAAGATCTGCGGATCCAAAATGTCTTTGAACCTCAGTCCCAGGAATCACAACATACCCAATGTCGAGGGTCAGAGGGCACAGCCTGTCCTTCCTCACTTTCAACTGCAGCCCTGTGTGCATCTTTCAGCAGAACTAGCAGTCTTTTACACTGCGCTTCTTCATTCGCAAACTTAGGCTTCTGAGTTTATCTTTCGTCATTTATGTTTCTTGTGATCTCATTCCGAGAATACATTCTACATATTCAACTCGAACAATAATTCTGACCTTCTTTTGGGGAGGTTGGAGAACTTCATGTAGCACCTCTTATTGGTCCTGTATAATGGCAAGTGTGACTCATTTTCATTTTATTGAATATATAGGGCATAAATAACAGTGGTGCAATAAAAAAAGAATAAAAGTGACTGCCACATGAGTTAGAAACAGAAGTCTGAAGATGTTCCTTATACATGGGCTTTCAGTATCTCAGTGCCTTTTTATTTCTTTTTTAAATTTTAATTTATATTTTACAAAAAACTAAATTCTAAAAGATGTCCTTTGTAGTAATGTATCCCAGAGCTAGACGACGGTATGCAACAGTAATAAGGAGGTTACAGCATAGCATATATCAGATATGTTATAATTTGTAGAACTCTATTATCACCTTATACCGAAAAAGGGGGTACAAGATGAATGCAGGTGAGTACACAAGGAAGATGAAAAAGCAACTAGAACACAAAAAGGGGTGACTAGACGCGCGACCTGCAATGTGGCATTCATTATAAATACTGTTCATGAAACAGTTTCCATAGGTTCTCTAACATGTAGCCTTTCCCAATTTTTATGTAAAAGCTTCTCAAGTGATGATTGGGAGCAACCATCAATAATTCATTTATTCTCATTAGGGATCTTGCTTCTATATTCACAAAATGATCCTCTTTGCAAGCATGAATGCTTTCCATAAGAATAGTCTGAGGGTTCTTGAGTCCCTTTGATTTTCATTGTCCAGGTTAATCCAAGTTTTAGAGATTGTTACTTGGACTGCCAAAACTAATGAGATTCTCTCGGGGATTACACTCCAAACTTGCTTTACTCAGTTGCATGCATAGATCGTATGTATTAGACCACTAACAAGGTCAGTAAGTGACCAACACCTTGGGCTTGAGCTTTGGGGTTAAGTAATGACTATGATCGGAAAATGACTGAACTTGTTGAGTCAAGCAGTGACTAGAAGGGAAGGTGAACAAGTATAGGCAGCTAGGGGACCCGTTCACACAACTACCAGATGTTATTAACTATAATTTGAAACACTGTTGCCCACCTCTGATGACCAGCTACCAATTGGGCATTAATTAAATACATTAGAACACAAGAGAGGCAACAAAACAGAGTGTTCTTATGAAAATTAGTACATTGAACATCCAGAGGAAATAAAACAAGTAGATTCTTTAGTTGATTCTGTGACTCTTCAGCCCATTACTTCTTCCCAAAATACAGAAAGATGCAGTCAACGCGTTTCGCCTGGTTATAGGCTTCCTCAGGGCAAAATCCTGTGTCTGGTCAAGCAAGCAGTTTTGAGAAGACACAGCGTTGCAACTGACATATGAGTATTCCATGAAGGTTCTTACATCAACAGAGGAGAGGATGTGGTCTGACGGCTAGATTGCCGACTTTGGAGCTGGGAAACCAAGGTTCGAGCCTCGGGGTCTCGTCCACATCCTGTGATTCTGGGCAAATCACTTAATCTCCCCGTGCCTACAAAAAAAAAAAAAAAAAAGTAATGTGTCCTTGTGTAACGTAACCGGTGCTCATGTAAAGCGCTCCATATCCTTCGGGTCGAGTTCGCGCTATATAAATCTGCAAAAAAAAACAGAAAACTCTGTAAGTCTGTTGACTGCCGGTAGGCAAAAAGACGGGGTCCATTCCATTTCACTTAAAAACGATACAGAGTAAGTGAAACAGTATGAAAATTAAAGGGAAGTCAAGCAAGTGGGGCAAGAGAGAGGATATATGAGCACTTAGTGGAGGATGAATGAAGAGGAGAAATATGGATGGTAGGGAGACCAATAAGGAGAATGGCTCAGTAGTCCTAGCAAGAAAAGACAACAGTGAAAGGGCCGGATTAAGTGACAACCTCTGCAGTAGACAGTGTGTGAATGATGTGAAACAAAGAGGGCCAGATATTTGCAAGTACAAAAGTGGCATTGCACAAACATTTGGCACTCGCATATTGTTTAATAAAGTTTCAAAATGTGTATAATCTAGAGATAGGCCGTGTTAGCTCACCCAGCCAGTGGGATTTTAGAAAAAGGCTTCCTGGTGCCAATAAGGTTCTAAGACGTTCCTTGTTGCAGCCTTGCTACGCCAGGCGCCAACACTTAACAAAGTGGAAGTGGTTCAGTGTGGACCTTTCTGATATGGGCGCAGTCCAAGGTAGGCAGCACTTCCAGAACCATGTCCACACCACAGGACAACCTTCCATGTGCTTCATGACCGCTCTCCATTTCACACTCAGTAGTTGCAGCGTTGTGCAGCAAATGTAAAGCACCACGACCTGCTGTTCTATTCTAGTCTCCATCTGCTGGCTTCTGACTCCATGCAAGAGGCACAGCTGGATGCAAAGAAAAGACCTGTCATTTAAATCTGCATGAACGGATGATTTTGAACACTGCTGTGCCATTGTATTTGTTAGAAGGTGGTTCTGACCATCTGAGCCGCCCGGATCTTTCGCTTTTTGAACACCTATTTGTTGAGCTTTTACTGTGGGAGGGCCTCATAAGTTGGGACTCGCCCACAGTGAACTCATGATGAAAGGGTCTGCATGTGTATTTTACCGGTGTCCCCCTGGCGCAAGTAGGCCGCTGCGCTGCAGCCAGAGTAAGGGGCACTGGGCTGGTTACATGCAGACACGTGTGTACATGCGTGTTCACAAGTGTAGCGGCTGCGCAGGGGAGATTCCTGGCGTGGGCAGCCCAGGAGCATCTACAAAGTGAACGGTGTGGCAGGACTTATGCAGAACTGGGTGTTGACATGGAATAGGCTTCCTACAATGGGAAGAAACATTTGAGGGAAAGTCAGTGTGCTTTACTGTTTTGATTCCATTATTCACCTATGAGGATGGGGAGCACATGGGCTAGTTTTACTTTCCCAGGGCCTACAAATTCCAGACACGCACTAAAGTCCACTGTAACTTATGTGAGAAGAAGTATTCTGCAGAGTCCAAAGTCATAGTTGTACTGCTTTTTGGTCATCCAGAAATGTCATATTCCTCTGAGTCAGCTCATAACCAGAGCCTGGCTGGGGCTGACCCTGCCAGGCTGGATTTATGACCTTCCTCCCCAAGCTGTAGCATCAGAGGCCTAGCCCTTCACGACAAGCATTCCAAGGGCGAAGGCCTCCTCTCCAAGAAGAGAAGATGGGTGGAGCTACAGGTTAATCCATCAGCAGCCGTCACCTGGTGCCAGGCACCAAGCTGCTCTGGAGAGAAGGCAGAAAGGGGCTTTCAGAGACCATGTGGCATGAGACCCCTGGACAACGCCATCTTGAACTAACCCAGAGGCCTGGGCAGGAAGGAGGTAGCAGGGGCTGACAGGTGATGTGTCGCTGTTTGATAGGGCAAACAGAGACTTCCTGACAGCCCCCTCACAATTCTTTAAAAAGAGTCTGCACAGGAAGAGGAGCTCTCTCTGGGGTGTGGTCTGCTGAGGACGACTGGTGCTGGAGCCTGGCACCATGGGCAGCTGGAAGGAAGAACCTCCAGACTTGCCCAGGACCCTGACTTGCGCCACAAGGGGAGACCAGGACAAGTGACCCCGGAGCCTGGGCCTCTGCGCAAGGAGAAGAGAGGCCCAGGAGGAGAGCCAGGCGAAAGGCTGGCGCAGGGAGCCAGGGAGAACAGCCCCCTGCTGAATGCACCCTCTTGGAGACCAGGAGGGCAAAGGAAAGCACTCCAGATGGCGAGAGCTGGCCACCAGGAGCAAGAAGAGGCCAAGATTGTCAAGACCGGCCGCAGGGGGGGCCGAGATATGGCCCCCAGAAGGTAGGCGACCTTTGACCCTTGCTGAAGATCGACGACGAAGCACGTGGGGCTCTGCCGCCAGTCTTGGGTGTGGCCCCGAGGTGGGTCAGGGCCCGGGGGCTGCCCCAGAAGGAGGAGAGGTCGGGGAGCACCATCGCGCCCCCGGAAAGGTGCCTACGGTGCCCCAGCATCCGCAGGGCCCCCACGAAGAAAAGTCGGGGAGCGCCATCGCGCTCCCCGTGAAGGTGCCCCAGGGGGTGCCAGGAGCCCAACCTGGACCCCCAACACCCAGAGGAGGGCGGGGCGCGTCGTCACGCCCCCGCAACGAGGCTCCAGAGGCCTGGGAACCCCAACCCCGGGCCTGCCAAAAATGAAGCCGGGGAGCGCCATCGCACTCCCCGTGAAGACCGTGGGGGCCCGGGACCTCAACACCGTGCCCCGCCGAAGTCGGGGAGCGCCGGCGCGCTCCCCGTGAAGTTGGGCAGGTGGGAAGAATTTATTGTACAGTGAAGGTGGGGGTGCCAGGAGCCAAGCCCTGCCCCCCGAAGGAGAAAGGAGGCGGGGGAGCGCCGTCGCGCCCCCCCCGGATCTACTGGAAGGGGCCCGGGACCCCATCTCCGGGCCCCGACGTGAAGAGGAAGGAGGGGGGAGTGCTGCCGCACTCCCCCGACGTCCAGCGGACCAGCGCTGGTCTCCGTGTCTGCCCGCCGGCGCGGGCAGACCAGAAGAGAGGTGCCGGCTCCCGTGGCAGCACGCGAGGGTGCTGGTCAGTCGGGGAGCCACCGGGAGCCGCCGGGGGTGGGCTCCCCGAGCAGCTCTCCAACGATGAGGCAATGCGGGGAGCCTGGGTGGGACCGGGCTCCCGAAGAAGAGGAGGTGCCAGGTGCCCGGGTGAGACCGGGCCCCCAAAAAATGGCAAGAGCAGCCGGTGGTGGGTTCCCAGAGTTGCTGTTACTCACCTGGGGGTCCGGGTGGGACCGGACCCCCACCAAAGCCTGAAGACGCGGCGTGAGGCCGCCGGGGGCAGCGTGGTACTCCCCGGAGCAGCGGGAGAGCCGCTGCTAGAATATGCATCGGCTTGAGCACGAAGCGCCCCAGAATGCCTTGCAAGGCATGGGGAAATCAACTGGTTTGCTGCCTGCTGGCCCCCAGAGGAGGGGGGGTCACCCTCAATTGCGGAAAGAGGTGCAGGGGGAGCTGCAGGAGCAACGCAGCCTCCCCCAGCACGAAGAGTCCAGTCCCCCCTAAGTCTCTGGGGGACTTAAAAGAAATAACCCCTCAAGGGCTCAGCCAGGCATCATCAGCATCCCCATGGCTGGAACATTTGTTCTGCAGCTGTGGGTGCCTTAGGGACTGCCTCAAGGTGTGAAGGGCTGAGTTGGGGATGTCTGGAGCAGGGCATCCACTGGAGGTGAAGAGGTGTAATTGCACCACCAATGCATTTACCCATGTTATTTCTTTTTAGAGGGACTGAAAGGCATATGGGTAATGTGAAGTACCTGCGTAAGGTAGAATCATAAGCAAAGTGGGGTTATGTTGTTGGACACTCCTGCTAGGGTGTCTGGCTGTATATGCTTAATCCTGTGATTCAACTGTGATGCCTTTTAGGGGTTTTAATTGCAATGCATTACAACTGTTATCACCTATGATAAGTACCTCATTCTAAGTGATGCCCAAACATGTAATCTTGCTACTGCTTTAGGGGAGGAACAACCCAGACTGTTAGCCACAAGATGTAGAGGTGCATACTGTCTGGTCAGTATGAGATGCTCAGTCAGGGTTATGTGTCCACAGGGCAGGTGTACCTATTTTTAATGCTGGTTGAGATGAGGGGTGGGTCACCACTGGGATGGTGCCAGTTGCCAAGGCCCTCGCTCCAGGTTGTGTCAACCCACTGCATTAGGGGGCAAGATGATGTGCCTACATGGGAGAGGTGGTACTAGACCCCACACCCCCTGCGGGAGGGGTGGAGATGTTGTGCAATGTCACAAAGTAATTCCAACAGCTTATGTATATTTGTAAATTTTTGCATAGTATTAAGTAGTGTGTGTGTTTAATAAATGTACTCTTACTTTTATAAAGCAAAGTACAGACTGGACAACCAATTATTGAGTGTTATTCCTGCGCACCTGTAATGGCGATTACTAGCCCACACCACCTCCCTTGAGTAAGCCTTAGACTGCTCTGCAACGCTACCCTCTGGGAGTCAGGCGCTACACTAGGGTGTTTGGTTCCCAGTGAAGGACAAATGTGACGTTATTTGTGCAGGCCTCACAGATACTGCCTCGTTTTCCAACAGTATTGTATTGTAATTGCATTTATATAGCGCTTACTACCCCATACGAGGCGTCAAAGTGCTTTTTTGGCGAGTAGCACGCTACTCCGGAACCCATAAAGGATTAGTGTTGAGTTAGTATAGTGAAATATGATAGTAATTTGAGTGGTGGATATTAGTCAGTTATTTGGATTGAGAAGGATAGCGGAGGGATAGAAGAGGGAAAAGGTTTGTATTTATATAGCGCTTGTTACCCCCTGATGGGGTATTGAAGCGCTTTTTTTGGCGAGTAGCACGCTACTCCGGAACCCATTAAAGGATTAGCGTTGAATTAGTATAGTGAAATATGAAATTTGAGAAGTGGACATGTTAGCCTGTTATTTCGATTGAAAAGGATAGCGGAGGAATAGACGAGGGAAGGATTTAGACTTTTTTTTTTTTTTGGGAGGTCATAGCAGTAGTGGGAGGCTTGGGATGAGTAAAAAGGATGTGGAGGGGAAGAGTCAGAGGGAAGAGTTTAGAAAGGCTTGTTTTGGGGGGATCAGTAAAGTAAAAGGTGTCAGGTGGTGCAAGGAGGGGTAGAGTAGGGGATAGTCTAGACACGTCTATTTTGGGGATCATAGTAGTAGTATGGGGTTTGGAATGAATGAGAGAGTGGAGGTAATGGATATATTGATAGAGGTATAGGGTGAGAAATCGGCTA
This sequence comes from Calotriton arnoldi, assembly GCA_963921515.1. Classification (NCBI taxonomy): domain Eukaryota; kingdom Metazoa; phylum Chordata; class Amphibia; order Caudata; family Salamandridae; genus Calotriton; species Calotriton arnoldi. The sequence goes on from CAWUFW010010514.1 coordinate 409,319, forward strand.
GTGCATTGGAAAGAGTAGTAGAAAGAGGTTTGAGATGAGTCAGAGAGTTGATGTAGAAGATATATTGAGAGGTATAGGGTGAGAAATAGGATAGTGCATTGGATATGCTGAATTAGAGGAAAGTAATAAATATATAGATCCATAAGTACATGGAAAGTTTATAGTTTCATAAAGGAAGTAAGTATATGTAGATTAAAGATATTGATAGAGGTATAGGGTGAGAAATAGGGTAGTGCATATAATATGTTTTGGGGTTTTTTGGAGGAAAGTAATAAATATATAGATCCAAGTACATGGAAGGTATATAGATGCATAAAGGAAGTAAGTATAAGTAGATTAAAGATGCATTCGATAAAATCTGGTTTTTAAGTGTTGTACTTAAAAAATGCATCCTGGTTTTGTTGACCTGGCACATGATTTATCCATTGTAGTCCTGGATTTCCAACCTGTATGCTACATCGGGTGGCACTTATCTATGCGTGGATTTGGTTTGGCACTGAGGGGTACACACTCTGATCTGGCTGTATCTTGTCCAGTATACACTAAACACCTTCAGTGTCTCCATTTTAGTTGTGAGCCCAGGAAACCCTCCACCTTGTCTCTGTCTCACCACACATACAGTTGCGTTGATTTAAAGCTGGCTGGGCATTAATATCTGGGAGGTTTATCTACAAGCTTATGTCACAGCAGAGTAAAAATGCCTGTGAACAGCCATGGGCGGGGTTGCTAGCTACAACCACTCAGATGAAGTACACATACACATTCATTCTGTACCTCATTCTCTCCAGACCGAGCAGCTCACACACATACCTTTGAGGAAACAATTATTCTCTCCTTCCATCACAAGCAGGTGCATCTTCTCCCTCCCTGAAAAAGTAAACTCAGATGTGACCTACAGTGGAATGGTAGCTCCATTTATGATGAATCTTTTCACCTTGAGCCCATTTTGTGGCCACTTAAATGATGGTTTAAGCCTGAAGTTCCTGTCTGGAAAGAGCGGATCATGTGGCAGTGACTGTGGGCCAAAGTCTGTGAGCAAGTCCTGTTTTCCCTTCTGCTCTGCAGTGAAAAAAGATCCCAGCTGGTGCCCAGAATTCACTTGTGTGTTTGGTGGCCCTTATTAATGACTTGCTACGTAACACCCATTTACGGCCTTTTCAGAGAATTGGTGGGTTTGGCAACTGCACCCCATCCTCTGTGCCAAGGGGCATCTTGTGTCATCTGACTCGGGAAACATTTGGCAAGCTGCCTGGTGGTGGCACTGCATGGCACAGGATCTGGCCTCCAGCCTTTGCATTCAATTTGACCCAGTCCTCCTTCTGGAGTCAGTGCCGCGTGCCAGGAAATAAACCTCCCCAGAGGGATGGTCATTGAAAACCTAGCATGCATGCCAGACTTGACTGGAATAGTGCCCACTCAGACTGGGCATGTGGGGAGCACCAACAACACTACTTCTGTCACAGCGTAGACTAGCTCTCAACTCCAAATAGTTACCTTACTGGAAGGTTTCACTCACTAATGCACTGTGGTAAATACAGTCAGACAATCAAACAGCTGCAGTCACCTCAATTGTTCTGGAATCAGTTACTTAGTCTTTTTTGCATCATCTTTCCTTCCTGGAGGTGATACAATGCCAGTATCTTCAAAGGCCTCAACAAACGGATTGACTTGTGCTCTGCTGGACACTACAGCTGATGCAGTCGCACAGCTCCCTGCATACACACTCGCACATACTTGAAGAGAAAGTGGGCCAAAATATCTATTGCCTTGGGAGTCGAAGTGCAGTGCAGCTGTTCTGTGTTGCTCGTCAAAGATCACAGTACATTCACACTAACTTCTAGACTCTTGAGTCTTTGAACTGACCAGCTGAAATACACAGCCAAATATCCCACATCCAAATGTCAATTCTAGAGAAAATTACTTAAGCATGTCTGTCTGCAACTGGATTACCTGATGTTTAAAGAAATGCTGAGCATCATCGACAATGGTGATAAACTTACATGTTTGATTTAAAAGATCTTGAGTGGTTTGACATAAACAATGAGCATCATTGGGGAAATGAAGTACCCCTTGGGCACCTGATCTGTGATGGAGGCTGGTCTGACTTCCTGCGATCTGTGGTTGTTTTAGAAGTGTGTTTTTTCAGGAAAGATGTAAGGCATTTTCTAGGTTAAGGCTTTGCCTCATCCCCTTACGTTCCTCTGGAATTCCATGACCTTGAGAACAGGTGGGCAAGAGGTCTCCTTCATGGGGCATACTTCAGGGTATGCAGGTTCAGCGATTACACTATGTCCTTGATCGCTTAAAGCCTTAGATGCTCTGGTATATCAATCTTCACTTATCGGATGATGATATTTTCTTCCTCGCTCTGTTGCAGGGATTCTGCGGAGTCCCAGAACTATGCTTGGGATTATGGAACCTTAGTAGGCAGGGAGCGAGTCATCCTACCACCTGAGTACCCATGAGCCCAGGACAACTAGCTATAGTGTCTCACTTCCCCTCCTACTCACTCACAGAGGAACAAGTGATTAGACACCCCAGAACACAACACTCCCGACCCTCTCAGGAATCGCGGTTACAGGACACACCCTTTTGCTCTCACACTCGTACTAGTCCACAATAAGTTCTGACAGAGACACGAGGAAAGTTTAAAATGTTTATTTTAACTATTGTGCTCTAGTGTGTGGTATACATTCCACAACAAGTAGGAAAATGCCTAACACAAATACGGTTAGCATAGCAAGTAGTCCGTAAATCATAAATGGAGCTGTCATTATATACGACAGTGTAGCGTAACCTCCCTCCCCTTCTACAGAAGCAAAATGATTATATATCAGAAGATCTCTAGGTGTTAACAGCAGACCCCGTACCTTAGTATACACAGATGAAAGTTCTACATCTCAGGTGCTGTCACCTAGCTGTGCATACCTATATGACAAAAGTACATCTTCCCAAACGACAGCTGCATTTGCGTGTTTTGCAGGGCCTGATTGGCCGTAGCGGTGGGTCGCCAGGGCAGAGACTGGTTTTGCAGCATAGCTGCAATATTGTCCCCTGTAACAAAACCGGCCCTGGCAAACAGCTCGGCCATGGCCACACTCTAGCCCCCCTCGCTTGCCAGGGGCCGGCCGAGCTGTTTGCCAGTGCCGGTTTCAGTTCCCAGTCCTGCTGTGGTGTTTTGTCTAGGTGCTAGGGCCTGACCAGAACAGAATAACAAGCAGCATTGTTGTTTGACCTTGTCTACATGTTCAGCCTAATTCCCAGGAAAGAACAGAACGCAAAAACAACAGCATGTTCTGTGTGAAAGTACATTGTGTCACAAAGCAAAATATAGCAAACACAAGGAGATGATGGACTGAGTGCTTAAACTTTTCAGACACTCACCCCTAGTCAGAGATCTGGGTTGAATCCATCATTGTTCTTTAGCTCACTTTACCACCCCAGTTTGGCCCCAGCCATATACAAATCAGTCTTGACCCTGTGCCTTATGGGAACTGTCCAGTCCGAACTGCCAGGCCAGGTCCTTCCTGGACCGGAAACAATCATCTTGAGACTGGTTTCGGGGTAACACCCCTCATCAGCCAAGCTAGCTAGAATCCAGTGGCACAGTGAGCAAGAGACCCATGGCTGGGCATACCCTGCCAACTTAGGGCAAACAAAGCAAATACAAGGAGATGATGGACGGAGTGCTGAAACTTTTCAGGCACTCACCCCCAGTCACAGATCTGGGTTGAATCCATCATCGTTCTTTAGCTCACTTTGCCACCCCAGTTTGGACCCAGTCATATGCAAATCAGTCTTGACCCTGTGCCTCATGGGAACAGTCTAGCCCGAACTGCCAGGCCAGGTCCTCCCTGGACTGAAAAGCAAAATATGTCTGCAGAGTAACATGCGCAAAGCAAAGGGCAGTCTGCAACGTGCTCATGCTAAGATGGGGAAAACGACAATGGGCCTGCACGGGACATATGACAGCTCATAGCCACTTACATCACCGTAGATCCGTCTTTACATACAGTGTCTCTGGCGACAGTGGGTCTTCCTCACCTATGGCCTGGATGTAGTTCTGATTATTCTTCCAGTCATGTAGGGGTGGACATCAAAGGTTCTCTTCACTCTAATTCCATCCCAGTGGACATGTTGCATCCTTCTGCACTGCTTACCACCTATCATGTCATGCCTTTTCTTCCATAAATGTACGTAGTTCCCAATGTGCTGTTGCTCTTCAGATTCAGCTCCACCTATCATTACATCCCCGACATCAAAGCATGTCTCAGACAGTTGTAGGATACTTATATTTTACCATTGTCCTCCTCTGCGGTCCATACTTCTGCTTCCTTCTTAGTATATCCTCTTGGTTCTTCATCGTTGGAGCCCTAATAATTTACTGAAACATTAATATTATTGAAGACTGGAAGCTGATCTTGGACTCCTGCGTTGTTTATACTAAAATTTACTATTTCTATTTTCATTATGCATGTTATTTGCTGTTTGTACAGCACCTAGAAGCTGGGTTCTCTGGCACTGCAGTGATTCACAAAGTTAATAAACCAATAATAAACTATTTGCCATTCTCTTTAATCAAGTTTTCCTTACGTTTAGATACTCACTATTCTATACATAGAGGGTTTTTTCTCTCACCCAGGTCCTCGCACATCACAGTTCTTATAATTTTTTTCTGGTTATATATTCTATATATTTCAAGTTGTAAATTACTTTCTTGGATTTATTGGATGAGGAATGTGAAAGGGCCTAATATGGCATAAGAAGTCAATTAACTAATGATTGCTGAAATAAGTGACAACAGAACTGGTCAAAATGTTCTCGGAGCCTTTCATGTAATATTCTGACCACTAATATTTTGAACACAAAGTAGGAGTGAGTTTCTATACTTGCGAATTTAAATTAATGTTGTACGTCCTCGAATTTAGTATAGTCTTCCCTCCTTCTGTTGTTTAGGCTATGGGAGGCTCTGTTTATGTGATCATATCATTAGTAGTGGAGCCACTACTAGTAAAAAAAAAAAGATCGATTACATTTGTGGTTCACTAATAAATGGTCAAAGAAATCTGCTCAGGCCAGATTAGTGTCTGAAATATTTATTAACAAAAAGAAAAATAGTCTGTGAATCACAGAGCCAAGTGACTAGGGCAGTGGTTCTTAACCTGTGGTCCAGAGACCAGTGAGGGTCAGCGAAGTCTTCTCGGGGGTGGTTTGGGGGGTTCCGCGAATGCTTAGAAAATTGATTAGTATTAACAGATTTATAAAGTGTACATAAATAAAGAAGCAAAACGTAAAACTGAAACATTTAAAACATTCCGTACATGTGAAGTAATTTGAAATGGGAGGCCAAAGAATAAGTTAGGATCCTTAAATTTATTCGGGGGAGCAGTTCAAGTGCATGGCACAGAATATAGCATGGACAGTGGCTAGCCTCACTTGAATTTATAAAAGCTCCAACCGTCCCATTAAAATTTGATAGTTGCTTGTTCCTGTATTTTTTCCCGGTTCAAATCATTAAAATTCCTAGTCTGGGGTCCCTGGTTTCCAGTAGTGACTCAGTGGTGGTCCCCGGATTCCAATAATGATTCAGTGGGGATACCCGGGTTCCAGGAATGACAAAGGGGGTCCACAGAAGTCCAAAGGTTAAGAACCACTGGGCATGGGGATCTCCTGGCACCCATGAGCATAAAAGTTAAAGCGCAGAAGTACAGAATGCAAAGGTATATGTTTTTATGGATATGGCAGTAATGGAGGATCATGTGATGAAACTGATGAAGCTGTGCAGATGCATAAACTGAAATCTTGGGAAAGTTCACAGTCGAAGTTCAAACTGCTATAAAAATGTAAAGTTTCAGGGGTGAGCAAACTATTCAAGAATGCCACATCTCCTGTGCCAAGCATGAGAGGGAGTCTTTACATGTGAGAGATGGGCAAAACCTGGTAGAATTGGTTAGCATTGAGCGTAGAGATGGCTGCAGGCATTACAGTTATGCTAAGGCGATATTTTTACTCCCACAAAAACTTGTTTTACAGCTCTTTGTGTTTGGTATTTTTGTTAACAAAAAAATTATATTTATGGATTAAATGCAACTACCTTCACTTGTGTTGCTTTTTTAACTTAATGGAAATGTGTGTGTATATATATATATATATTCAGTCCAGAGCGCAAAGTTCCCACAGCTCCCAGCCCTTCAGCAATGGTGCGCATACATCTGTGAGAGACCAATCAATTTCCAGCAGCACTTCTCTCCTTGTAGAAAAGAAACACGCACTCCAACGTTGCTGGTGTAACTCCTTTATTCCACTAATTGTGCACCCAAAGCGTTTCGGGGGGAAACCGCCTTGTTCACAGGTTAAGAATGCAACCCTCACCACCAATCATAAAAGTGGCAAAATGTGGTTTGCACATCACCAAATGGCTCCATGGAAAATGGCAATAAAATAATAGACGCATAAATAGTGACCATTTTGTAATGTACACCCAATGCACTAGCGCCAAGTTAAGAGGACAGACATTCCAGCATGAAGCGGCATTGGTTAGTCAAAATAATTATTAGCATACTTAAAGAAACATAGGCTTTGCAAAGTAAAATTGTCTATCAATCTGCCCATCTCCCTTCCATTTTACCAGTTGCCTCGGATGTGTGAATACCAAAATCTAGTAAATGTAATGGCACAAAAAAATACATAAATAGAAAATAAGGAACAAAAATAGAAACAAAAATAAAAAATTAACATATCAGTGTTATATTAAGGCACAAAATAATACCTACTTGCTCAAAATACACATCAGATGACAACATTCAAATGGAGGAAAAGACCCCTCCCCAAATAACTTTTTTTTAGTTTAAATATCTTTATTATTTAGTTAAAAAAGAAATACATTTGTAATACAGTAGCAATACATAAAAAAGAAAACGGTCAGGTATATAATAAGAAGGAATGAAAAAGGATTATATGACAATGAACAACTTGACTGGGATAAAAAAGATATCAAATTTATCATATAAAACAGATTAGAAAAATATCATGACAAATAGCAGACATTATAAACTCATCAAATATAAATATAGATCCCAGGAATCTGAGACGGATGGAGCGTCTACATATATTTCAGCAAAGTCATGTGTGAAATTGTATTGCTTAATAAATAAGATAAATCAGTAAGGGGAAAGAGATAGAAGGGAAGAACGAGAGAAAGAAAGAGGAAAGACCACTAGAGGGAGAGAAAGAGAATGCAATAGTAGAGAAGGACATCTGCTACATATCTGAAAAAATACATTAAGAAACGGAATCGAAATGATATTGAGCTACCAACCCCTGAGAAGATCAATCCATATAATTATCCGGAGACCGCCATACAGTACTAGAAATTGAAGGCGAATAATGTTTCTTTTCAACAAAAGTATGAGCTCCACGAAGATATGAAACCCACGCCCACCAAGTGTGGTAAGATAGGAGATGAAACGATTTCCATTCTGTGAGTATAATTTTGACTGCAATGGATAAAAGCAAATCTAAAAGCTCCAAATCCTTATTATCAAGAGGTAAAGGGCTAGCATAATCATAGGTAAAGAGAGAACTATTGGTGTATTAAAAATTAATGATAATTACGTCTGAATCAGGCCCCATAAGAAGTTTAATAACGAACATTCAAAAAACATATGTTGATGGGTGCCTGGTACTAAATTACAGTTCCAACAAAGATCACTATCTCGTAGCTTTAACTTAATTAAGCGAGCAGGGGTTCAATGTAAGAGGTTTAATGTAAAGAATTTAGATTGGATCAATGAAGGAGCTATTTTGTTGCCAAGCGATAATTTCCCAATCCGTTGCTAAGTGTCTTGTGAAATATGTTTAAAAACTCATCTTCAAAATGTTGAGACTTTTTAACACAGGTAATTGTAGATTGTGAAGGCAGTGGATTAGATAAAAATTTATAAATTTTAGAGGCGGTATGACCTGAATATACCCACATAGAGAGAAGAGAGACAATAGTCGGATCCGTGGAGAGGGTCAATTTAGAGAGTTTGACCTTTAGTTTAAAAAAAGAATAGAAATCCATATCACTAAGATTATATTTTTTGGCTAGAAAAGAAAAAGGCAGAGGATCATGATTAGTATCATAAAGATCTTTCGCCAGTCTGATACCTTTGGAAGCCAACAGAAGAACAGTGTTAGGATCAATGTCCGTAAGAAGTTTAGGGTTAAACCATAAGGATGACCATCTTGATTTATGAACAGGATTCAAAACTTTTTGTCACTAAATTTTAACGCACTAACCGTGTCTGATATAATACGTTGAGAATGAACTAATGTAAGTTTAGAAGATGTGAGTAAGGAAGGAGTGGAAAAAGGAGCGCATAAATCTCGTTCAATATGAATCCATGGAGGTGAATGTTGGAGTTCTGGTAAAAACCAGATTGCGCCTTGAGCCGCTAAAAAAGAAATTTGATATAGATTCCAATCTGGGAGATTGCAGCCACCCAATACCGGAGGTTTCCTAAGAGATTTATAAGCGATTCTAGCTCTCTTATCATTCCATAAGAATCTAGAAGTAATTAAATCAATCTCATGGAAAAACGAAGAGGAAAGCTTAACAGGTAGTACCAGGGGATAAAAAACTAATGATTGGGGTTATCATCATTTTAAGAGTTTAATCTACCTTACCAGGAAATATATTTAGGAGACCAGGAAGACAACAGGTCTTTAACTTTAGTTATGATATAGGATTCATTATAGGTAATAGTGTCTGAAAGATCTTTACAAAACCAGATCCCTAGATATTTAATACAAGTAGATTGCCACTTAAAACCAGAATCACCCAGATGAGAAGGAAAACATAAGGAATTTAGAGGAAACAATTCTGTTTTCTCTTTATTAAGAGTATAACCAGAAACTACCGAAAAACCATTAATAATGTTAGAGATGGCAGGAATCGCTAATTCAGTATCTTCTGAAAAAATAAGAACATCGTCGGCATAAGCAGCCGTTTTAAGTGTATGCGGTCCAAATTGGAAACCTTTAATATGAGTGCTCAGATTAAAGAGGCGAAGAAGAGGATCTATAGATAATAGAAAAATAAGAGGTGAAAGAGGACATCCATGTCTAGTACCTTGACGAAGACTAAAGAAAGAGGACGTTGTACCATTAATCCTAACATTAGCTTTTGGTTGCGCATACAGAGCCATAACCATATTAATAAAAGAATCACCAAGGTTATGGGATTCTAACACTGATTGTAAAAAAGGCCAAGAAACATTGTCAAAAGCCTTTTTGGCGTCAAGGGCAATCGCCGCCGAAGGCAATGAGGAAAGTTTAGCTTTCTCTAAAATATGACAGAACGTGTGGATGTTATCTCTAGCATACCTACCTTTGACAAAACCTGTTTGGGAATCATGGATGAGATTAGGAATATGACCTTCTAGATGTTTTGCTGAGATTTTTGCGAAGATTTTTGCTTCCATATTTAATAAGGAAATGGGACAGAAGTTTTTTGGATCGGAGTGATCCTTACCTTCCTTTGGTATGACTACAATAGTAGCCTCAGCAGCCGTACCTGAAACCTTACCAGAAAAAACATAGTTATCAAAAATCCTTATAAGATAATTAGTTATGGAAGAGGTAAATGTTTTATAGAAGGCAAAGGGAAACCCGTCCGGTCACCTTCCCGGAACGTGTAGATTTAATAGCTTGAATAATCTCATCAGTATCAATTGGTTTTCCCAGCTCGATTATATCGGAATGCGAAATAGTATTAGTAGGGAGAGAATTAAGAAACTGATGGCAGACAGTCTTGGTACATGGATTCTGAGGGTATATAGATTTTCATAGAATTCCCGAAAGACCCCAAGAATTTCTTGGGTATGAAACTTCTTCGAGCCGGTTTTATCAGTAATATGAGTAATATAGGTGACATTGGTATTTGTATTCAATATTTTAGAGTAGCAACAAACACTTTACCAGCTCTGTTCCGTAACAATAGGTGACGGGATTTTTGAGCTTGTACTCCAATATAAGCTCTTTTAATGACTATGGAGTTAAGAGTATTTTAGATGTTTTATATCCTGCAAGAGTAATTTGTCATTAGTATGTCTATAAAGCTCTTCCTTTTGTTTAATGTCAACCCCCAAAGATTGAAGAGATTTCTTAATGTCACTATTTCTTTTGCCCATTTTTTTAATAGTGTGACCCCTTATAGTACATTTAAATGCATCCCACAATACTGTTGGGGAGTCCACTGAGGATTGATTATGTTTAAAAAAATTATCAATCTCGTTATTAAGTCCTTTGACCTCTTCATTATCTTCTAAGATTTCCGTGTTTAGACGCCAATTACAAGGGCCTTTGATATTTGTAAGATTAAGGATGGTTAAAGAGACTGCCGCATGGTCAGAGACAACTATTGGGTGAATCATCACATTTATAGTATGTTTTAGAAGGGAGGCGTCAACCAAGAGGTAGTCAATACGAGAGAAACTAGAATGTGGAGAGTAGAAAAAAGTGAAATCACTACCCGTAGGGTTGTGTAATCTCCATGCATCCAAGAGATGATGAGACATGCACATATCAAGCATATGTTTGTGTGCTTTAGGAGGTCGAAACTTAAAAGCAGAGTGTCTATCCAAAATAGGGTCAAAAGGGAGATTAAAGTCGCCTCCAACGATCATTCTTGAATTTTGTGGAATGTCAGTGAGTTTTTTATTTATTGCTCGCCAGAAAGAAGGATCATCTATATTTAGAGCATATAAATTCATAATGTATAGATCATCCAAACCATTAGTCAGACGAGTAAGTAACCATCTATCGTTGGTATCATGTTCGGCCGCAACTATAGACAAACCAGAACTTTTAGAGATACGGGTGACAACCCCATTTTTCTTCCCAGAAGCTTCGGAACATGTAACATCTAGTACCCAATCTTTCCTCATAAGAAGAGCTTAATATAATACTCACATGGGCAGCATGGACATCATTTGGAGGTGGTCAGAAAGATAGAGGTCACAGCTGCGACCCCCGATTACCTCCAAATAATGTTCATGGTGGGCAGATGACCATAGATAAATATACGTAGCCTGCAAATTATGCCCAACAGCAACATAATTTACAATAAACATTTTGAGATAGAACCCCATATTCGCACGCAAACTTTTACCCAAATTTAACACAGGAAAAAAAAGACAAATGTAGTAAACAAATCTTTTCATAGCTTTAAAAGCAACTCTGTCCTTATTTTCAACAATTTCAATAGCCCTGTGTAAAAAAAAAAAAAAAAATGATTAAAACATTCTAAAAACATGGCTGCATAAGGGATATAAGAAGAAAGGAACCACAGGTAATCAATGAAACAATACTATACAAGCAGAAAGAATGATATCCGCAAAAAATGTAACCTAAATGGACATTCAGTTTCTCATCCATGTTCAGCCCGTAAGCGCCTTTAGTATCTAGTTTCAGGATGTATCTGGATTCCAGATGTCTCAAAGAACGTGTCTAGCCATGGGATGGTGTCGATCATCATGATTAATGGCTAAAAGTTGTTCCACAGTGTTTTTTACTGAGTGAATCGTGCTACTCGCATACCATTACTCCCAACGTAGACTAAAACATAAACCACAAAATCGGAAGCAAGTAAGATGTTATTCAGTGGTTCTCTTCATACCCCAGAGAGGTTAATAGTACTTGCTGATGTTTGTGATATTTTTGCAAGCTTTACAGTGTTTATATGTGAAAAAACCCATTCAAGTGTTCTCTGAGGGGTTAATATTACTGGTTGCATTCTTGCTGAGACTATCTTTCAAGGTCCATCCTCTTCCATCTGTCACTCTAGGATAACCTTCCATAACATCACCCACACTATCTTCATCAGAATTTCACAATGTTTCCAAAGAATATGTATCACCTCCCTGGCCTTATGGTTGTAGGTAGTGATGAATCTCAAGGTACTTGAATATGAGGATGAAGTGACTGGCCTGGAGATAAGCAATTCTTCTCTGCTGATCTTATGTACTCATTGAAGGGCAGTATCTAATGTTGATTTGGGGTAACCCCTCTCTTTAAATCTTGCAAGCATGTTGTTGCATTCCTGTTTGTAAGCTTCCTCCATGCTATAATTCTGCCAGGCCAGTAAGAATTCACTATATGGAATGCTCTGTGTTCTCGGGTGACTACTCTGGTCATGTATGAGAGTGTTCCCTGTCATGCCCTTTCTGAAAAATCTGGTTGTTTGCCCATTGTTTACTACCTCTACTTTAAAGTTTAAGAACTCCATATCAGTTCGACTCATGTGGATAGTGAATTTGAGATTCAAGTTATTGGCATTCAGTTTCTACACAAATCTGGTGGCTTTGATGTTGTTGCCTTTCCACACCAAAAATAAATCATCAATATACGGTATCCAAGTGACCACATGAGTATTGAATTCTTCCAGGGCACAAACCACCTGTTTTTCCACCAACCCAAAAAGATGTTGGTGAAATTTGGGGCAAAACAAGTGCCCATCATAGTGCTCTGCACCTGTCTAAAATACCTGTCATCAAACGCAAAGAAATTGTTGTAGAGGCAAAACCAAATCATTTCTATAATCATTTCAGTAGGGAATAAAAATGACAGATCTCGCTTTAAGGAAATGCCTGCTCACATGAATTCCATCTTCATGGCTAATGCTGTTATATAGACTGCCTATGTCTAGCATAAACAACAAATATTCATACTCACGATATATGCCATCAATACGGGCAAGAAAATCCTGACTGTCCTGAATGTAAGACGGTAACGCAGTGACAAACGGATGAAGGAAGTAATCAAGTCAAGATCTTTATTTGGCACAATTATAATGGTCATAAATTACATAAAACACATCATTGATAAATATAAAACATTAAAAAACTGTTACGGAAGGAAGTAATCTATATACTTCAAAGTGTTCTCTAGGAGAGGCCCCTAGAGGAAACTATTGGCTTGCCTGGGGGTGGGGAGATCGCATCCTTATGACTCTTAGGGAGCAGATACAAAATGGGAATTTTAGGGTGTTCACAATACAGAAATTTGTATTCCTCTCATTCAATAAGCTCACACTCTCTCCAATTTGTTTGTCATGGTATCACATTCTTTTGTACCATCTCATAACACTTCTTGTTGTTCAATTGGTTGCAACCTTGGATAAGATGACCACATTGTCACCTTTATCGGATTGCCTGATAACAATACTGGTATCTGTCTGTAGGTTCCTAATAGCCGGTCTCTCACTCGGAGTCAGGTTGTCACCTTGCCATTTACTTTTTTGGGGGATAATTTCTTGAAGTCTTGTGCCTTAACTGTTTCAAAATTATCGATAGCATCATGGGTAATGGTAGGATTGAAGGAGGATTTGGCCCTAAATTCACTAGGACAACTGCTATCCAAATTAATTCGCATATGTGCTAAATTGAAGAATTTATATTCTGTATTCTCACTCTCGGGGTCCAATTGTGTTAAAGTAAACAATACATCAGCATCACTGATGCAAAGATTGCTTGTGCTGCCTCCCGAGTCTTTGAGATGGGGTAAACACCCTTTAGTGGGTACCATTTGTGTAATTTGAATTTCCTAGTGAAGTTGTTAAGATAAATGTGGCTCTGAGCTTAAATGAATGCGTTTGTGGGACAGAAAGGTACAACAAATTTCAATAAATTTAATTCAGTACTGGTTAATGCTCGATCAGAGAAATTTGCCACATTGGTTGTGTTCTCCATTGCTGTCCCAGTTTTCGTTCCCATGGGGGCAGGAGGGCATGTTTTTTGTTATGCCTTCTTCGTCTTGTTTTCTTCCGCCTCTGCCTTTATCTCTCCCTCTTCCTCCTCTCCTCTCATTAATCCCCTGTCTTTTTGCCATTGTTATTGATTTCCTCCTGGTTTATTAATTTGAATTCCTCCCAAACATTTTATCTTTTGATAGAGCTTGAGCCGACTGCCCTGTGGCTCCTTCTTCTGATATATCACTCACTGTATTCACTCTTGGATTCACTACCCATGCTCACTGAGGGAGTCTGATTCTGTATCATTCTCTCGTCCTTTTTCAACTTATCATATTTTCTACTAAAAGTGAGAACTTTCCCTATTTGATAGTTTTGATGATCTCTAAAACTTCCTCTGTTTCTTCTTTTTGATCTCTTCTAACTTATTCATTTCCCTCATAAATGTATCAAGTTGTTGTAATTCCTGCATTGTTATTATTTTCTTTCAGGATATCATTACATTCCTGCCATGCATATGTAATCAACATTTTCATCATTACATTGGAACAGTTTCCAGTATTTATATATTCATATATATATCACTGTTTTTCTTTTGAGTTGTATGCCTGTATTGGTGAATATCCTAGTACAAGGTTTTGTCTGTGATTTGCATATCTGCCTTGAGGACAACTCTCCAACTTGTCCAGTGGTAACATATGGAAGATGTGGGTCTTTGTAAGATGGGTGTTGACCTCAAAAAACCTTATAGATGCAGGAGCCTATCAGTCAGCTGATTCTGCTTTATTTCCCTAACAGCGCCTCTCTGGAGGGACAACCGTATCGGGGACAATCATAGCTGCACACAAAGCTGGAATCGACATCTTTGTGACAGGCGGGATTGGAGGAGTCCATCGTGGTGCGGAGACAAGTAAGAGCAGTTTTTGCCATTCCTTCTTGCAGATGACCTTTGAAACAATGTTCCTCTCTTTACCACTCTCTCAATCCAATTTCTGACCACCTATGGCATGGGGGTGGATCTTACCTGATCGATGTTGACGCACTTATTGGGGAGGGTAGAAAACTGTACTAGGAGTGCGACCGGTGTTAAGACTGCAGAAAAGAACGATCTGTTGGAGAAAGTCCGGTTGACTTTATGGAGTCGGGGATGCCACATGTTGAGGAGGACACCTCTATGATGGGGCAATTAGACTGGAGATTTCCTTTCTGGGGAAGGCAAAGGGCAGTTTTGTGGAAGGGGTTATTTGCTGGGGGTTGGTGATTGCCTGCTAGGTAAAGACACTCTTTCTGGTGAAGGAACTGACACATTCCTAAAGGAAAATGTATGTGAATGGAGAAGGAATAGGGAGAGGATTCTTCTTCTAGGGATGGGTGCATTTCTGTGTGATCTCACTTCAAGTGCTTGTGAAAGACCCTAGCGTAGGATGCTAACATAGGAACGGATGGGGGGGGGCAATCAATTGATGGTGACGGAGAGGCACTTGAGAAGAGGAGCTTGGAGTTGCTTGATGGAAGAGTGAAAGTTAGTTGCCCTGGGGATGAAATTCAGCAGCAGAATATTCTCTTTCTTTGTTGATGGGGCACTATTCATCACCTGCACCACAACCACTCACATGCTGGTGAACTGGTTGTTTAGGTCAGAGATGGGATGTTGACTCCTACCGAGTTATTCTCCTGTTGGGCATTGAACAGTCACCTCAAGGCACATATCTGCACCTTTAGGCATGTCTTCGAATGGACACAGACCGACGAAGGAAATAAGCAGTAATTGCTTTGCGAGAATGAACACTTGTGTACTGGAAAACTGAGCACTCACCTTAGGAGAAGCATAATAGTCACTTGAAGGAATGGTAATTTGTGTAGTTGGATAAAAACCTCTTGTAGAAGAGGTGTGCTTCTACTATAGAGATGGATATTCATCCTCTGGGCAAATGGGCTTTCGTCTTTGGAGACATGTCTATTCATCTGCTTGATAATGGTAATTTGAAAACTGGCAGTACGGTGTTAGAGTTGAATCTCATTGAATTCAATGGCAGACCTTGAACTTTGCAATTTAGATTTTGAAATAATAAAATACCACCTCTCTCAAATTCAGGGATAAGTTTTGATTTGTGGGCATTACTGGGTGAATCTACCTGCAAATGTTGGTAAACACCAGCAAACTCAAAGGCTTGTGGGTATTCACCAATGATTTGAGCTAGTTTACAATTCAAGAGAACACATGCATATGTACTGCTGGCAATGGCAGGAATACATGCATTTCCATGTTGGGAACAAGAAAGGAACACCCCCGTAATCCACAGGGGTTTAGAAATAGCAAATAATTAGAAGAATACGTGTTTTTAGGTAGAAGCTCCCTTTACTCAGTGGCCCACCTGTTGGGATGGATTAATACTACTACTTCTGGTGAGAAGGCTTGCATATGCCCAAACAATGCCCCTATTTCTCCTCATCTCTGCCAGCAATTTCCACTTCAGTTTTAGATCACCATGGGAGTATTTCAGTGCATTTTAATCCTTGATGCACTACTGACATATGTATACGATTGACATAAAAATGATTTCCTCAGAACGCATAAGCACATGATGGGCACAAGCCTCAAGTGGTAAGAGAAGTGTCCCTCCAATGTTTGCCAAGGTCTTGGAAAACCCTAGAGACCCTGATTGTCAAGGGGATAGTACATTTGGCGTGCTCTATTATAGGCGTGGGGGTTTTACTTGCAGGGCTGGGGAAACGCTCAATAGGTTGACTATAGCATGGGACTCACTTCTGGAAGGGGAGCCTTTCCTTATTATAATCAGATCCTCGCAGCTTCCAATTCAGCCATTCTTTATCTTGCCACTTCTGGTCACCTGAGTGGTTTTGTTGTGGGTTCTGACTCCTCCTTGCCCCAGGCTATCCACCCTAATGTTCTGAGCCTGCTACTCATCCTCTTCACTCTCTGACCTTGAGCCATTCACTGTGCAGATAAAGTACCACACCTGTTATACCCCTCTTCCATCCTCTCTACTATAAAGCCTCTTGCCATGGGAAGGTACTTGGATTTTTCTCCTTTTCCATGAGACATTGCACCTTCCTTCCTCCCCATCCTGAAGCCTACTCCTTATTGGCCGGTCACAAATTTGAATCCCGGCAAGGTAGACTCATCCTTCCATCCTCCTGAAGGTTGGTAAATTGAGTACATAAATTTGGTAATAGAAACATGTTAAAGACCGCGCTTAGAAACAGCAGAATAATAGTATGACATGTCATAAACACAAGGTGTTATCCCCTTGCGATACTGATCTCTTTCCTCCCGCTTACACCTCCTCTGTCCTTAGATATTACTCAACACTCCATTTGGAGTCTGCCTATTTCTTCTTTCCTCCTACTTTTATTCACTGCGTCCAGGATTGTCTAAACTGATATATGTATTTAAGAGTACGGGATATAGTACTACAGGAGTGCTCTCTTACGTACTCTTACATGCCTTTGTGAATCGGCCTCCAAATACCCAACCCCCTACTAGAGGACTCAATCATTTCTATGTTTACTAATAGCAGATGAACATTGTCATTGTATTTCCATTTTAGATGTTTCGGGGCCAAGTTGCAAAGCCATGTAGGAGCTTGTAAAAGAGTACTTTACGTACCCCAAAATGCCTTTGCGACTAGGCCCCTTAGATCCTGGATGAGAAGTGGTCCATCTGCAGCTCAACGACTCTCTTGTGTTTTGTGTACTCTACAGGCATGGATGTCAGTGCGGACCTCACTGAGTTGGGCCGCAGTCCCATCGCTGTGGTGTCCGCAGGAGTGAAATCCATTCTGGACATTGGCCGCACTCTGGAATACCTGGTAGGTGCTAAAGGAAGAGGTCACTGGTTCAGGTCTTGTTGGCTTCCATCACATTTAGTGTTTGGGGCCTTTTTCAAATATGATATAAAAAGTGAATAAAATGCATATGAAGTTAGGGTGGAGTCATTTATAACACCTCAGACGAAGCTGGGTGCTTTGAGGCTTAACACCTAGGCATTTATCTATAAACCACATTTATTTATGATTTAATCCTGCTTCCAAGACCACTGCATAGGCAGATGTCCTTGTTTGCCCTGAATAACACTGGTTTGTTCAAATGGAACATTAGACCCCAGGGTCCCCGGGTCTAAAGTCAGCAACTTAGTCAGGAGGTCACATCTACCCTGGACAAGTGTATGAACAGCTTTTTTTGTATTTCTCCACCTATTGTGCTCTCAATTTTTGGCTTTTAGGAGCAAAACCGCTCCATACTACTCTAATGGTTCTTAGAGAAGTGCTTCCCGAGTGATGTAACATACTATCAGAGTTCAGCCTCACAATCCAGATCATTGCGTTACCTTTTACTCACTGAATCGCTGAGCGAGACAAACAGCCATAAGAACCCAGAATATAAACTGTTAAATAGATGCTGCAGGGAGACAGAGGGAAAAGGCTAATGATGAATAAAGGGACATTTATGCAAAACACCTGTTGGGTGCTGAGATGTTTCATGTTGTTCTTATGGGGATATTTGTCTTTTTCAGTCATGTCTTCGATGGTAGATCAGTGTGATTCTGAAGACCTGTGTTTGGACAATAAAGATATGAGTTATTCGTCCTTCTGGTGAATGGTACCTTGTGTGTGATGTGATCTCCTTGAGTCTTGTTAAGATGCAGCATCTTCTGGTGTCAGCGTTTTACTGACGGATGTTTTATGGACCTTCAAGGGCAGTTCACTCTACAGCCCAAAGATTGCTGGTCATTCCTTGTGTCACGTAAATGGCACTGGGTCGCCGCTGTTTGTCTTACTTTCCAGCTTCCAGCTTGGAGCAGCTTCCAAGTAATCTTCACCTAATGGAGAATTACTTTTTGTAGACTCCGTAAAACACATCTGTTCGCCTTGTAAGGAGAATGCTTCCTATTTCGCAGTAAGACCACCAAGCGCTCAACAACTATTGCAGTCAATCAATGTCGTGCCCCCTCACTACACTGGTGATCTGAAACTCACATTAAAAAAAGCCTTCATCAAAGGGATTACCTTGCCATCTGTGGTTGGTGGGGAATTGGGTGGTGTAATAAATCTATGTAGATTTGGTCCCATTGACTTGTGAATACACCGCCTCGTCACGGCTCTCAAGCTTTTTGGGGTATCATCTTACTTCCCTCTGTTCTCTGGGTTTGAGTGCTCTGCACTTCTTCTGAAGTTTCAGTTTTATATAGCGCCTAGGCTTTTTTCCTTCCATTCCGAGTATCTTTGAACAGCCCCATCTCATGGGCGGGACTAGAAATGTGTCGAAGTGACGTGTCCCATGGGCAAGGACGCATGGACATCACTCCCAGCACCCTGGCCAGCTTTGTAAGACCCTGATAGTCCTCATGGGCTGCATAAGGAGTGTGGTTGAAGTGAAGCACGTATGTACCTTCCAGAAGCTTATGCACATTTTACAATGTTAGGCACAAGGTTTGTGAAAGGAAAAAGTGTGCAAGAGAAATTACAACAATTGTCTGTAAAATCCACTTTTTTATTTTTAAACAGGAAACACAAGGCGTGTGTGTAGCTTCCTTTGGAGGTTCACACGAGTTTCCAGCATTCTTTTCCCCCAACAGTGGCTTCCAAGCCCCCTTCACGGTCAAGGATGACAAAGAGGCAGCTCAGCTCATTGGTAAGTTCAGAAGGAATTATGGGCAGGTGTCCACAGGTGTGCAGACTGTGTGTGCATTAACCTGCTCAACTGCACGAGTGTCAGCTCAGAGTTTGTGCAAGAGTGTGCAAACCCAATTTAGGGCTTGCTCAAACGTGCAAATGCCTGCCTCCCACCTCCCCCAGCATACATTGTGGTGCACCCCTTGATGTACCAGTCTGATCCTAATGTTGATCTTTCCCCCTCTTTAGCGAGTGCCCTGGAGTTGGGCCTGGGCAGCGGAGTACTGATCGCAGTGCCAATCCCTGCAGAGGCGGCTGCATCTGGACAAGAGGTGGAAGAGGCTGTGCAACAAGCTCTGAGTGAAGCCAGGTGAGGGCCAGTCCATCGCCACATCCCATACCTAAACTTAAATCTCCGCATACACCTGTATGTTTCTCCACTCTATTCCTTCGTGCTTGGCCTCCCCCACTATATCTACCAGGCTTCTTTTAACCCACCTCCCCTCATGTTCCGCCTTCTCACTCTACCCATTTCTTCTGATTCTCACTTTCCCTAATGTTCTCTAGATCCCTGGCTCTATGCTTGCTTCTTTTCTCACATTCTTTCTCTATTGCTTAATCCCTATCGCTGCCTGCTTCCTCCCTCCATTTATCTTCACTATTTTTTCCTCTGTTCCTGTTCTCTTCTTTCTCATTTTTCTTTTACAGCTCTCTGTCCTTCTTTCTCTGATCTTAATATTTTTCTTTACCTTATCTCCTTTCATTCTCTCCTTCAACCTTTCTCTTGATTTTCTAACCTACCCTACTTTCCTCACTTTAATCTTTTCGCCTCCTCTCTTTATTCTCGCTCCTTCTCCCACATTTCCTTTCTTCCCCCGCTCTACCTCTTACCCTCCCTTTATGTCTTTCTTCCAATTCTCTGTTTCTCTCTGATGCTCTCTGTCTTGTGGTTGGTAATTGCTTCTAAACCGTGCTAAAACTGCCCTATGAAATGCACTGCAGCCTTACAGGTCTTGATTCGTGTCCAGGTACGTTGCCATCCAGTGGAGGCTGTCTTGTACCAAGGGTGATGGGGTGGGGTGCAGGGGACACAAAAAAATTACAAATAAATTCACTTCCCTTCGCAGCGCGACACCCTCCTCCCTCGGGTGTCTTCATGGAAGCTCCTGATCAGGATACTGCACTACCCAATCCTGGCACAGTATGAAAGCAGCACCAGTATTAGATAGAGCAGGCTCTCTCAGCGCTCCTAAAAGCACTGAGGACCTGCACTTTCTCTAACCCAGCTCTCTAAGACTGCTGGGTTAGAGAACTTTAAAATGTGCATGTCTGGCGGGCCGTCCCAAGACGGCCGGTCCAAAGAGACATGTGCATTTTAAAGCGCACAGCTCTTCGCTGCTGCCATCGGCACCACTGGCCCCGCCCCGTCCTGACACTTTGTTCGGGACAGGTTGCTGAAAAATAAAATGGTAATAAATAAACATATTACCATTTTATTTTTCAGCTCTGGGGCTTGTGGGGTGACGCTCCTCCGCTCAAATGGAGGCGCTGCCTCTGTCCATCTTCAGAAGCACAATTTCCTCATATCTGAAGAGTCATGTTTACGCTTTAACTGGTACTGAGGTGGCTTCCCTTCACAATACTGCTGATGTTTTCAGCATTCTGAATGGAGGAGGTGTGCCGCCTCCCAACCCTATTACATCTCCTAGATGTCTTTGATGTGGTCGATCATGGGGACCACTTCCCATGCAGGTTGATGGAGGAGGTGTGCTGCCTCCAACCCTATTCGATCTCCTAGAAGTTTTTGATATGGTCGATCATGGTCTCCACTTCCCATGCAGGTGGATGGAGGAGGTGTGCCGCCTCCAACCCTATTAGATCTCCTAGAATGTTTTGAGGTGGTCGATCATGGTCTCCACTTCCCATGCAGGTGGATGGAGAAGGTGTGCCGCCTCCAACCCTATTAGATCTCCTAAAAGTCTTTGAGGTGGTCGATCATGGTCTCCACTTCCCATGCAGGTTGATGGAGGAGGTGTGCTGCCTCCAACCCTATTCGATCTCCTAGAAGTTTTTGAGGTGGTCGATCATGGTCTCCACTTCCCATGCAGGTGGATGGAAGAGGTGTGCCGCCTCCAACCCTATTAGATCTCCTAGAACTCTTTGAGGTGGTCGATCATGGGCAGCACTTCCCATGCTGGTGGATGGAAGAGGTGTGCCGCCTCCAACCCTATTAGATCTCCTAGAAGTCTTTGAGTTGGTCGATCATGGGTAGCACTTTCCATGCAGGTGGATGGAGGAGGTGTGCCGCCTCCAACCCTATTAGATCTCCTAAAAGTCTTTGAGGTGGTCGATCATGGTCTCCACTTCCCATGCAGGTTGATGGAGGAGGTGTGCTGCCTCCAACCCTATTCGATCTCCTAGAAGTTTTTGAGGTGGTCGATCATGGTCTCCACTTCCCATGCAGGTGGATGGAAGAGGTGTGCCGCCTCCAACCCTATTAGATCTCCTAGAACTCTTTGAGGTGGTCGATCATGGGCAGCACTTCCCATGCTGGTGGATGGAAGAGGTGTGCCGCCTCCAACCCTATTAGATCTCCTAGAAGTCTTTGAGTTGGTCGATCATGGGTAGCAGTTTCCATGCAGGTGGATGGAGGAGGTGTGCCGCCTTCAACCCTATTAGACCTCATAGACGTTTTTGAGGTGGTCGATGATGGTCTCCACTTCCCATGCAGGTGGATGGAGGAGGTGTGCCGCCTTCAACCCTATTAGATCTCCTAGAAGTCTTTGATGTGGTCGATCATGGTCTCCACTTCCCATGCAGGTTGACGGAGGAGGTGTGCTGCCTCCAACCCTATTAAATCTCCTAGAAGCCTTCGATGTGGTCGATCATGGGCAGCACTTCCCATGCAGGTGGATGGAGGAGGTGTGCCACCTTCAACCCTATTAGATCTCCTAGAAGTCTTTGAGGTGGTCGATCAATCAGGGGAATTGTAAGCGCGCTACTCACCCGTGAGGGTCTCAAGGCGCTATGGGAGGGGGGTAAACAGCTCCGTTCAGTCGAAGAGCCAGGTCTTGAGCATCTTCCTGAAGATGTTCAAGGAGGGGGCGCGTCTGATGTCGATTGGGAGCTCGTGCCAGGTCTTGGCCGCGATGTAGGAGAAGGCTCTTCCAATTGTTCTGGCTCTGCGGATGCGCGGGGTTTCGGCGAGGGCGAGGTCAGCGGACCGGAGGTTTCTCTTGGGTGCGTGGAATGAGATTCTCTTGTTGAGGTATTGGGGTCCAGTGTTGTGGAGGCATTTGTAGGCATGGGTGAGTATCTTGAAAGTCACTCTCTTCTCGACGGGGAGCCAGTGGAGGTTACGCAGGTGTTGGGTGATGTGTTCGTGTTGAGGGATGCCGCGGACGAGTCTGGCTGCTGTTCTGTATGGTCTGGAGTTTGAGGAGTAGAGACTTGTTGATCCCGGCGTAGAGGGTGTTTCCGTAGTCCAGTCTGCTGGTTATGAGTGCTTGGGTGACGGTCTTCCATGATTGGGGGGGATCCATTTGAAGGTCTTTCGGAGGATGCGGAGGGTGTTGATGCAGCTGGAGGCGACGGCGTTGACCTGTCTGGTCATGGAGAGGGAGGAGTCCAGTACGATGCCGAGGCTTTGGGCGTGGTCTGTGGGGGTGGGAGGGCTGCCGAGGGCGGTGGGCCACCAGGTGTTGTCCCATGCAGAGGGGGAGGTTCTGAGGATGAGGACCTCTGTCTTCTCCGGGTTGAGCTTCAGGCAGCTGCTGCTCATCCAGGATGCGACATCCTTCATTCCTTCCTGGAAGTTGAGTCTGGTGGTGATGGGGTCCTTGGTGAGGGAGAGGATGAGCTGGGTGTCGTCGGCGTAGGATACTATGCTGAGTCCGTGCTGTCTGACGATGGCCGTGAGGGGTGGCATGTAGATGTTGAAGAGCATGGGGCTGAGCGATGATCCTTGGGGTACTCCTCAGTTAATTTCTTTGGGTTTGTAGCGGAAGGGTGGCAGTCTGATCCTTTGGGTTCTGCCGGTGAGGAAGGAGCGGATCAAGTTGAGGGTGGTTCCCTGTATGCCTGCGTCATGGAGTTTGACGGTGAGTGTGCGGTGGGAGACCGTGTCGAAGGCCGCAGAGAGGAATCCGGATTGGGAGGGGTCGAGGATGGAGTTGTCTTCGATTAATTTTGTTAGCTGGGCATTGATGATCTTTTTGGTGACTTTGGCCGTGAAGGGGAGGAGGGAAATGGGTCGGAAGTTCTTGAGGTCCGTGTGGTCTGCTGAGGGTTTCTTGAGCAGGGGTCTGACTTCTGCGTGTTTCCAGTCGTTGGGGAAGGTGCCGGTCTTGAAGGAGGTGTTGATGGTGTGTCGTAGTTCTGGAGCGATGGCGGCTCTGTGGTAGATGTGCGGTGGGCAGGGGTCCGTGGGGGCTGGTGGGTTGGCTGGCATTGCTGGAGAGGGAGGTCGTTTCGGAGTCAGGTGTCTGGTCGTTGAAATGGTCATAGAGGCCCTTGATTTTCAAATGGAAATAGGATCCGAGCTTGTTGCAGAGGTCCTGGGAGGGGATGATGTCTGTGGTTTCGCTGGGAGGCTTGGTGAATTCCTGGTTGACACTGAAGAGTTCTTTGGAGTTGCTGGAGTTGGCGAGGATCTTGTTTTGGATGAAGGTCCTTTTGGTGGATCTGATGCGTTGGTGGTATTCTGCCATGGCGTTGTTGTAGGTGGTGCGATCTTCTGGCGTTTTGCTGTTTCTCCAGTTCTTCTCGAAACATCTGCAGGTGCGTCTGGATTCTTGGAGGTCGGTGGTGAACCAGGAGGCCTTCCTGGTGTGCGGTCTGTCGGGGTAGCATAGGGGTGCGAGCTCGTCCGCGCAGTTGGAGATCCATCTATAGAGTTCTTTGGCTGCGAGGTTGGCGTCGGTCGATGTGGTGGGGGCCTCGCGGTTGAGGGCGGAGTTAAGCTGCTTCTTGGTGATTTTGCTCCAGTTCCTTCTTGGAGGGCGTGGTGCAAGTTTGGGGGCGGTGGGTTGGTTGACGTTGAAGTTGAAGTGTACGCAGTGGTGGTCCATCCAGGGAGGTTGCGTGGTGTGGCTGAAGTGGATGTTGTTACCTCCTGCGAAGATGGGGTCGAGGGTGTGTCCTGCCTTGTGGATGGGCGTGGTGACGAGCTGTTTCAGGCCGATGTTGGTGAGGTTGTCCAGGAGGGTGGTGGAGTTTGGGTCGCTGGGGTTGTTGAGGTGGAAGTTCAGGTCTCCGATAAGTATGTAGTCCATGGAGGCGATGGCGTAGGGTGCGATGAGGTCAGCGATGGATGTGGCGAAAAAAGGCACGAGCTCTGGGGGAGTCTGTAAGCGAGGGTGCCGCGAAGTGTGGTTCTAGGGCCGGTCTGGATCTGGAAGTGAAGGTGTTCGGTGGTGGAGAGGTAGTCATTCGTGGTGGAGGTGGAGAGTGGGAGGGAGCTCTTGTGTGCGATGGCGAGCCCACCTCCTGGGCGGTCTTTCCTCTGGAACTTGTATCCCCCGGGGATGGCGGTGGCGATGTCGGGGGTGGTGGAGGCGTTAGTCCAGGTTTCTGTGAAGAAGGCGATGTCTGGTGAGAGCATGTCGAGGAGGTCCCAGATCTCCACGGCGTGTCTGTGCAGGGAGTGCACATTGAGGAGGATGCACTTCAGGGTTTCGGAGGTGTTGGCATTCGGTGCGGGGGTGGTGGCCGTGGTGGTGCGGATGGTGGTGAAGGTCTGGCGGCAGTGACGGCAGGAGAACTGTCCGTGGGAGGTGCTCGGCATGGATAGCTGGCAGTTCAAGTTCAAAGTTTATTGTGTGATTAATTAAAATCATTACAATTTGCGAGATATAAAAATTATCATGACATGATCAGCAAAATAGCCACTGGACCATAACAATTATATTTACGAGACAGTAAAAAAACAACATACAATTAATAAAGATATGAATAGTATAAAAAAAATAATAGCTGGCAGTTGTTGTTCCTCCCGGGGTTGAGTGCGAGGAGGGAAGCTGAGTCGTAGTGGTGGATGGTTGGAGATCCAGGGTTCCTGGCGCTGGCCGCGGTCGGGTCACGGACGGGCACAGACGGGCTTGCCTTTGGCACGCCTTCCCCGTGCCAGTGGCGCGACCGCGCAGCGGCCGCTATTAAGTAGGGGAGGGACGAGCAGCTGGGAGGCGGGAACAGGCATTGGCAGGAGGGAGGGGCAACAGGGGCAGCAGCAGCGGGGAGAGAGCCGGGCACGGAGGCACAGAAGATAAACGGTTAACCATGAGCAGTTCAATTAAGTAAGAAAACAAATAAGAGGCAAACAGCGCAGGACACAGCAAGGGGCACTGACCAGGCTGGAGCGAGCTGGCAGGCTGGAACGGGCACAGCAGGGAGCAGACCGCAGCGGCCTCGAACCCCAGGCAGGGGAGGCGAGACTGAGTCAGCGGCGAGGCAAGGCACAGCGGAGCTGCTGGGTAGAGGGCAGATCTCAGACCAGAGGTCATGGGCAGCACTTTCCATGCAGGTGGATGGAGGAGGTGTGCCGCCTTCAACCCTATCAGACCTCCTAGACGTTTTTGAGGTGGTTGATCTTGGGCCCCACTTTCCATGCAGGGTCTGAAGCGGGACCACTCCTTCTTTTCTGGTCAGGGGCACTTTGTCAAACTTGAATCCTCCAGATCTCCCCCACCCTTGTGTCATGTGCCCCGAGATGTCAGTCTTTCCTATATCTATCTGGAGCTATGGGCGGGAGGGGTCTGTGGATGGGGTTGACATCTCTGCTAGCGTCTAGGCCAACCATATTCAGTCAAACACTGAAGTACGTCTCCTCCTGAGAGTTTGTGTTTGAGTGGCTGTGGTGATGCAAAGAGTCGGATAACCTCGTCCCATCTTTAACTGAATACATCGAAAACTAACTTCTTTTTTTTTTTTCCCTCATCTGAGACCACCTTGGACAGTGGAAGACTCCCTTTTCCTCCACACATTCTATCACTTCTTACTGCTTTGATCTCTTTGGGTGACCTTTTTGCGCTTTATAAGTTTTCATTTACTCCCCGTTAGTCCAGTTCTAACTTCCTGCTTTAGATTTGAATGGAACCTCTTATATCTTGGTATCGGGCGGTAAGTCGCCTGGATTTGTCCCTGACTGAGTCGTAATTTTCATTTACAATCCCCTTTGGTCCAAGATTTCAGTAACATTGATTGCATTTTTAGGAACTGCACTGATTGCCTCTACAAGTTCAAATCGAGCTTAAGGCTATGTGCTTTACCTCAGCCTCCCTCCAACTTCAGAGACAAACTGAACTGCTCTACACCGTGTCCTACTCTACTGCTGGTGATTTCACTGACCAACAAGGTCAAAACTCACATTTGGGCATGTTTGTGTTCATTTCCTTTGCCAGATCTTCAACTTACTCCCTCTTTAGTTCTTCTCTTCTTTCCTTATTCTCCCCCTCCTGCTCTTTTCCCCTCCTCTTGTACCTGTACCATGTTATATGAGATACTCCGGATATACGTAGTCATGCTCCTACGATCAATATGCTGTTTTTATTCTGATCATTTTTATGACATTATATGCTAACCTCTCAGTACATAAATTCATATGATGTATTCTGTTCTTTGTGTAACAAAATCGCAATAAAACATTTTTTTAACTAAAAAAACAAAAACGGTAAAAAGATCCTTGGAAAAAAAAGCAAACGGCACAAGCAACTTCTTAATGTAGAGGTTCTGGACTCCTCGCCTGGACACTGCCATTCAGAAGCTGGGCTTTCTTTTGGGGAGGTTGGCACTGGCAGGATTCTTATTAGAGACGTGTCTTTTGTGGGGGCTGTGGGATGTGCAGCAGTTGACTTTGGAGAGAGGGTGTCATTATATAATTAACTGTATTACATCTTTAATTTCTTAGTTTTAATAATGTTTATAAATGATGGTTTTTTTCATTACTAATAATGCCGTAGGGCGCTACACCGATTTGGGGTTACATTCACTTTATTTTCAGTTCTAAAATGAAATAAAAAATGATTATATTTAAAATTTGAACCGGACTGTAGTGCTGCGCGTGCGTTTGCTGATCTTCAGTGAGTTGTCGCCGCTCTCCCTGTGGACGGATGATCTAACCTGTGATAAGAGATAGAATAAAGAGCGGCAAGTCTCCACGCCCCATCACTTCCAGGCGGCAAGTAAATCATAGCTAACATGCCCGCTTTTTCTTTGCTGTGCGCCATAGGATACAGCACTTTTCGTTCCCTAGCTGGCTGTTTTCAGACTGCCCCAATGCCACCCTGGGTCCATGGAACCTGACCAGGGCTCAGTGTCATTGCCTTGTTCCTCCAGTAGAGGTTGTCAGTCTGCACCACGCAGCATCCCTGCTCACAAAGAGAGCGACAACACTGGTCAGAGGCTGGACATACACTTTCACCAACCCACCAGACACCTACGCTCTGCCTCACTCTCACTCGCACACATACCCCGCATCCGCAAAAGCGAAACTGGCAGCTCTCATTCTCCCACATTGCACCCAAGACGTGGAACGACCTCCCTCAACACATTAGAGCCTCCTCCTCACTTCTTGAGTTTAGCAAGAACCTGTTTGTTTAAGTGCCTTGGTGACCACTCACCTGCACACCTGCCCAAGCGCCTGGATACCCTCTTGGGTGATTAGTGAGCTATAGAAATCAACATAAAATACTGTGGAAAGGCTAGTAGTCCCATTGGCGAGTGCAGGGTTACACACTGACAGCTCAGCTGTCTTAACTCCTGAATGGGACTACTAAAGTTGGTACATCAAGGCAATAAAAGAATCGTTGCACTAAACCCGACTTGATGACGAAGTCGAATTCAATGTAACTTTTGAGTAAAAGACTCCTTTAGGAAGTTGCCCCTCTATTGCCCAAGTTTTCCAGAGGCCATTCGCAGATGCTGGCCACAAAACCACCTTTTGCCCTACTGAGGAGAAGTTTGAAGGATGACCAGGAAAGGACTCAGTAGAAGCCTGCCATTGGAATAGGTGTTACCTCTCCCTGGCAGGAAGCCACAGGGTGTGAGCCCAAAAGGCAAGCTTCGAAGAGAAAGACACCTTTGAAGGGCAAATGGTGGACACACACAAGAGGGGCTGCTCTTTTGTTCTGGTAGACAGGTTGGGGGCAGAAAGGGGAAAACAGTTGTCAAACCGGTTATCCCGTGGGCATGCAGCCCTCAGGTAGCCACACCTCAAGGATGGGCTACCAAGCTCCACACATTGAGAGAAAGGTTCTGCCATCTTGGGAGCGGGCAGAATAGTGCACTCTGAGATTGCTGGATACCAAACATTGCAGGAAGTTGTCATCAGGTGTGAGGGGGATCTGGTAGCCCATTAGCTAGTAGTCACCGCATCCTCCGAGGGCAAGTTGTGGGCATAATGGGGACACCCCTGGTCCCCAGACCTTAGATCATGTCTGAACTGGAGAAAGGACTGAAGAAGGACTGCCCTGCTGTTCCATGACATGGCAAAGAGAGGCTGCACCAGAGACTGGACTGCACCTGCTGCTCCTAGGCGATCAAAGAGAGGACTGTGCCTGTGGTGCCTTGCCTAAGGAGAAGCCATTCCCGGCACCACAGACAGAAATGGTGAACTCCAAGAGTCAGTTGATTGACTTCCTGTTACAGCTCCAGGGCCACAAAAGCTGAAAAAGCCACCTTGGCAAGTTGATAGCCACAGTTGCTTGATCACCACTGAGCCTCATGGTGCAGCTCAGGCGACCAAAGCCTGACACTCAACAGTTCCACCCAAGTCTGCTGGATCCAGGAGAGTCAACAAAGTGTAGTTTGCTCTCTCAAGACGGATACACTAGCCTCATTTAAAGAAAACTGCTGGTTTCGCTGTGACCGGTGACTCGTAGAACAGTGGCACCTGATTTTTGGCTGGACTTCGAGAGACATTGTCCTCTGTGGCCAAAGTCGCCCCACCATGTTCCTGGCCGAGGGGCGGCCCCAGGAAGACCCTCATTGACCAGATCATCATCTTCAGCATCGTCTATCCCTCACCTCAGGATCACTTCATTTATGTCTATGGTGGGACTGGACAGGAGACTTTTCTAACTGCAAGGTGACTGTCCTGCAAAGCCTTACGGCCCTCCGACTTGCTCCCCACAAGAGTTGGTTGCCTGAAGCAGTCTGGAGTAGTTGACAACAACTTTACAAAAACTTTTCAAAAGTTTTTAAAGTAACTGCTAATCGTGGTAGTTGCCAATGCTTGTTTGCATTCTGACTGAAAAGCAATGATTTATAATTTGCTCAGCTCCAGTGGATTTTGTTTGTTTTGGTGTCTAAAAATTCATACAAATAAGACCGATTTTTATAAATTTGTGTTGTAGTTCCTTTGCGTTTTTTTCTTATTCAATTGTTTTATTTCTTCTAAATTCTTTGCACGTGTTCCTTTGTTAAAGCCTGACTGCTTGAAGCCACAGCTACCGAGGGTTGAGCTAAGGTTTTACAAATGAGCCTGACTGGACCCACGATGGGTTCGTGAGTTTAGAACACTGTGAGGTCGCACAATCACACCATATAATAAACCACACTTCCTCACAGCTTTTTATTGGAAATGTCTGTGGGGATACACACCATCTGGGGGAGAATTAGTAGGATGGGCAAGAGAACAAGGAGAAAGCATGTCCGGATGGAAAGCAATCACAGTACAGATATGAAGTATAAAGTCCTACATGAGATCTGCATCGTGTCAATCTGGGAGGTGCACATTTTCTGACCAATATTTGTGGTGATGGTTTTTGGGGGCATTCCAACAGTGGCAGAGGTGGTAGGGACTAAATGGGGAGAGGGTTTGGGGGGAGGAAGGATGTGAGTGCATTTGGGAGGGGGGGGGGCATTTGCACTTTCGGCTGCAAAGGAACAAACTGGATCTAGAGGGAAGGGGGACTTGGATTAAACTGGGCAAGTTAGAGAGTGAGGGAGGACATGTAAACAGTATGTGGGGTTGAGACAAAGGGGACCAGGAGACCTGTTCTGTCATGAAGGGGGAGGGGCTGTGACAGATGCGCAAGTTTTGGGCGTGCTGAGGAAGAGCCTAAAATATGGTGCCAGAGAAGTGTTATGGGACCCATTCTTTTAGGATGGGGCCAGTAACAACAGCTTTCTGGCTTGAATGACAAAAGAAGGCCTGGACCTTTTAAAAATGATGAAAAAAGCCTTGATGGAGGTAAAGAACAGATGGGAGAAGGCAGGGGTGATGAAGACGCAGTTGCTGCCTCGAAGGTGATGGTGTGGTGCTAAGAGCCCAGTTGTCATTGACAAAGCCAGGAAGGAGGTGGACAGAAAAGTCGCAAGCTTCTGCAGGGCCAGCGGTATTGGAGTGATCAGCCATGTGGGTAATGTATGGAAATTTCCCATGTTGCACATGGCAGGGCAGTGGTGTTCACCTATCGATTTTGGGGAACAGAACATAACTGGAATGGTGGGCTGTAGAAGTGTGGGAACGAGGGGGTCGGATAGGAAGAACACCTCGGGGGAGAGTTTTTCTGGTGGCAAAAAGAAAGATCAAGAGAAGACTGGGAAAGAGACGGTACATTTAAGAAGGAGCAGTAACGGAGAGCAGCTTTGGAATCAGTAGTGGCCGTCTTGGGCATCGTACGAGCAGATGAAAGAGGTGGCGACGAAAGGATGCAACTGGACACGTTATTTATGGTTAAATATGTTGGTGATTGACAAAAGGTTATTGAAGAAGGGCGGGAAAGAATTCAGGGGCAGGTATCGATTGGGGCGGAGGGCTTGGGGCTTATAACTCATTGTGGTTCAAGAAAGGCATGTTGTCCTAGAATGTGCAGATAAGCCATAGGTTAAACAGGCATGACCTCTTCTTGCTTCCGAATAAAGCGGCCTTTCCACAACCGAGCGAGTCATTTGTGGTCATTAGCCCAGGCAGGGGCGGTTCGTCCATATGGACGTGGGGGTGTTGACCCCCTGACCTCTCCACTGCATCACAGCAGTTCATTGGGACCTCCTGAGGCAGTGTCATCTGAACTGCGCATGTCAGGTTGGCCGGTGTTTTCATGTAGCCAGGCTTCTCCTCTCCGCCACAGATAGTAACATTTACTCACTTGGTTGTGACCCAGTGGGAGCCGAGGAACACAAATTAAACAATAAGTAGTGGTGAGCTATGGTGTAGCACCTACGGCCCGAACTGTTGGAGAAAGGACACATTATGGCATTTTCACTTAATGAACTTTATAAAATGTCTTTGCCTCTTTCTTTCAACCCATGATTCTATTTATCTCCATTCTTACCTTAATTCTCCAATATCCCCTATAATTCCCTGCTCTTCACCACCTCACATCTTCACCTACACAGCATAATCCTCCTCGTGTCCTCCTGTAGGCATCTGACTGGGATGCAACGCCCTCTCGACCCCGCTTTTACCATTTTCAAGCCCTACTTACCTGCACCTCTCTTCTAACTCTAAATCAATGGTGCTCATCCATACACACACCCATGGCGCTTACTATTTTGGCCCCAAGAAAAGCTAACTTTCTTGAGACGTCATTTGTACATTATGCCATTGAGCCACTAGATGTCACTATGCCCTAAAAGTAAAAATTTCCCTTACCTGATATACATGCTTTATTTCCAATCTGGCAATCCTTTTAAGCATTTTATAAGATTGCGGCAGCTGCCCTTGTGTAGCGTTTTAGCCACATTAGTACATGTTTTGCAAGTGAGATGGTTTTCAAGTCATGGTGCTGGCGCTCACAGGTTGTCTGACCTGTCTTGAGAGCTTCTAGGAACATTCTTTTAGTGAGAAAGGCATTTTCAAATCTGAGTAGAGTGAAAGAGCGTCCCCCGAGGTAGTTTAGATTAAGGACGAAGGTAAAACATTGTTTTTAGGTCGAACCTAGCAGGACGCATGCGGTGCTCTGCGAGGCTTGCTGTATCTTCTCTATGTGCACACCCCTCGCTTTTCATTGGTTCCCTTCAGTGCCTTTCTAAATCCGGTTCTTTTGTGTGGCAAATGGGTCACATTTGTCCCTCCTTTCATGGTTTGGTTAATGCCCATGGCGACTGCCCCTCTTACTTGTCTCATCTCTCCAAGGGGCATTTAGGTTACTGTGGCGGCACTATTTTCTTACTTTGCCATGCCTCCGGGATTGGTTTGTTGATTTTTAAGGGTGGGGAAAACAACTGTGCTAAAGCCGATGCGATTTCCCCGTGCTATCCCCTCCGTCCTGCCCCAATTCTTCTCTGATCACTTGCCAAAGCTAAATCTTTAACACATGAGCCCCCCACCCGAGCGCTCTTTCCTTCTCTCTCATATCTAGCTTCCCGCTGCCTCCCTAGGGTCTTCCCCAGCGGCCTCGGTCTCCCATCTTCTCACTATCCCTCCCACTCCATCCTCCAGCTACACAGTGTGACTTGATTCTCCTCACTGCCAGTGACAATTAGGCATTGTGTATTTGTCTAATTAATCCCAGCCAGCAGGGGACGGTTCGTGAAATCCTGACCTCTATTTCTCATGTAATTCATCAGTCGCCTCCCCCATGAGAGGGGGAGGGAGAGGCTGGTATAAATGATAGATGGGTATCAGCTTCACAAACGGTGAGGGCTGCAAGCACGAGGCTACAGGCACCTCCTTTGCACAGGAAGACCTATAGCTCAGTGGCATAACGAAACTTGAGGAGGGCCCCCCTGCAAGGTACATGGAGGGGCCCCCGCTCCGGATTTCATCAGCTCTTGGGCCAGAGATTCTGGGGGCAGCGGTGGCCTGTGTTACGCCACTGCTATAGCGCTTAAATACTAACAGATGTGAGAATCGCATAAACACCCATTAATTTTAGTGTTATTAATATAGGCATACATTATTGTTGATGTTATTTTTATAATTTCATGGGAGCAGGCCTCTCATTCTGAGGTGCAGGTCTTCATAGGGGATGACGTAGCGCTTTGAAGCGGCCTTGGCGGTCCATGACAAAGTAGCCCGCACTTGTGCTCGAAAGAGCAGCTGATAAGGTTGTGGAATGTGTTCATTAGCGCTCTGAGCAGAGTATGGACCTGCCGCATTTCTGTACTCTGCTGCGCCCTGCGGGCGAGGGTGTCCAAACACTGCCTGACTGCAAATTTGCGGTCTCCCTCCTTGCATTTTTGTATTTAACCAGTATGAGCCCTCAGCAGCTGTGACTTACCTTGCCCAAGATAACAGCAGTGCCAGCATCTCTTATGCAGAACAGAGGATCTTCCCTGCTGTTCCCACAACACCTCCCGCCCCTCGCAGCTTCTTTGTTTCCTGCCTCCGCTCATGTTCAGCTGTCAGTTGAATCTCATCGTCCGCCCCTCGACAACCCACCTCAGAGTGGCCCCCATTGGCAACGACGACTGGAAAGTGAACGCAGGCCAAGCTACCCCCGTCTGCTCTGCTTGTCCGGAGAGTGATGATGACAACGTAGGCCTTCCTCCCCCCCCCCCAACCCCTCCACCTACACTTTTTCATCCCATGTAAGTAGTGGTTAACAGTAACATTCCCTGGTGGTTTCTCCTTTTATCCAAGGATCCGTGAATTCTGCCATTAAGTTGTCTTGTTTTATGTAGGTTCGTCCATGTATAATTCATTCTGAGATGTTCATTTAGTGATCCATCTTTTGTAAGCAGGCGTGTTTTGCACTATTTTATAGTGTGCTGGGTGTGATTTTTCTTTCTAACCCTTTGTTATAGATGGTGTCGTATTTAGGGACAGGCTGGATTGTGCAGATGTGTGTTTGTTATGTAGGTGAATGTTTCATATGTAATTAAATCCTTTGTTGCTGTAAAGATACCACTCCACAACACAAAATACCATTCCACATAATTCCACTCTATAACACACAATACTACTGCACATAATTCCAGTACACTCAATACCACATAATTACTATCCACATGATTCCACAGCACACCATCCCACATAATTACATTACACAAATCCACTTCACACCACACAATTCCACAATTAACTAATCCAATCCAACCCACATAATTCCACTGCACACAATGTACATACACTCCATAACACATAGGTAAAAGACATTAACATTTACAATGCCAATCACTCTAACTCAAACAAATGCGAGACCGGTTGCATTTCCAATGCTTGTTTTTTTAGAAGTGGCTTTGAGGGAGCCAGATTCCTGATCTTGCTTGATGCTTGAACAGCAACTGTAAGGACAGTTGTTGCATTTGCATCTAAAGCTGTATAAACGAGAGAGTGTGTGTGTGTGAGTGTGTGTGTGTGTGTGAGTGTGTGTGCACGTATACTTTATTCTCAATATCACATGGGAGCAATATTCAATCCTTCTGGGTTTTTTTAGAAACACAGTGTAGTTTTCTAATGTAAACGGACTGATGCTCATAGTGACTTTTCTGTCACAAGCAGTAGTGAATAAATTAGAAGATTTCTCTGGGTGATCCCTATTACTTAAAGCCTGGATCATAAATTGGCCCATTGATTGGTACTTGTTTCTGTTTGTGATTCTGCTTTCTAGGCAGCAGGAGATCCGAGGTAAGGAGGTGACTCCTTTTGTGCTGCGGCGGGTGAACGAGCTGACCGGAGGGAAGTCCTTGGAGGCCAGTATCCTTTTCAGATGTACTGATGCTGTGGGAGGGCATGAGCAGTGGAGAGGGTGTGCTGGGATCTGCTCTACCTTGCTAGCCTTGTCCTTCTTGATACCACTGCATGCAAGTGTACATCAAGTGCAGAGTCAGAGGCTGGTGTTGGCTGAAAAGCTGTTTGAGTGCACATCTATCCAGTCAATGCCTTTGTTTTTAATCCATCCATGTTAGGAAAAAGAGATGAAATTGGTCTAGCATGGTAGGTTTTGGCAAACATATAATCCCGTACTTCTAGGCTCAGGTAGTCAATTGATACCCGTTAGGGCCCCCCCACTCTAGCAGCTTTCGTAGGGGCGGCCACTGGGGTCGATGAGCTGGAAAACTGGGGCCCATTAAAACATATACTACTTGTTTATGAACTTCTGCTGCCTGAAGATCTGCAGACACAATGGTCATAAACAACACTGCAAGGGAATACTATACAAGAGGGTTGTGGGCAGAGAGGGGGACAAATAGAAGAACATTGAAAGGGAAAGGTAAGAAGAAAAAGCAAGAATAAGAGAAAAAAGATAGGTAGCTAGAAACAGGAAAAAGAACAGTAGGAGGAAGAAAATGTAACCGGAAGTAAGTGAAGAAGTGAAACAAAGTGAAGGTAGGATGGAAGGGTGAAAAATGAATAGTTGGAAGAGTGAATGGATGGCTAGATGTATGTGTGAAAGGCTGGATGAAAGAGTGTAATGATTTACGGATAAAAGAGTGAAAGGATGGAAGAATGGACAGATGAAGAGTGGGTGGATGGGTGAAAGGACAGATGGATGGATATATGACTGTACTGATGGGTGGAAGGGTAAAAGGGTGGATCTATATTTCAAAGGATGAAGACCTCCGACCCTCGGTCTAGGTCCACTCTCTCCCCGCAGCTCCGCTGTGCCGTCTCTTGCCTCCAGACCCCGACCTCCTCCTTGGGAGGTTCGAGGCTGCTGCCCGCTCCTGCGCCTGCTGCCCGCTCCAACTGGGACCAGACTGCCTGCTACCACCTTAACCTTTCTCAGCCGTTTTTTCTTGATTTTTCCCTGTTGTGCCACTGTTATTGTGCCCATCTGTGTCTTGCTCTAATTCCACTACTGTTTTTATTTTCTCATGCCTGCCTGTTCCTTTCGCATTTCGCCACAGCTGCCCCTGCAGCCCCTCCCCCCGGAATTCCCCCACTCCCGCCTCCCAGCCTCTCCTCCCTCCCACCTCCCCTACTTAATGGCGGCCGCTGCGCGGTCACGCCGCTGGCGCGCCAAAGGCAAGCCCGTCTGCGACCGCGGCCAGCGCCAGGAACTCTGGACATCCCACTACCCATCGCTACGACACCACCACCCTCCTCGCACTCAACCCTGGAAGACTTAGAGAATGCCAACAGGCCTCGCCGAACACGGCCCATGGCCAGTTCTCCTGCCTCCACTGCCTCCACTGCCGCCAGACCCTCACCGCCACCCCGGCCTCCAACACCGCCGACGCCAGCACCGGGGACACCCTAAAACTCATCCTCCTCAACGTACGCTCCGTACACAAACACGCCATGGAAATCTGGAACCTACTCGACTCTCTCTCGCCCGACA
Source organism: Calotriton arnoldi (assembly GCA_963921515.1). Lineage (NCBI taxonomy): Eukaryota > Metazoa > Chordata > Amphibia > Caudata > Salamandridae > Calotriton > Calotriton arnoldi. The sequence continues at coordinate 445,855 of CAWUFW010010514.1, forward strand.
TCGCCTTCTTCACAGAGACCTGGACCAACGCATCCTCCGCCCCCGACATCCGCACCGCCATCCCAGACGGATACAAGATCCAGAGGAAAGACCGCCCCAACCACCCAGGAGGGGGCCTCTCCATCGCCCACAAGAGCACCCTCCGCCTCACCACCTCCAGCGAAACCTTCCCCTCCGCCGAATACCTGCACTTCCAGATCCAGACCACCCCCAAAGCCACACTCCGAGGAACCCTCATCTACAGACCCTCCCGGCCCCCGAACACCCTTCGCCACCACCATCACCGACTTCATCGCACCCCACGCCATCGCCTCCGCAAACTACATACTCATTGGAGACCTGAACTTCCACCTCGACAACCCCAGCGACCCCAACTCCACTATCCTTCGTGACAACCTCGCCAGCATCGGACTTAAACAACTCGTCAACACACCGACCCACAGAGCAGGACACACCCTCGACCCCATCTTCGCTGCAGGAAACAGCGTCCAATTCAGCCACACAACGCAGCCGCCATGAACCGACCAGCACTGCGTACACTTCACCATCAACAAACCCAAGGCACCCAAACCAGCCCCACGCCCACCTCGAAGGAACTGGAGCAAGGTTACCGACGAGCAACTTAACTCCACCTTCACCCGAGACAACCACACCTGGGCACCCGACGCAAACAACGCAGCCAGAGAACTCCACACCTGTATCTTCAACTGCGCAGACGAGCTCGCCCCGCTAAGCAACCTCGACAGACAACGCCCCAGGAAAGCCGCCTGGTTCACCACTGCTCTCCAAGAAGCCAGACGCACCTGCAGACGCCTGGAGAAGAACTGGAGAAACACCAAGATAACCGAAAACCACACCACCTACAAGGATGCCTTGACTGACTACCATAACCAGATCAGAGCCACCAAGAGGAACTTCATCCACAACAAAATCCTGGCCAACTCCACCAACTCCAAGGAACGTTTTAGTGTAATTCAGGAATTCACCAACCCACGCAGCGAAGCCACAGACATCACACCATCCCAAGACCTCTGCGACAAGCTTGGAACCTATTTCCACCTCAAGATCAAAAACCTCTGACAACTTCATCGACCATCCACCAGGTGCCACAGACGGCCCCCCGCCCCCTAGAAACACCAGCCAGCCCACCATCTCCAACTGGACACCGATCACGGCCGAAGACACCACCTCGAACATGAAAAGCATCCACTCGGGGGGGGGGGGGGCCCACCGACCCCTGCCCCCCTCACATCTACCACAGAGCTGCGCCCGCCATCGCACCTGAACTACAACGCACCATCAACACCACCTTCAAAACGGGCACCTTCCCAGACGACTGGAAGCGCGCAGAAGTCAGACCCCTGCTCAAGAAGCCCACAGCTGACCCCACCAACCTCGAACTATCGGCCCATCTCGCTCCTCCCCTTCGCAGCCAAAGTTGCAGAGAAAACAGTCAACAGGAAACTGACAGGATTCATTGAAGAGAACGCCGTCCTCAACCCGTTCCAATCCGGATTCCGAAGCAACCACAGCACAGAGACCGCCCTACTCGCCGCCACAGACGACATCCGCACCCTCCTGGACCAAGGCCACTCCGCAGCCCTCATCCTACTCAACCTATCAGCGGCCTTCGACACCGTCTCCCACCGCACACTAGTCACCAAACTACACGATGCAGGCATACAGGGAACAGCCCTGGACTGGATCCGATCATTCCTCATTGGAAGAAGCCAAAGGATCAGACTCCCACCCTTCCTCTCCGACCCCACGAAAATCACCTGCGGAGTCCCACAGGGTTCATCACTGAGCCCCACCCTCTTCAACATCTACATGGCCCCCCTCGCAGCCATCGTCCGACAACACAGCCTCAACATCGTATCCTACGCCGACGACACCCAGCTCATCCTCTCCCTCACCAAAGACCCCACCACTGCCAAGCTCAACTTCCAGAAAGGAATGCAAGACGTCGCAGTCTGGATGACCAACAGCTGCCTGAAGCTCAATGCCGAGAAGACAGAAGTCCTTGTCCTCGGTACCACCCCTTCTGCATGGGACAGCACCTGGTGGCCGACCGCCCTCGGAAGCCCACCTACCCCCTCAGACCACGCCAAGAACCTCGGCATCGTACTCGACTCATCACTCACCATGAACCGACAGGTCAACGCCGTCACCTCCAGCTGCTTCAACACCCTCCGCATCCTCCGCAAGACCTTCAAGTGGATCCCCCCTGAGTCAAGGAAGACAGTCACCCACACACTCATCACCAGCAGACTGGACTATGGAAACGCCCTCTACGCCGGCATCAACAAGTCCCTACTCCGCAAACTCCAAACAATACAGAACACCGCCGCCAGACTCGTCCTCGGCATTCCCTGACACGAACACATCAGCCAACACCTACGAAGTATCCCTGGCTCCCCGTGGAGAAAAGAGTCACTTTCAAAATCCTTACTCACGCCTACAAATGCCTACACAACAACGGACCCAAATACCTCATCGACAGAATCCACTTCCACGTACCCAAAAGAAACCTCCGATCTTCCAACCTCGCACTGGCCGAAACCCCACGCATCCACAGAGCCAGAGCAGGCAGAAGATCCTTCTCTCACATTGCAGCCAAGACCTGGAATGAGCTACCGGCAAACATCAGACGCGCCCCCTCCCTGAACACCTCAGGAAGTCCCTCAAGAGCTGGCTCTTCAGCTAAACAGATCTGCGGATCCCCCCCCCTCAGCGCCTTGAGACCCTCACGGGTGAGTAGCGCGCATACAATTCCCTGATTGATTGATTGATTGATGGTTGGAAAAGGTATGGTTGGGTGGGGGCAAGGGTTGGGTGGATGGAAAGGTGAAGGGTTGGGAAAGGGGTGGATAGATACAAGGATGGTAGGAGGATGAAAGGAACACTAAGGAAGGTTTGGATTGCTTGCTTTGTATGCTCGGTGTGATAAGAGGTATGTCTAAAGTGGGGATGGGGAGGGGGGTATTTTAATTCTCTGGCTATTCCCTTGAAGTCAATTGTCTAGTAATCCAGTGACGGAAAATTCTGAAGCTACTCTAGAACATCTTGGCACAGTCAAGAAAGTAGAAACTTTTGCATTAAAATCAACTTGAGAATTAGTGAAACTTATACAAAGGCAAATGAAGACCCAATGCAAGATTCACAATGTAAGAGCTAAATGTGAGAATGAAGTAGAAAGATGGGAGTAGGTTCAGGTGTGAGATGCAGATCATAAGTGCTTTCGTTAATGTGTACTGAATGTAGGCTTTACTACGAGATTCATTGAGAAGCAAAAATGCAGGGTTGAGAAGGGGGTGCATGAGAATCTGAAAGTGGGACACTGAATTGTTCAGCACCAAGGTTGAAGGCTGAAGGCATAATCCAAAGGACAGGAAGCCCAAATGAAAGCAAGGATGTGGAATTAAAATCTAAAGACTGGGATCTGAAAGTGTGGGTAGGAGAGGACACCAGAATCCAGAGACTGTGGTCTAAATGTGAGTGGTGGAACAAAATTCCAAGAATGTAACCGGAAGTGGCATTCAAACAAAAGGAACTAGAAGAGACATCGTAAGAGTAGGATATTGACGTATAATCCACAGACTAGGATCTAGAAGTGCTACCTAAAGAGCAGGATATTTGAAAATGGAATAAAGAAGTGATATAGAGGTGGTGGGATACTGAAGTGGAATCGCAAGAATACAATATATGTGACATCCAAAGGGTGGGATACTGAAGTGGAATCGCAAGAATACAATATATGTGACATCCAAAGGGTGGGGTACTGAAGTGGAATACCAAAAATACAATATATGTGATATCCAAAGAGTGGGATACTGAAATGGATTCCCAAGAATACAATATATAAGATATATCCAAAGGGTGGGATACTGAAGTAGAATCCAAAGAATAGGATCTAGAAGTGCTACCAAAAGATCGGGATATTTGAAAATGGAATAAAGAAATGATATAGAGGTGGTGGGATATTTAAAGTCGATCAAAGTTTGATAGAGAAGTGATATCCAAAGGGTGGGTACTGAAGTGGAATCGCAAGAATACAATATGTAAGTGATAAGTGAAATGGTGGGATACTGAAATGGAATCCCAAGAATACAATTTATAAGATGTATTCAAAGGGTGGGATACTGAAGTGGAATCGCAAGAATACAATTTATAAGATGTATTCAAAGGGTGAGATACTGAAGTGGAATCCAAAGAATTCAATATACAAGTGATATCCAAAGGGTGGAGTATTGACATAAACTCCAAAGAAGGTGATAAAAGTCATATGAATAGAGTGGGATACAGAAGTGATGTCCATACAGTGGGATATAGCAATATGCTCCAAAATGTTGGTTACAAAAGCGAAATTAAAGACTAGAATATGAAATTGTGATCCAAAGTGTGGGATAAAGACCTGATATCCAAACCGTGATATATAAACCTAAGATCGAAAGATTAGTACACAGAAGTGAAATTCATCATTTAGGATTTAGAAATAGGGTCAAAATGCTACGCTTTGTAACAAAAATATAAAGCAAAGGATTTAGAAAGTGAGGTTCTCCGATTCGGGTATACATGTAAGATACAAAGGGTTGATGTTGAATTAAGATTCAAATGAGGGATGTAGAAGTGAATTCCAAAACATAGAGGTATGTGATCCAAAGGGAATGATTTCTAAACGTAATAAATGTTTTGATGGAGATGTGATATCTCAAAATTAGGATATAGAAGAGAATGGGCTATATATAGCAGAAGTAAAATGTGTATGCCAGGATTGCTTCACCTCTCAGACATGTACTGTATCCCAATGTTGCTCCCTCTTAAACATCAATCCATTGATTTATCCTTAAATGCTTATATATAGTGTTTAAAGTCTGCAAATGAAGACATTCTACATATTCTACACATATATACATCTCCTTATAGGGTCAATGGATATCATTCGGGGGTCGCATCTGTGACCCCTGGCTTACCCCTTGCGACCTCTGGCACTGCCTTTACGACTCCTGGCCTCAGAGGTGGCAAAATAGGTGCCAGGAACACAGTGGCAGCTCGTCCTTATGGGCGCCAGTTGAGGCTCCACTCTCTGTTTCATTATTCACTATTAGTGCAATAAAAAATGGAGTACAATTAGCTGGAATAAAACCTTCTCTTGCAGCTGGGGTACGTAAAATAAAATGCATGTGCATGTGAATGACATTCAAGGTCAAAGGGTGTGTGATGTCACTTCTACTACCCCTTGCTTTTTGGTAAATTGACATGCATGATAGTGTCTGGCAGAGGTGCTACTCTGCATTTTTTTATATTCATTAACTTGTAGTCAGACTTGGCCCTGATCCGGAACAATGCTAAAGTGGGCAGCATGATTGCTGTGTCACTCAGCAAGCTCCGGAATGTGGGGCAGAGTGGGCGAGATCCCCGTGCAGCGAGGAAGCGCTCTGCACTGCCAGCAAGAGAAGACCTGACCCCTTCTCCTAGGATGGAAGATACCGCAGCACTGAAGGAGAACATGATTCCCCTCAAGTCTCGGCCCGTAAGTGTTATATTATATGGACCTTTTTCTGAACACTACCCAAAGAATTACCTAATGAGGCAATATGTTTATGAAAAACCCAAAGTAATGTCCTCCCTCTAACATCTAGGTCGTCATTGGAGGCACCAATGTGGACTTCATAGCCAAGGCAGCAAATGAAAACCTTGTGGTAGGTTCCTAAATCTTCATAAAATTGTTGCACTGCTTGTAATAGTCTTACCCAATTACTCGCGTGACACTGGAGGTCTTGACATTTTCAGGGATTGGGAACCCTTCAGAACTGATATCAGGTAGGAGGCACTGCACCTGAAAGGATGGTGGAGTGCTAGTAACATGACTTTTGTGTAGCACGTCGCCAAGCGCAGAGACTGTGTTTGTTTACAAAACTGCATATACAAATATGGTGATACTAAATGATGCTAGTCCGGATACTGTTAAAATGATCCTTTGCATTGAACTGAATCGAGTTGGAGCAGAGCTGGTGTTTTCAGTGTCCTCAATCAATCATTCAGTAGGTTTGCAGAGCACTTCTTGTCCCTGGTGAGGGTATCCTCACAGACACAAATCCTGCTAAACACGTCTGACTTGTGTTTCTCTAGCCAAGGTGTCTGGTTGTCCTGGTTTCCGTTCTGGTCATTGCTGAGCATTCTTCATCTCATCACAGTGTACTGACACTGGTGCCCCAAAGAAAGTGACCTTTGCCTGTACGTGTGTCTCGTGACAATACAGAAGGCACTACTGGGAGCATGGCTCCTACACAGCATTTATACTCTTATCTCACATTTAATTGGTTTGATGGTTGGATGGCACCAATGCTGTGAAGAATAAATACCATCAATTTAAAAAAGAGGTGACGTAAATGAAGGAAGGATGCGCTGTGGTGGTCCTGTTCCACTGACAATATAGCGCTGAGAAGACACTACTGATGAAACTGGCGCGCCCTGGGATCACCAAAGCGCTGAGAAGACACTACTGATGAAAGTGGCACAACCAGGGATCACCAAAGCGCTGAGTAGGCACTGCCGAAGAAACTAGCACATGCTGAGATCCCAGAAGCGCTGAGAAGGCACTGCCGAAGAAACTAGCACATGCTGAGATCCCAGAAGCGCTGAGAAAGCACTGCTGGGAAAACTGGCACACGCTGGAATCGCAGAAGCGCTGAGAAGGCACTCCTGAGTAATCTAGTCCATGCTGGGGTCCCAAAGCGCCGAGAAGGCAGATGTAGATGAGGCTCATGCTGCAGGGGTTCAATAACACACTTAAGGAAAACCCTCACACTGCTAGAGTTCAGAGTAGACCCCTTTCTCTTCTGTTGCTGTTTTATAGCGTAAAGCTCCTAAAACAGTCCTGCAGTCCTAAGGAACAGATTTTAAAAACGAACTTCATAGCCTGCAGTATCAGCAATACAGGCGGTGCCAGCTCAGCTCGTTTTTATTATTAGCACAGTTCCAGTGCTTAATTTGTAAAATAAGAAGTGCAGGTGCTCAAATGTTTGCTTAGGAGGCCACTACCCACTTTCCTGGCTCCACCCACATCCTCCATTGGCTCCACCCACTTCCACCATTGGCTCCAGTGACATGTACCCCATAAATAATTCTCACTTAGCCCCTGTCTCAGATCTAACACCATGCACGTACAGCCTCTTGCTTACACGCTGTTTAGTCAGGCTATAATTGTGCTCATTATTCTGGCTGTGCTGTTTATGATTACTGTTAGTCCACATCCCATGCATTATTGATCTGCAAACACTGAACCAATGATAATGCTTTACAGTGTTCCTAAAGAGTTGTAATACCACTTTGTGTGGCAATGTAAAAAACACGTGTTGATGTAAACACGTCATCAAGACCTGCTAGACTTCTGGAAAGTTCTTTTCTGAGCAGCACCAATAGTAAAAGGTATCTAAAAATATCACATTATGCATTACTATGTGAAGATAACACATCGTTGTTTTACATAATCAAAAACTGACAAATGTCAAAGAAAAACACACACCACTCAGTGCCTTCCGGGCTGAAAAACGTAAGGTAGAATTGCACCACCTTAAACATGTCTACGCCAGTTTTCACACAAGTTACTGTATCACTTTCATTATAACAGCCTATTTCTGCGACGACTCGGCGAGAATATGAGCTGGGGCACTTCCTTTGAAGGAATTCCCTCGATGAGTGCATTTAATGGCAGGACAAACTGCAGCGCCTTAGTACTGCTCAAATATCCATTAAAGCGCTGTTCACAGCTTCAATTCGTTATCTTACTTCACCTAGGAGATGCAACATCCTTCCGGAAGACAGAGCACATGGCCACTAGGTGAACACAGGAACAGAATAACACCTTAAGATGAAATCAGCTGAACAGCCAGCTCAAAATCACCTTACTTCCTTTAAAGTCCCTATTGAGTAAAAAAAAAAAGTTAGCTTAATCCTCAGTTCCACTGCTTGAAAATCAACTGTTATAACAATTCTAACTATGACTTTTTGTGACTACGATTCAAAGTGCAGTACTTATAATTTCCAATCATTTGAACCCAATAACATCACAAAATGGTGAAATGCCACTCACCTACTTCCCTCTTTAACTCAGCTGTCCATTTGACGAGAAGAATCTTAACTTTTCCTGCGCGAAAAGCTCAACGTGGGGAAGTTACCAAATTCCCCTATTTTGTAAGGTTCCCATTGGTCGAAGAACTCCTGTTCATTTAATCCATGTCTGACGATGAGTTTTATCCAGGGGCTGGAAAAATGCAACGCAGGGTAGGCGACCAAGGAAGCAATCGAGGGAAAACAAACCCACCACAGCATATTATTGGCATCATGTCATGGCATGGCTAGTGGAGACGTGGCCTTCTACGATCTAGAACCTCCTCGCCTACCCTAACACTCGGCACCTGGGCCGGTGACCTGTGCGGCGGGGGAGGCGGGGTTGCGGGGTGGGTGGAGGCGGCTCTGCGGCTTGGTGGGAGCCAGATGGACACTTTTGGAGGCAGCGCAGGATAGCCAGCACGAGAGCCTCGGAGGCGGCCTCCTCCTCCCAGCTGTGGCCCGACTTGGCCTGCGGACACTGACTCCCTGGCTGGATCCCCACCATAGGCACCACAGCACTGCACCAGAGACACGACCCTCTGTGACCCGCTTGGACCCAGCATTGGCGGTGGTGGCTCCTCCGGCTCTCTGAAGCTGTTGCCGACACCTGCGACTCAGTGGCCGACTGCGGTCGTGGCCTCTGTGGACCTGGGCCCTCTCGCCTGCTCTGGCGCCCGATATCCACCTCAATAATTTACATGGCTGGGGACCGATGTTTGATGGGAGCCGGGCGGCAACTCGCAACTGCGGTAACCCCTAGCCCACGCAGACACTACTGAGGCGGCCTACCCTCCAAGCCCAAATTCGCCGTGATCTGCGGCGGCCTGCTCCTATTCACTCCTTGCCCACTCTCCCTCTGCCAGCAGTTGCTATGTCTCCACGGAGGCACATATTCTTTCCTGCCAGCCGAGACCCTGCATCAGCAACATTAACTCCCCCTGCCGTAGTTGACTGTTACCGCCTCGCCCGTGAGCGGCAATGCTTGAACTGTGCGGGTGCTTGCTGGACCGAGGCCGGACAGAGGTGGGGACTGTGCCCCTGGGGGGAACGGCCAGACTGGCATTTATAACCTAGACCACTATGCTTGACTACCATCAAGGGGGCCCCTCACCTGCACTGGCATCCTGCACCGGGACTTTCCTGCTCACAGTGGAAGCTCCGGCATTGGGGCTGATGCTCCGGCTCTTCTCCAGTGCGCCTGTGGCCCTCCGCCCGCCCCCTCTGATGCCCCAATGGTTGCCTCTCCTGGCTACGGCCCATCTGGTGGGTCGGCAGTTGAGCTGTCCCGAGGCTACTAGTTACTTAATTTACCGGTTCGTGGTGGGGCGGGCGGGACATACACTGACTGCACTGCCTTTAGCTTTATTAACTGATTTGGCCTGCCTGACCTGGTGCTGCCTGCCAGTCCTCAACGTCGTCGTCTGGTCGCGCTGGCACCCGCACTGAGTACAACAATGACTCGGTGGTGGGGTGCGGGTATGCTGGGGCGTGGCAATGCAATCTGGAAAAATCTGCGCACGCTGCCTGCTGCCGCACAGCCCCAACCCCCGCAGAACCAAAATCCAACCCAAATCAGTGTCCCGCCCACCGGGCCGGCAACACTGAACTAAGGGCCGCGGCCGCCATCAGCATATCAGATTGAGATTGAGATTGAGATTCATTCATATGAATCTCCATTGTCGTCTTTGCTCAGCCGGGGCAGGCTCAGCCTCACAGCCGCACCCGCAACACACTTTGACTCACTCGGGAGACGGACGAGGAACAGTACTACGAACGAGAAATTGAACACAACACTCTATGACAAGTCCAGTAGTGAGGTAAATTAAACATATCAAAATCAATGAAGTGCAACAAGATGCGTGTAGACCCAGCCCTGACAATTAAGTGCCGGTGCTAAGCACTGGAAAGCACCGGCACAAATTAAGCACTGCACAGTTCATTTGTACACCAGGAGCCGTATACACTAAGTGCCCCGGGGGTGCAACAGGCATTTGCGCCCGCTTTGCATGCCCCGGGGCACTTTGGTTTTACAGAAGGGGCCACAGACGGTTGTGCGTCCCCTTCTGTAATACTGAAAGCGCTTTCTGAAGGCGCTTTCTCAAGAGGATGTTCCCTCATTCCCTTATTGAGGGCGTGCCCCATGCAAATGAGAGAATCCCTTTGCCTCTGCGCCCACACCGTATTATAGACGTGGGCGCAGAGACAAAGACGCTCTCAGGAGGTACACTGACAGTGCGCCACTTAAAAGGTGGCGCACTGTCAGTGCGTCCCCCTGATAGCAGCCCCTGGGGCCCTCTTATGTATAGGGCACTTCTTCCCTGTTTGTGCCCTGGCGCACCTTATAACAGGTGCACCGGGCGCAAACAAAGAAAGTGCGCCTATTACATAGAATGCGCTGCCCCAGAGCAGCCGCAAACTCGTGTTACCCTGGCGGCAGCACATGCATGTGAAATACGGAGTTGCTCTGTGTTTCACTGTGCAGTCGGCAACCCGCCTTCACTTTTAAGAGGGGTGAGAGATCCCCTTGCAGGCGGTTGCAGTCAGTGACTGCACCTGCCTACAAGGGGATGTCTGTGGGGTTGATGGGACCCCCTTGCCCCCCTCTAGAGGGCTGCTTTTAGGTGGCGCACTGTCCGTGCGCTTCCTGACCGCTTCTTCGCCATTGCCCCAGCATTTGTAATACGGCGCGTGCGCAGAGGAAAAGGGATTCCCTCATTTGCATGGGGCCGCGGCTCCATGCAAATGAGGGAACGCCCTCTTGACAAAGCGCTGGCGCTGCATGTGTGCCAGCGCTTTCAGTATTGCAGAAGGGGCCGCAGATGCTTGTGTGGCCCCTTCTGTAATACCAAAGTGCCCCGGGGGCATGCAAAGCGGGCGCAAATGCACGATGTGCCCCTGGGGCACTTAAAGTGCACTTTAAGTGCCCTGGGGGCGCAACGGGTGTTTGTACCCGCTTTGTGCGCCCCCGGGGCACTTTGGTATTACAGAAGGGGCCGCAGACGCTTGTGCAATGTTCTGTAATATTGAAATTGCTGGTGCACAAACAGCACCAGCGCTTTTCACAGTACCAATGAGCCCTGGGGCCGCAAAGCGGGCACAAACGCCTGTTGTGCCCCCTTCGCGCACCCTCAGGGCACTTTGGTATTGCAGTAGGGGCCGCAGACGCTTGTAAAGCCCCTTCTGTAATACTTATAGAGCTTGCACACATACACCGTCAACGCCTGCTCAAGAGGGTGTTCCCTCATTTGCATGGGAGCGTGGCCCCATGCAAATGAGGGAATCCCTTTGCCTCTGTGCTCGCGCCGTATTACAGACTTGGGTACAGAGGCAAAGAAGCCCTCAGGAGGCACACTGACAGTGCGCCACCTAAATGTTGGCACACTGTCAGTGCGCCCCCTGAGAGCTGCCCTCTGGAGGGGAAAAAAGGGGTCCCATGGACCCCCCAGACATTCCGTTGCAGGTGGGTGCAGTCACTCACTGCACCCGCCTGCAAGGGGATCTCTAATCCCCTTTAAAAGTGCAGGGGCCGCATTACACATGCAACACATTTTCCTTCATTGTGCCGGGCGCACCTTTAAAAAGGTGCGCCCAGCACAATGAAGGAAACTGCGCCACATTATTGTGAGTGCCCTGGGGGCAGCACGTTTCTGTTTAAAACGGAGTGGCTGCTTTAAAGCTGTTCTGTTTCACATGCATGCAGCAACCCGCCTGCACTTTTAAAGGGGATTAGAGATCTCGTTGCAGGCGGGTTCAGTGACTGCACCTGCCTGCAAGGGGAGGTCTAGGGGGTCCATGGGACCCCCTTCACCCCCTCCAGAGGGCTGCTCTAGGGGGGCGCACTGTCAGTGCGCCACCTTTTAGGTGGCGCACTGTCAGTGCACCTCCAGACAGTTTCTTTGCCTCTGTAATACAGTGCGGGCGCAGAAGCAAAGGGATTCCCTCATTTACATGGGGCACGCCCCCATGCAAATGAGGGAACGCCCCCTGAAGATAGCGCTAGTGCTTTATTGCGCCAGAGCTATCGATATTTCAGAAGGGCCTGCACAAGCGTCTTCTGCCCCTTCTGTAATATCAAAGTTCCCCAGGGGCGCTCAAAGCGAGCGCAAATGCCCGTTGTGCCCCCTAGCACTGTGTGCAGTATGCCCACTTGCGGGTTGCCGCCTGGACAGTGAAACACAGAGCGGCTGCTTCAAAGCTGCTCCGTATATCACTTGATTGCGTTGCTCCCAGAGCAGCATGAGTTTGCAGCCGCCATGGGGGCAGCGCATTCCATGTAATAGGGCGCACTTTCTCTGTTTATCCAGACGCACCTGTTTTAAGGTGCGCCATGGTGCAAACGGAGAAGGTGCGCCCTATACATAATAGGGCCCGAGATTGTAAAACAGGGTCCTATGTCAATGGCATACGTCGTCCCTGCTTGCAGGCGCCGTGTAACCAATAACCACTGGTTTCCCAGCCCTCCTCTTAACACTTTTCCCATTCTGCCTGTTCCTACCTCTAAAAATCTTATTTGCCTGGGTCTGCTATTTTTTCATCTGTCGTTGCTTGTGCATGGTCTTGTTTTTAGGAGTGCGTCTTCCCGTGTCCTTCTGTTGAAACGTGATTAGCTGTGCACCAGCCCAATCAGCCTAGGAGCATGTGTGTTTAGTTGTATTTTATTGAATACATACGTGCATGACATGTGGTGCTCTCACACTTCAGGGAGTGGAGACCTCTGCCAACAAAGGGCTTGTGCCACCCTCCAGCATCTGGAGACTGCTATACATCCACGTTCTCTCCGCCTAACCCATTCATCCATCCATGTGCTTACTCATTCGTCACTTTTATCCATCCATGTGCTTACTCATTCGTCACTTTCATCAATCCATGCACACACTGTCATTCAGTCGTCCATGCATTCGCACATTCGTTTGCACCCAGTCACTTATCCATCCGTGCCCTCAGTCACTCACTCACTCACTCACCTATTCATTCATCTGTAACTCCGTTGCACACCCAATCATACATACTTAACCATCAACTCTTCCACCCATTGCACAGATTCACACATATGCAATTGGTGAAAAGGTGAACCTGAGAATCACATAATCAAAATCGTCAAACAATGAAGAAGCATATTCATTTTAAAAAAAACGCCAGACCTATTGGCTTTGACAACGCTTGTTTAAAAAGCTATAGCTCTGATAGGCCACACATTTTGAGTGTAATGACTCAAGTCGTGCAGTATGAGTTCCGAACCCTCTTCCACCCCTTGGGGTAAACCTCGAGCGTTCACTCTTGGAGAGACGGGTATGAAATAGAGTAGTAACTTGGTTATCCAACTGGAGTGCAGTAAAATCTGAGGCCCTGGAACACCAGTGGTAATTACCAGTGCCACCAGAAGCCACTGGCAAGCTTGGACCCAGTATACTTGTGCTGTGAGAGGTTGGGTAAGCGTGGACAGACAGGGCTAGGTTTAGGTGAAAGGACAGGTACATGTGGACAGGTAGGCATAGCTTCATCAGTGGCCTGTCAGAGGAGCTTTAACTGAGAGCACATATGTGTCTCTGGACGGATCGGTGTGCGTTTACCTGTGTGCACATTAAAGTGTGGGCATTGGCGGCATACCCAGTTTACACATCACCAGGGAGGCGTGGCTTTAAACCAGTGATCTTTTCTCCCAGAATGGAAGGCGGAAGAGGCCCGCTGAGGATACGAGCTAGGGCCCCTTATTGTTTGTGGGATGATGACAGGCGGAGAAGTGACGGCTTCATCCAGCCCTGCCAAGTACCACGCATCAGGCGTTAGTCTAACGCATTTCAGTGTGGTGATCCGCATCACCGCACTGAAATGCATTGTCACGCATTATAGCGCCTCCTCAGCTGCCACGTGGAGCGCTTCTATAGTCCACATGATGGACTGAGCTGCAGTGCGCACTGCTCCCGGCAGGCAGAGTCTAAGGAGGCTGGCTAGATCTGCTTGCAGCTCTGCGAGTACTGCTACAATGTAATTGTATCCAGGTTAGGCACACTCTCAGGCCGACGCACGTGGTGCCAAACTTAATCTGACGTCACTGCAGTCAGTGCCCAGTGGTGAAATAGACTCTGACTGACAGTGAGACACAATAGGGTACCTTGAGTCAGGGTCCGTCCTCCTGCTGCCACCCGCGCTTCTTGAAGTTCAAATGTGTGGCTCCTGCTCCTGACCTCACCGCAGCGGGGTGCGGGGATAAGGTGATGGATTTCCGCCATCGACTGTCAGTGCAGAGGGCAAGCCAGGCTGAAAGCTGCTGACACCGCCGTCTGTGGTAAAGATGGCTCATAGATCCAATCTGGAGTCGGATCCTACCTGCAGCCTTCGGCCACAAACCGGGCCAGAGAGGCTGATTCACGAGTCCGTATCATCGAGGCAGCGCCGGGGGCCAGTTGCAGTGAGAGTGGGTGCAGCATGCTGCTGTGCTCACTGGGTGCAGCATGATTAATGGCACAGCGGCGGCCATAATATCTCACAGGACCAGGACCCAGCCCTGCCCACCGGGCCGCGGCACCACCAGCCGGGCTTAGCTGCCCAGTGCTGATCATGATCATGAATAATCAGTAAGCGCCTAGGAGAGCAGGTAATCTATTACCTGTAATTATCAATTACATCTTTTTAAAGACACTTCTCCGTAACTGCCGTATATAAATTGCTGCTACAGTGCTATGTGACTAGCGCTTACATTTCTAGTGCTTTCCGATGTTTATTTCCTCCCTCAGCTAGGGTGTCCAACCATCCGTAAATTTCATGGACTGCCTGTTATTTGGGCCGCTTGTCCGTTGTCCGTGAGGGCTTCTTTCACGGACGCCTTTTGCCCGTAATTTTGAGGATGGCAGCAAGCTGTGCTGTTCCCCAGCTCACACTTCTCTTTGAACTCTAGAGGCTGCAGCAGCCCCTCCCCGACCTCTCTCAGTCTGCGGACAGGCCCATTCTCATTCTGACTGTAGATGATTATCACAGAAAGAATGACAATGGGCCAAAGGCGTAGTGAAGCACCCGCTATATCTGCTTAAGGGGGGTGTCACGGGGTCAGATAAAAGTGTTTCTTGGCCCTTTCTGACTTTGATTACTAGATGTCACAGACTAGCACCAGAGAAGGGTGTGCGAGGCAGCAGTACAACACGCTGCTAATATAGGTTAGGGTGACCAACTGGCATAGGTGCAAATTCAGGACAGTGATGCAGCTGTGGGGAGGGGGCTAAAGAGTGTCAAAGTAGCCAAAAGCTGCGACAGAAAGTGAAGTGCACGATTGTCTCAACCTAATATAAACTTATTTTGACGTCTACTTATGTTGGTTGTCTCTTTACTAACTTATGTACTATTGCGCGACCTCCTCTGATGTGTCTGTAAAACGTACCTTTCGTCCCGAACTTTTGCCCTGAATTTTGACCTTCTGTCCTGAATTTTTGTCCTGAATTTTGACCCTTTGTCCAGAATTTTTACACTCACTGTCCTGAATTTGAACCTATGCCAGTTGGTCACCCTACCCTCAGCCCATTCCCCAGCCCGGGCCCCTAGAAATTCTTGCTGTCGCGTGGCAACACTAGAACTCCTGATAAACACTGCTCTGAGTCTGGGAGAGGCTGAGCAGGTGGTGTTTAGGGCAGGCACGCCTCTCATACACGCCTAGCAGGGAACTACAAATCCAATTAAAGCAATTGTTTAACAGAAACAAACCATGCAGGTTTGAAGCATCTCTAATTCAGAGAAAAAGTTCCCATTAATGCGCAAAAAACAAATATGCATTCTAGTGACCAGTTTTGCATTCAGAGGTCCTCACCAGTCGTGACTGGGGACAGACTGACTTCGATACTGTGCAGCAGGTGAGAGAGTAAGCAGCCGGCTGAGCCATTGAGTGTAATAGACAGAGAGATACTTCTCAAGGACTTCGGCAGGTGCATTATTTTTTATTTTCCCCACCTAGGTGCGGCACTGTAGTGTTGTAACTTTACTAGAGAAAAGGTATTATAAAATGAACACTACCATAGTGATTTCGCACAGAGAGGGGTTAAATATCCCTGTTGAAAGCTCTTGACTGTACCAAATGATGCATTGCATATTCCCAAAATTACGATCAGTTTACAAGGGCACTAGGTTAGTGCCCTTCCATTTCTGTGATTTGCTGCAGTTTTAAGATTTTCTTAGTTTCTTGTTGCTCAAATGGGTGTCATTTCTGATATTTATATGTTTCCCTCGTCTTCATTACTTGATTTTGCTCGCGAGAAAGTGTCACTCATTGTGGTTGAAATGTCACTCATAATTACACTGAAATTATAAAAATGTCACACATAGCAATCTGAAACCTTGGCAGCTATGTTTTTCCCTTTCTATAGTTAATGGTGAAATAACAAATTCTGTGTTTTTTGTGTCAATCAACCAGTTCGGTGGCCAGACAAATCCCGGAAGAGTGTACCAGACCTTCGGAGGAGTCGGTAGAAACCTGGCGGGTACGTATTCGTATTCTCTATGCTGCTTTCAACTCGAGGAATGCAGCAGAAGCAAATAATTAAAAAAAGGCAACTAAATGCAAATCTCCTTTTGGTATCTAAACAATTTCAAAGAAATTTTAAAAACTAGAGAAAACACCTATAAAACTCGCTATACCTCATTTATTATATTATTTCGAAATCTTTCATTTTTATAATACGCAAATTAATTTTTACCTTCCACCCATCATCTTGAGCACTTAACAGTGGATGGGATTAATGTAACCAATCGCTTTTTATTTTCTTTTTTTGTGAGTTGCCTTAAGTGTGACGGGTATGCACTAGCATAATGAAACTTGAGGGGCCTCCCTGCAAAGTACATGGAGGTGGGGGGGGGTGGGGATCTCCACGCTCCGGACCCAGTCAAGAGCTTTCAGGCAAGTGGCCCACTGCCCGTGCACAGTGCCAAAGGGGCCCCCCTGGAGCTCCCCCACCCCCCCGCACCTCGTGGGGCTGCGAGGGCTTTTGTTACGCCACTGCGGGTATGGCTGGGAGTGGGTTCTGTGCTCACTGTGCCATTGAGCTCAATCTGCACTTCTCTTAAGAGGCCTAAAAGGCCAAAACTGGCCAGGGGTTGCTTGTGTTCCTAGGCCTGGCAGTTTGGGTTGGACTGGTCCTATAGGATAAGGACCACAACTGTTTTGCATATGGCTGGTTTCTGTCTACTCTATAGGCACTTGATGGTAAAAAAAACATGGACAGGAAGGCAGCCCCAAATAATTGTAATGGGTAAAATTAATTCAGGCATTCCGCTCATTGTGTTTTTTTCTCTCCATTATTCCAGGATACCAGGCACAGAAGCTGCATCCTGAATAAAAGTGTTGTAGGGTGGCAGGGACTCCCTGAGTGGCAGATACTGCCCCAGATATAAAAATGTTCCCATTTTCCACTCGGGTTTGCGGATCTACCCATGGATTTGAAGCTTCCTCAAACAGACTCTGGTCCACAGATCCACAATTAAAGAAAGAAAAATACATTTTAGAAAGTTTTTTCTAGTTGCCAATTTATGGAGGGTGCAGTGCTGGGGCACAAGGTTTGGCCAGGGTTGTATTGGGTGTGCAAATAGGCCCGGGACCCCTAAAAAAAAGTGTGCCACATTTGCGAATTGCGCCCTTTCGCAAAGCACAGCTTCAGTGCTTAAAGTATTGTAAAAGGGGGGTGGGGGGGTTGTCTAAAAGAGGCATATTTTCTTAACTTCCCAGAGATAGAAAAAAATGCTCAATTCTGCTCAGGCCCCCTCCTCCGCTTAATCTGCACACATTAATGGGCCGCCTCAGCGAGAGAGTGGGAATGAAACTTTTGCCCCCTTGGTGAAAGGGAGGTAATAGAAGCCCATCTGCCTACTGTAAGGCTGCTCAGGCCCCCACTGGGCAGCTGGTGGCATCTGAACAGCACAGAGACAGCCCAAATCAGCCTCCACGCTTTCCAGAAAAGTGGCCGCAGATGTAACTCGGATACGGGCCCATCGCCAATTGCCCGAGTGCCCGCCTTACGAATCCGACCATGGATTTGGCCATAGGGCATCCCTAACCTCCCATACCCAAAGTGCAAGGCCTTTCACAGTGATAGTTGACTTCACTATGTGATGGACTCCGAGATGGACCGCAGGCTAGATCCTTCAGTCAACCCTGTTGTCATGGCAGTCATCCTTTGACATGGGTATTGGCTGCATGGAAGGTTGGGTTTAGTGCACAGCCTAACCGCAAGCCGTGCATGGCATGGCATGGGAGTTGGAAGTACAGACGTTTGGGAATTGTGGAATGTAAAAACATGGCAGATATAGTACATTATAAAAAAAATCACTAATTAAAGGGTTTAAATATAAGTTATGGTTTATTTTGCTCATAGTAAATTAACATAAGTTTAAAAAGCCCCTGAATTTCCATAAAAAATGAATTTATAGTCAAGTTAACAATACAAAATAAAATCTAAAATCCACAGAAATTTGCCAGTTATGGTTAGCTGGACAAACCATAACTGCTTCCTGCACCATGTGCTGCTCATAACCTTAGATAACATTACTGATGGCATCTCAAATGGAATCCTGCTCACCCCGGAACTGAGGCTCAAAGTAGATCAACATAGTGTACATCTAAGCTTAACTGTGGCCCTTAAAGACAACAAGAGCCTCACTTTGTGATAGCAGACCCAGCTCTTTGCTGCAATGAGAATCAACAATTATGGCATTGTTAATTAATGCGTGACCTATGACAAAAAGGATACAACAGCAGTCTTGGGTAAATTTAAAAAGTCAACTTTATGTTCTCATCCGTGCATATCACATAAAAAGGGAACCCAGTATTGATAACAAAGCACCCAGAATGCTTTAATTTAAAGACCATAAAAAGACTTTTCATTTAATACCATTCGAGCTACTAAAGATAGTCAATACGAGAAAGGATCAAAGCAATGACTACTATAGTAATGGACTGTATTTCAATTTATAAAAGGGATTGTCAAGCAAATTACAAACTCTGCAAAACTTAGCTGCCAAAATGTTGTTAAACCTCCCTAAATTTCATTCGGCATCTCCACCTCTTAATGAACTACATTGGCTCCCTGTGAAAAACAAATCTATTTTTAAAGTGCTATGCATAGCATTTAAATCCCTCAATGGGATGGGTTCAGACTACCTAAAGAGGAGCTTTAGGTGGTACATTCCAGGCAGAGCTCTTCATCCCAGTACTGCCAGAAGGCTGGTGGTCCCTCTCACAAGTTTGTTTCCTGGGAAGATGGTAGTTTCATCAGAGGGTCTGCCTTACACTGGAACACTCTGCCTCACAGCATAGAATCTGCCTCGACTCTTTTGACTTTTAGGAAATCCCTAAAGACGTGGCTATTTGGCAATTAACCAGGGCCTCACTCAGTGTCATAGGTAGCGCCAAGACACCTCTGGGCATACGAGCGCTTTACAAAACTCCAAATCAAATCTATGAGATAAAGATGATGGACAAGATGCAGGTGGAAGGGTAAAAGGATGAATTGTCCAATTGTTGCGATCCCACTTTTGACGTTGGAAAAGTTCTAGTAAGTCCGACTCCATTGAAAAGTGTATTTCAAATTGTACTGTAACTGGCAAGTATGGATGGCATCACCTCCCTGGAGAACTAGTTTGTGGCAGGCTTGTTGGCTGTCAACTAAGTGTTCCAGACATCTCTACAATGGAGATGGCTGGCCACATGCCAGTGGTAATCAGTACTTAATTTGAGCCGGAGCTTTCCAGTGCTGAGCACCGGCACTTAATTGGTTTCCGGTGCTCGGCACCGGCACCTAATTGTCAACACCACACTTAGGGCAGTCTGCCTCAAGGTGGCGCTGCTCATGTAATTTAGAGATGAGCAGTATAACAGTTGTTTATGAAAACAATATACATAAAAAAATTACTAATACCTGCCTCCCCAGCCATTCCTTTAGCTTTGGGGACCTGGAATAATCTGAACCGTCGCATTTACATGCGAGAGAGATGGTTAGTAGTTGTTTTGGAAGTGATGACCGGGGCGATGGGTGGTGCAAGCTGCATTGGTCTCCTGGTCAGAGCCCTGGCACTTAATATTTTACAAATTAAGCACTGCAGTGGTTAATCCTAGTGAACTGGTTGCTAGACCTCTCATCAGGAGCGTGGAAAGCACAGGGGACTCAAACCTCTTTAATGGAGAGGCGCCCATTCTATACAGCACCAAAGCTGAGTATAAATGCCTTTTCCTTGTAGTAAACGTGTTCCTGAGGAACAGAAGACACAAATGGAGTTTGTTCATGATGCGCCTGGAAAGATAAACCATGTTCGTTCTGACTTGAACTTGAATTCACTTTTGTCTTCTTGGTTTAAAGTGTGCTGGACTCATAATCTGGCGTGGTTACTCGTTGTAATTAGTACACGTGTTCTAATCCTAGAAGACTGCACTGATTCTTGTCCTGGTTGGTAGTATCATTGCTGTGTGTATGTTGGAGCCTGATTCAACAAGGTGAGTTCTCCAGATTGAGTCCTTGATAAAGGAGTGTACGCGCCAATCATCAACTTTAATGATTCTGTATTTTATGACTATGTTCTGTGCACAATCACTGTTGCTGCAAGAGAACTGGATGTGAGGACGATACCAACAATTCTGCGCAAACGATCAACAACACGTGGATTGAGACTCTTGAACAGAAAGAAAGGTTTGCTCCACCTGGTCCACATCTTCCATGAAGTGAGAAGAATTTACTGTCTCTGCCATTGCTTCTTCAAAGCTAGACAACCTGGCATTCCAGGGACAGGTGAAGGACTCAAACCAGTGGCGGCCTGCATGGTTTGTGGGTGGCGGGGTGGGTGCGGGCAAGCGGTGGGCACAATTTAGAAAAAATAAACACTTACCTTGCCGCTCCGGGTCCCGTGTTTCTGCTCTCCTCATCACACAGGCACAGGAAGTATAGCCAGGCTCCCCTGACCAATCACAACACTGCAATGCAGCGTTGTGATTGGTGAGCACCCAGGCTCCCCTGACCAATCACAACGCTGCAATGCAGCGCTGTGATTGGTTTTGAGCGTCCAGGTTGGACGCTCAACCAGGAAATGGGGGCCTGGGGTTGTTCTCCATGCAGGCTATAATGCAGCCTGCATGGAGAATGGGGAAAGTGCGCATGACTGGTTTAGGTGCCCTAAGAGGGCCGACCAAACAGTCATTGCGCGCTTAGGAGAGGGCAAACCACTCCTGCCCTGCTCCAAGAGCAGAGTAGCCACGCCCGCCCGCAAAGAGGCAGGAAACATAAAATTATAATAACTCTGTTATTATCATTTTATGTTTCTTCTTCCTCGCACTGCTTAAAAGCAGTGGGGCGACGCCCCTCCGCCATAGCAGAGGAGCCGCCGCCCCATTCTGGTTGTGTGTGTCTCTGTATATTTCTTTTAGAGTCAGTCCGAGATGCAGTCTGTCCTGTGGAGCTCTTTATTAACAGAGGAGCAGTATATTGTAAAGCCCCAAGAAAAACTTGTCGCTCAGGAGGCCAAGCGTAGTATGGTACAAGAGAGAGAGAGAAACAGACATGGGGTAATGTCGCACTGCCTGGTTGAACAGCTGGGCTACTTCTGCACTGCAGGAGCGTAGGAGGAGAGACACATTTAGGGGAAAGAAAAACGGGTGGACTCTGCGTGATTGAATGGACCATCTTGAAGGCCAAGAGACAGTAGCAGAATCTTGAGTTTTTCATGTACTTGGACTTTTAAATGGAAGCTTAAAGATCCAGTTGAGGCAGGGCAGGGTCTGGGGATCAAACAAGTGCATGATTTCATTCTCCAATCCAGTGATAAGGAAACGCAAGTTGGGCAGTGTGATTGCGACATAGGCTTTCCTAAACCCTTCTTCAGTGCAAGGATCACCGGAGCATAGTTTGTTGCGAAGACTATTCCGCCGCACTACTTATGACCACAAGAGGGCACTAGATGGCAACAAACGACCTAAAACACACTCTAAGTGGGAAAGTAAGGCTAAGACCCCTGAAAATCCTTTCAGCGGCTTTGAAATGTAGTTCAAAACTGATCTCAGTTTAACCAAGAGGGAACCCACATGACTGACCCTAACGGCTGCCTCCCTCCTAGAATTACCCAATGACCAGTCAGTGATTAGAGACTTCACTAGAGGCCGTCACGTGTTCTGTAGGCCAGAATTTAGCCACAACCTTTGGCTAAAAAGCTACTACTAGGTCAAAAAGAAGACACAGCCTTAATATCATAGCGCTTGAGTGGGTAGGAAATTGGTATCCATCACAGGACGACGAAGAGGATGAAACGGTGGATTGAGTAGGGTGACCAGAATTTGAGAAGCAAAAACCGGGACAGGCTAGACAAAAAAGTAGGACTAAAGGCTGCTAGTGATTCAGTACATCTGGCCTGTCCTGGTGTTTGTGAAGCCTTCATAGTTGCCAAGGTTTCAGATTGCTTATGTGTGACATTTTCATAATTTCACTGTAATTATGAGTGACATTCAACGACTATGAGTGACATTTTTTTACGAGCAAAATCAAGCAATGCATAGCTGCCCTATTTCTGATTCCTTAAGTGTGACATTTGTGTGTTTTTCATTGTGCTTATGTGACATTTGATTGCCGTATGTGTGACGCTTTGAGTGATATTTGATGCTTAGTGTAATCAAGCTGTTTTGTTCATTTAATGAGTGCATGTCCCTAGTACCACCCTGTACACACACTGAACAAAAGTGCAGCTCTGCTAAGTTGTGTTGATATGCCTATAAGGGCCAAAATGTATTGACTGTAGTGTGGGATATGCTAGCTCCTGCACATTAATGCAATTCACAAATCTGTTTTAAAACATGTTTATATTCATTGAGACTGATAAGGCATGTGATCTCGTGCAGTAACGACGTTCTGAACCAGTATTTAATTACGCCAACAGAAACAGTTAATAGGTAATCAATTGGACAGCAAAGTCAGAACTGGCCGAAAGTGTAAATCACATAAGAGAAGGCCACTTGGCAACCACTGCCTTGCCTGCAAAACACAAACCCTGCAAAAATATAAATAGTGTTTCTCATTCAATGGCAAGACTGAGCCTAGTGTGTGTGTACATACACACACACATGGAAAAATACCTGGAAGTTGAAAGAGTCCCCAGAGGCTTGAGGATTCTAATTGCTCCAACTTTTGAGAACTTAGACCCTGACATGCTTTTAAAATGGGCAAATAACGCAGAATCGTCAAGGAATATGATGAAGATTTTAGTCAAATATGCAAAGAAAGATAGTGAAGATTTTGGATGAAATCAAAAATTTCCAACAAGAGCTGAACGGTGTGAGCAATTCGGATAATATTGCCAAGTTTGAAAAGGAACTAGAAATAAAACTCGCTAAACATGAAAAAACGATCGAAGAACGCAAAGCAACCAAGTTTACTAGGGATCGTTTAGACTATCAGAGGGGGCGAATCTATACTTTCGCTAAACGTTTTGACACCCTGCGCCGCCAAGACCTGTCAAAAAATTCATTCGTTACAATGAGTAATAAAAAAAAGAAAAAGACAGGAGATACCAGCTCTGAATGGAGCTCCGAAGTAGATACAGATCTGGAAGAGGGCGGAGGATCAACGAGTACTACAGAGAAACCAAGAACTGTAGTAGAAGAGTTCAGTTTTTTAGGCTTGGAACGTACACTCAACACAAGACAGAAACCCCAAGGAGGGGGAAGAGGTCGGGGGTACAGAAAAAACGCTTGAGAAGAAGGCGAAGGATTGGAACTACGCTCAGGGTCAAACACACAGAATCACAGGCGGAACAAATGAAAACACAAATACCCACCACTGTAGTGCATCTTTCCAACCTTTCCCTAACCGAAGATGAAATCAAATGTTTGTCATTGGGTCTTTCATTTTGCAAACGTACGAATTTCAATTATGCGCAAACATGCATTGATTTTTACAAATATGTGCGGAAATTAAAACTCAAGAAGCACTTTAAGAACCAGCCCCTTAGAACCAATAAGGGTAGCATGGGGATGGATGAACTAAGTATGGGAAATCTCTCAATTGAAGATCTAAATATACTCAGGATTATGGATGAGTTGGAAAACAACAATGACAGTGCAATAGGAACAGAGATCTCAAATGCAGGATTAGCTGAAAAATATGGCATGGAGACACACACAGCGAGTAACACCAGCTTCAAGAAGAAGTCAACCTTCACACCAATCCTTCCGAAAGACTCAATTGACCTGTTTGCTGGACGAGTGATCAAGGATCTTAAAGAAATAGCCAAAGATTCAAGCAAGGAATTTTGCAGCAAGATGAAAAAAGATGAAAGAAATTATCTACAAGTCATGGAAAAGATAAATGCGAGAACTGACATTGTAGTGAGGCAGTCAGATAAAGGTGGAAACGTGGTCTTGTGGCCACTAGACAAATATAATGAAGAGGCAAAACTCCAACTGAAGGACACAGCTTGTTATCAAAGTGTGCCACATAGTAACAATTTGGAGATACAAAATAAATATCACAAGGAGTTAGCGAGGTGGAGAGGTATGGGTCTGTTATCGGATGCCGAATATCAATATCTTAAAGTGGAAAAACCGGTAATGCCTATTCTTTACCTAATACCGAAGATCCACAAAGATCAAACGTCCCCTCCTGGCAGGCCAATCATTTCTGCAATTGGCAGCTTATTTGAATCATCATCGAGATACTTGGATCATTTTCTACAAGACTTTGTGAAACAACTGCCATCACGCATCCAGGATACTGGAGACTTTCTAAAAAAGCTGCAAAATGTAAGGTGGGAGAACCACAACTTGCTAATCACCCTGGACGTAGCCTCGTTATATACGAGTATCTCCCATAAAGATGGATTAAAATCCCTCGGGCATTATTTGAGCAGCAGACCAGTATAGATGTATCAACATTCCGAGATGCTGCTGAAAATGGCTGAACTATGTTTGGACAATAATCTTTTTCTTTTGGGAATGACACTTACAGGCGACTCAGGGGGACTGCAATGGGCACCTGCTTCGCCCCCAGCTATGTGAATCTACACATGGGCTGGTGGGAGGAGTAGGTGCTCGGAATACAGTTTGCCAGAGAATGTGAAGATAATATCAGGTTCTGGGTCAGATATATAGATCTTTTTATTATATGGAATGGATCATCAGAAAGTGCCTCTCTTTTCCTAGAGTCTCTAAATGTCAATAGCCGTAACCTTAAATTTACGAGTGCCATCAGTGATTTTAAGTGTACATTTTCTAGGTTTGGAAGTTTTTGTTACAGATGGTAAGGTACATACGCGTACTTTCAGAAAGCCCACAGCTGGGTATTCTATTTTGCACTGTAACAGCTTTCATCCACTGAGATTAAAGTACAGTATTCCCTATGCCGAACAATTACGTATGAAAAGAAACTGCAGCGATACAGGGTCATTACAAGTAGCCCAGAGAAACCTAACGGCTAGATTCAGTGAAAGGGGATATAGTCAGGCAGTACTAGACCAAGCCATAAGTAAGGTTGATAAATTATCCAGGGAAGAGATCCTAGTTGGTACTGAAAGAAAGAAGAAGAATACCAAAGATTCATTACAAGATGTAAGGATGATAACCGGGTACAATGCCTATCATGCCAGTGTGAGAGACTGCATGAATAGGCATTGGCACCTGGTTAAAGGGGATCCCACACTTGGAGATGTAACCTCTAGAAAACCTCTATCTTTGAGGAGAGCCAAGTCCATGAGAGAGGAGTTGGTTAAGAGCAGCCCTGAAATAACAATCAAAAAATTGGCTCACAGAGAATCCAGGTTTTAAAAAGTGCCCCAAATGTAAGGCCTGTAAACACGGCGTAAACACAAAAGAAATACAGTTGCCTCTAATGCATAAACCGTGGAGGATTCCACGTTTTTTAATTGCAGAAGTGACCATGTTGTATATGTGCTGCAATGCACATGCCCACTGTGATATGTGGGCAGCACTATACACATGGTCCACGTTAGGATCCTCCAACATCTCAGAGCAATCAGCAACAAGGATCAAGCTTACCCGGTTGCCCGCCACATTAATGAAATCCATGGTGGAAGGAGTGAGGAACTAACTTATTTTGTAATTGATTCGGAAAGAAAATTAAGACAACTTGAGTCCCGATACATTCTAATGTTTGACTCAAAAACCCCCAATGGCTTAAATTCTGACGAGGATTTATTTGTACACTTAGGATGAGGAACAGTAGAAAAAGAGTAGAATAGAGACTAGAATAGAGCAATGGGAAGAAAGATCAATTGAGAAATATAAAGAGAATTAAGGTTGACATTCTGTATGAGTCAAATCTGAAATGAAATTTAGAATTTCAACAAAGATGCCACCTTGGAGGGATTTGCCTGGGTTATATCTTTTGATGACTAGAAAAAGCCTTTTTTAAGCAATGTAATTAGACTTTTTGTACCAATAATTTTATGAATTTGTGTGTAGGTGGCTAATCCACTGAAATGATATTTTATCACTGTCGCTATATCAGGGAAGGGACATAAGGAGAGATCGATTATGGCAAGAGATCAGAAATCAAGTTTTAACCATAAATGTATATGATGTTTTAGCCGGTTTTTAGATCAAAAAATTTGTAGAATTGTTTTAATGGAAGCAAATGCTATAATATTGCACTCGCCTAGCAAGGATGACAAGAGCTGCTATTTGTAATTTTGCACATAACTAAAGTGTTCTTTGCAACTATGCACTTTCATATAGGCTACTACTATACATCTGTACTAGTCTAGGAGATTACCTGTACTGTATTGACCATAATAACTGTTATTGCAACTTTGCACATTTATAGAGGGTGCTATTGCATAATTTGCACGCTTATAGGAAAGCACTTGCTAATAGAAACACCTATAAGTCACAACAAACAGTACGTTACTAAAATCTGTTATACTCTGTACTGTGTTGGCCACAATAGCTGCTATTGCAACTTTGCACATATATATAGGCCGCTACTGCACAATTTGCACACTTATAGGAAAGCACTTGCATATGTAAACACCTATAAGCTACAACAACCAATATGCTGCTAAATTTTGCTACATTTTGTCATATTTGCTGCTACTACAAATTTTGCACAAACCCAAAAGCTGCTATTGCATATTTGCACCCTTCCATTATATACATGTATTTGTACATTTATTTATGTACATTGACATTGAATTATAACAAATTGCACAAACCGGCATAAAAAAGATGCTTAATATTGAATTTAAAACATCACACATATTTAGGAGACAATTCTGCAAATACATTTCTGACTTTTGCCAGCTCCATGTCATACACAAGAGATAAAGTAGCAAACAATAAACCACCTCAAAAAATGCACCAAAAGATCAAACTGACAGCATTCACGGGCTCGTGGATGTGTCAGTAAGTGGTACAATAAAGTTTAATTCAAAAAAGAAAAAATACTTTTTGTACAGAAAAATCACAAAATTTGAAAACTAAAAAATGCAATAAAAGAAAAAAAATCAAACAAATATGTAACTTTAAGTGAAATTTAAATGCATCTTCTGAATAATGCGAAAATTTGTACTGAGTGGAGTATTTTGTCTATGTCCATTAGGTCATGTGATGTCATGCACTGTTTTAAAAAGCGTTTCAGTAAAACAACTCCTTGTGTGATCAAGGCAGGGGATCCTGCCGAAACGCGTCGCGGCCCCAAGCAAAAGATAATAAAAATTCTTACATCATATGTTGGAGACTGCTGTGTCGTCATTCCGGTGCAGGAGCAGAAGTGCTGGATATATATATATATATATATATATATATATATATATGTTCACTGAAAAAACCATAGGTTTTAGGGACAGTTATAGTTAGTTGGACATTGCACTCGTACAAAACCCGTGAAATTCCCCCGCAATTCACTGCTGATGACGTCACATATTACATCACTCATGACATGGTCAGTCACATCACTGATTTTTTTTTTTTTCCGGCAGGATCCGCGCACCCTGAGCGCATCCTGCCGATTTTAAAAAAAAAAAAAAAAAAAATGCTTTTTTCTGCTCAGGGGGTCCTTGTGGGACCCCCTGAGCAGACCTAGGGGGTCAGGGTGTTTCTACCCTGCCCCCTTTGTGCGTTTTGCGCACTTGTTTCTGTCCCTCGGTTCTACCGAGGGACAAAATGGCTGCCAACACTTCCTGATTTGGAGTGTTGACAGCCAATTAGCATGCAGCTCGTGATCGGGAGGGTGCGCGAATCCGACGCGGCCATAGATATATATGTGAATTTCATTTTGATTTTCACAGGAACTACTGAACGGATTTACACCATTTAACAAAAATGGTTCTTTCTGAACCAAGAACTAACTCTTTGCCAAATTTGGTGTAATTCCGTTCAGCAGTTCGGGCTGTAGCCGTGGCTAAAGTTTCCTATGGGAAAATGAATGGGGAAAACACGTTTTGGGACCCCCCTTTTTTCTCGGCCCCCGCTTGACGAATCACCCTGAAACTTTCAGGGTAGGAGCGGACCGGAGCGGGCCATAAAGTTTGAAAATTTCGTGAAGATTCGTCAACCGACGCAAGAGTTATTTCAAATAGAATGTCGCGGATTTCCTATGGAAAATAGGTCCTAACTATAACTATCTACTGGCGACCGCCAGTAGATAATATATATATATATATATATATATATATATTTTTCTCACCAATAGCCCATAGCATTTCAGGACGCACACGCAGCTAATTCAAACCAGATGGTTTATTTCACAAGGCATACCAACAGCTTCATTCTGTGTACAAATCGGGTGCCGACGCGTTTCGAGGCAGAAAGCCTCTTCTTCTTGGGCAGCTGGAATGAATGTCCATAGAGTACTCTGCATGCCAATTTATATCCCCGCCCCAATGGGCGTTGCTTAGTGCTTCATCCATGATTTAAGGCATGCTGGGAATAGTAGTCCGTTCCCTCAAGTTCGTTATACCCTCAGTGGGTTCTATGGCATTTTCTTTGCAGCATAAGTATTTCCCTATAGTAGGGGTCCAGAACGAGCATTGGTTTCCGTAAGCCGAGTCAGTTGCACTGCATACCGGGCGTGAAATAGTTTCCGCCTCACAGCCTCTCCGAAAGTTTTGTGGAGATGGTGCTGTCCTGCGCGGAAGGACCTCCGCGTTGAATATGTTTTTCACCAATAGCCCATAGCATTTCAGGACGCACACGCAGCTAATTCAAACCAGATGGTTTATTTCACAAGGCATACCAACAGCTTCATTCTGTGTACAAATCGGGTGCCGACGCGTTTCGAGGCAGAAAGCCTCTTCTTCTTGGGCAGCTGGAATGAATGTCCATAGAGTACTCTGCATGCCAATTTATATCCCCGCCCCAATGGGCGTTGCTTAGTGCTTCATCCATGATTTAAGGCATGCTGGGAATAGTAGTCCGTTCCCTCAAGTTCGTTATACCCTCAGTGGGTTCTATGGCATTTTCTTTGCAGCATAAGTATTTCCCTATAGTAGGGGTCCAGAACGAGCATTGGTTTCCGTAAGCCGAGTCAGTTGCACTGCATACCGGGCGTGAAATAGTTTCCGCCTCACAGCCTCTCCGAAAGTTTTGTGGAGATGGTGCTGTCCTGCGCGGAAGGACCTCCGCGTTGAATATGTTTTTCACCAATAGCCCATAGCATTTCAGGACGCACACGCAGCTAATTCAAACCAGATGGTTTATTTCACAAGGCATACCAACAGCTTCATTCTGTGTACAAATCGGGTGCCGACGCGTTTCGAGGCAGAAAGCCTCTTCTTCTTGGGCAGCTGGAATGAATGTCCATAGAGTACTCTGCATGCCAATTTATATCCCCGCCCCAATGGGCGTTGCTTAGTGCTTCATCCATGATTTAAGGCATGCTGGGAATAGTAGTCCGTTCCCTCAAGTTCGTTATACCCTCAGTGGGTTCTATGGCATTTTCTTTGCAGCATAAGTATTTCCCTATAGTAGGGGTCCAGAACGAGCATTGGTTTCCGTAAGCCGAGTCAGTTGCACTGCATACCGGGCGTGAAATAGTTTCCGCCTCACAGCCTCTCCGAAAGTTTTGTGGAGATGGTGCTGTCCTGCGCGGAAGGACCTCCGCGTTGAATATGTTTTTCACCAATAGCCCATAGCATTTCAGGACGCACACGCAGCTAATTCAAACCAGATGGTTTATTTCACAAGGCACTGTAACAGCTTTCATCCACTGAGATTAAAGTACAGTATTCCCTATGCCGAACAATTACGTATGAAAAGAAACTGCAGCGATACAGGGTCATTACAAGTAGCCCAGAGAAACCTAACGGCTAGATTCAGTGAAAGGGGATATAGTCAGGCAGTACTAGACCAAGCCATAAGTAAGGTTGATAAATTATCCAGGGAAGAGATCCTAGTTGGTACTGAAAGAAAGAAGAAGAATACCAAAGATTCATTACAAGATGTAAGGATGATAACCGGGTACAATGCCTATCATGCCAGTGTGAGAGACTGCATGAATAGGCATTGGCACCTGGTTAAAGGGGATCCCACACTTGGAGATGTAACCTCTAGAAAACCTCTATCTTTGAGGAGAGCCAAGTCCATGAGAGAGGAGTTGGTTAAGAGCAGCCCTGAAATAACAATCAAAAAATTGGCTCACAGAGAATCCAGGTTTTAAAAAGTGCCCCAAATGTAAGGCCTGTAAACACGGCGTAAACACAAAAGAAATACAGTTGCCTCTAATGCATAAACCGTGGAGGATTCCACGTTTTTTTAATTGCAGAAGTGACCATGTTGTATATGTGCTGCAATGCACATGCCCACTGTGATATGTGGGCAGCACTATACACATGGTCCACGTTAGGATCCTCCAACATCTCAGAGCAATCAGCAACAAGGATCAAGCTTACCCGGTTGCCCGCCACATTAATGAAATCCATGGTGG
This sequence comes from Calotriton arnoldi, assembly GCA_963921515.1. Classification (NCBI taxonomy): domain Eukaryota; kingdom Metazoa; phylum Chordata; class Amphibia; order Caudata; family Salamandridae; genus Calotriton; species Calotriton arnoldi. The sequence continues at coordinate 476,853 of CAWUFW010010514.1, forward strand.
AAGGAGTGAGGAACTAACTTATTTTGTAATTGATTCGGAAAGAAAATTAAGACAACTTGAGTCCCGATACATTCTAATGTTTGACTCAAAAACCCCCAATGGCTTAAATTCTGACGAGGATTTATTTGTACACTTAGGATGAGGAACAGTAGAAAAAGAGTAGAATAGAGACTAGAATAGAGCAATGGGAAGAAAGATCAATTGAGAAATATAAAGAGAATTAAGGTTGACATTCTGTATGAGTCAAATCTGAAATGAAATTTAGAATTTCAACAAAGATGCCACCTTGGAGGGATTTGCCTGGGTTATATCTTTTGATGACTAGAAAAAGCCTTTTTTAAGCAATGTAATTAGACTTTTTGTACCAATAATTTTATGAATTTGTGTGTAGGTGGCTAATCCACTGAAATGATATTTTATCACTGTCGCTATATCAGGGAAGGGACATAAGGAGAGATCGATTATGGCAAGAGATCAGAAATCAAGTTTTAACCATAAATGTATATGATGTTTTAGCCGGTTTTTAGATCAAAAAATTTGTAGAATTGTTTTAATGGAAGCAAATGCTATAATATTGCACTCGCCTAGCAAGGATGACAAGAGCTGCTATTTGTAATTTTGCACATAACTAAAGTGTTCTTTGCAACTATGCACTTTCATATAGGCTACTACTATACATCTGTACTAGTCTAGGAGATTACCTGTACTGTATTGACCATAATAACTGTTATTGCAACTTTGCACATTTATAGAGGGTGCTATTGCATAATTTGCACGCTTATAGGAAAGCACTTGCTAATAGAAACACCTATAAGTCACAACAAACAGTACGTTACTAAAATCTGTTATACTCTGTACTGTGTTGGCCACAATAGCTGCTATTGCAACTTTGCACATATATATAGGCCGCTACTGCACAATTTGCACACTTATAGGAAAGCACTTGCATATGTAAACACCTATAAGCTACAACAACCAATATGCTGCTAAATTTTGCTACATTTTGTCATATTTGCTGCTACTACAAATTTTGCACAAACCCAAAAGCTGCTATTGCATATTTGCACCCTTCCATTATATACATGTATTTGTACATTTATTTATGTACATTGACATTGAATTATAACAAATTGCACAAACCGGCATAAAAAAGATGCTTAATATTGAATTTAAAACATCACACATATTTAGGAGACAATTCTGCAAATACATTTCTGACTTTTGCCAGCTCCATGTCATACACAAGAGATAAAGTAGCAAACAATAAACCACCTCAAAAAATGCACCAAAAGATCAAACTGACAGCATTCACGGGCTCGTGGATGTGTCAGTAAGTGGTACAATAAAGTTTAATTCAAAAAAGAAAAAATACTTTTTGTACAGAAAAATCACAAAATTTGAAAACTAAAAAATGCAATAAAAGAAAAAAATCAAACAAATATGTAACTTTAAGTGAAATTTAAATGCATCTTCTGAATAATGCGAAAATTTGTACTGAGTGGAGTATTTTGTCTATGTCCATTAGGTCATGTGATGTCATGCACTGTTTTAAAAAGCGTTTCAGTAAAACAACTCCTTGTGTGATCAAGGCAGGGGATCCTGCCGAAACGCGTCGCGGCCCCAAGCAAAAGATAATAAAAATTCTTACATCATATGTTGGAGACTGCTGTGTCGTCATTCCGGTGCAGGAGCAGAAGTGCTGGATATATATATATATATATATATATATATATATATATATGTTCACTGAAAAAACCATAGGTTTTAGGGACAGTTATAGTTAGTTGGACATTGCACTCGTACAAAACCCGTGAAATTCCCCCGCAATTCACTGCTGATGACGTCACATATTACATCACTCATGACATGGTCAGTCACATCACTGATTTTTTTTTTTCCGGCAGGATCCGCGCACCCTGAGCGCATCCTGCCGATTTAAAAAAAAAAAAAAAAAAAAAATGCTTTTTCTGCTCAGGGGTCCTTGTGGGACCCCTGAGCAGACCTAGGGGTCAGGGTGTTTCTACCCTGCCCCCTTTGTGCGTTTTGCGCACTTGTTTCTGTCCCTCGGTTCTACCGAGGGACAAAATGGCTGCCAACACTTCCTGATTTGGAGTGTTGACAGCCAATTAGCATGCAGCTCGTGATCGGGAGGGTGCGCGAATCCGACGCGGCCATAGATATATATGTGAATTTCATTTTGATTTTCACAGGAACTACTGAACGGATTTACACCATTTAACAAAAATGGTTCTTTCTGAACCAAGAACTAACTCTTTGCCAAATTTGGTGTAATTCCGTTCAGCAGTTCGGGCTGTAGCCGTGGCTAAAGTTTCCTATGGGAAAATGAATGGGGAAAACACGTTTTGGGACCCCCCTTTTTCTCGGCCCCCGCTTGACGAATCACCCTGAAACTTTCAGGGTAGGAGCGGACCGGAGCGGGCCATAAAGTTTGAAAATTTCGTGAAGATTCGTCAACCGACGCAAGAGTTATTTCAAATAGAATGTCGCGGATTTCCTATGGAAAATAGGTCCTAACTATAACTATCTACTGGCGACCGCCAGTAGATAATATATATATATATATATATATATATATATATATATATATATATATATCTATCTCAAGGCCGAGTCTGGCCGAAACGCGCCATGGCAGCAATGGTGGCTCACTGAAAATAAACGAAAGTTACACCAAATCTGGGTTCGTCTTCCGTTTGTACCCGCTGTGAGGAACGTTGAGGCGGAGTGTGGCGATATATATATAAAATGAGTGTGGGGAGGCCCATACAGCCTCCCCCCCCCCCAGTCATGGGGACTACCACCTCCCCGGGGCAATCAATTATAGAAATGGGGGGGGGACTGTGTGGCCAACCATAGCCCCAGGGACCGTCACCTCCCCGGGACAGTCAATTATCGAAGTGCAGGGGGCCTGTGCGGCCCCCCTTCCCCCACAGCCCCAGGGACTACCACCTCCCCAGGGCTAAAGTAAAGATTGGAGAGGGGCTGCACAGTCCTCCTCCTAGAGCCATACATGGCCCTGGGGACCTCCACCCCCCCTAGGGCCGGCTCTTGCTATGGCATGAAGGGAGCTTTACCACTCCCGCCAAGCCATAGCAAACTGTGCTCGCTTTCAGCAAGCGAGAGGATTCAAAATGCTCACTCTTGCTGAAAACGAGCACAATTGCATTTACAGAGAGGGAGCTGCATGTTAGCAGCTCCATCTCTGTAAAAGCAATGCCGGCTCTCGCAGGAGCCGGAGAGCCGATGGACTGCAGGGACTTCAGGTTCCTCCTGCGGTCCCCATTAATGGTGAGTGGGTGCCCTGGGTGGGACCGGGGCATCCACTAAAGAGGCCGGGCCCCGGGGGATGGGGTCCCCGGGGCCATAACCGACCTGGGAGGGGTGCCACGTGGCCCCCTCCATCATTCAAGAAAGACCTGGCCCTGGAGGATGGGGATTTGAATGGCTGCCGACACTTCCACTAGGAAGTGTTGGCACCCATCCTGGGACTCAGCTTGAAGCCGAGTCCCACAAAAAATGTAAAAAAGAAAAAAAAGGGGACAGGGTAGGAATACCCTGACCCCACAGATTTGGTAGGAGGTCCCACAGGGACCCCACCAGGGGTTAAAAGCCTTTTTTCAATTAAATTTTGCCTCAAATACGTGGGTGGATCTGCAGATTCATGGCAAAATTGAAAAGCAAAAGATGTGCAGGCTCCTGTGCGTCTTTTTTCATGAAGCCCCCGGGTGGGCCAAATCCCTGGGGCTGCCATCTCCCTGGGGCTATTTGTAAAATGAGTGTGGGGGAGGCCCGTAATGCCTCCCCCGCCGCGCCGGGGACCACCAGCTCCCGGGGGCAATCAATTATAAAATATGCAGGGGGGCCCATGAGCCCCCGCAGCCCCGGGGACCACCACCTCCCCGGGGCAATCAATTATAGAAGTTCAGGGGACCTGCGCGGCCAACCACAGCCCCGGGGACCCTCACCTCCCCGTGACAATCAATTATAGAAGTGCGGTGGCCTCTGTGCCCCCCCGCAGCCCTGGCGACAGCCACCTCCTGGGGCTCAAATATTATAATGGAGGGGGTGCTTTGCGGACCCCCAGCCCTGGGGACCACCTCCTCCCCGGGGCTTAAGTAAAGATTGGAGAGGGGCCGCACAGCCCCTCCCCCCTCGAGCCATTGATGGCCCTGGGGAGTACACCCCCTAAGGCCCCAGCTCCTGCTATGTCCCAGGGTGCCCACCCCCGGGACATAGCTGTTTGCTATGGCTTGGCAGGAGCTTTACCAATCCTGCCAAGCCATAGGAAACTGTGCTCGCTTTCTGCAAGCAAAAGCATTCAAAAGGTTCTCGCTTGCTGAAAGCGAGCACAATTGCTTTTACAGAGGCGGAGCTGCTTGTTAGCAGCTCCCTAGCTGTAAAAGCAATGCCGCCTCTCACAGGAGGTGGGGAGCTGGCAGGGACCGCGAGGACTTCAGGCTTCCCCCGGGGTCCCCATAAATGGTGAGTGGGTGCCCTGGATGGGACCAGGGCACCCACTATTGAAGCCGGGCCCCGGAGGATGAGGTCCCCGGTGCCGAAATCGGCCCAGGAGAGAGGCTGCGTGGTTCCCCTCCCCTTATTAAAAAAAAAAAGAAATTAAAAAAAGAGACAGTGTCCTGGGGATGGGATCCCCAGGGATAAAATCGGCATGTTAAAAATGACGCAAAAGTGGCGCAAGGGCCTTGTAAATCTGCCCCTATGTTTAGAAAGCATTAGCCATGGCAGGGCCTTCCCCTTGAGCACCCATGCCCTCCTCCCCACTCTGCCTCCTTGCTGCTGGACGCATGCATCTGACCTCCTCCTGTGCTGCCTGACACAAAAAGATAAATAAAGTGAGTTCTCTCACTCTTCAGAGGCGCCCAGCATATTTTGCAATTCTGCTTTGCAGGATGAGCGGACACTTGCCCCAAAAATCGGGGCATGTATTTAAAATTAAGTAAAGTGTTGGGTCGCCGGGACAGTCGTCTAAAAAACGAGACTGTCCGGGGAAATCCGGTACGTTTGGCCACCTTAGGATTGAGGTAAACATTGGACTCCAATGGGCCTAGTCTCGCCTCTTGAGACTCGAGCAGCGCTCTGCCATGTAGAGGGCGGCAGAATCACAGCAAACATGGCGGCTGCATTGGTCCTGGTACCTTTTAACGCCTGTTGACGCTGCAAATGTGACCTATAAAGCAAACGTATAAGATGTTTGAATACCAGCCCCACACAGCACCTGGGGGGCAAGGATAGCAAGTGTGTCTGGTTGCCTTTTTTGAGTCTTGGGGCGCTTCTCCTGCCACCCCAAGAATACTTTTTTTTATACGAAATGGGGTCAAAAGGTGAATATTACAACACAAATTTGCAAATCTGCTGGTTGAAATGCCATAGGTTGTCGAGTGAATGCTGAAGAGAAACTCGTGAAATATTCTGCTTTAGGGTTCGGAATATTACGGTATTTGCCGGCTTTAGCAGTGCATGTATGTACCATTATGAAAACTATATGCTGCCCCCAGAGGACTGTATGACCTGAGAATGCCTCCGCCTATGCAGTCCTGCAGGTAGCCATTGTCCTGCAGCCTATCTTGGCCTTCCCTGTCCCATGTTGCAAATCCAGCATTGTTGATGAGTAATTTAGGATGAAGCTTCGACCATACTGGCTCTTGCAGCGAAGGCTGGGAGGCAATGTGGCAGGATGAATGGCCTCTATCCGCTGCCAGAATTAGTTTAATTTTTGCAGGATTTGTGAAGACCACTATTTGATGATACTGACACATTTGATATATTGCTATTAAAACTGAAATACTCCAGTAACGAGTGCTGTATTTACAACTCTTCATTATCGTCAGACCGCAGTCGAAGGCCGCTGTTTATTGGAGGGCCCTGGCCAGCGTTCACAAATACCTCGGAGGACAGTAGGGGCTGTACACTCCAGGTCACTCTCCTACCTCTTAGAACCGGAAGTGAAACCCAGTTTCCACGTTGTTTTCAATATGCCTAACAGGTATGGCCCACAATGAGTCTCATTGCCTCCAATTCAAATTGATCGTATACTCTGTCTTGTCTGCCAGGTCCAAAGGAAAGAGAGAAAAGACTCAAAGAAAGTGAAAACCGATAAAAGAATAGAAATAAGGGAGGCCAAAGAGAACAAAAAAAAAGAAAAGGGGAAGGTACCACCAGGACCCTAACAAAAGTAGCTGTCCGTACTCCTGCACAGGGGTTGCCACGGTGTCCTCATCCGTACCTTCACCACAAGAGACCCAAAATGAATGCAAACACCATACTAGTGGGAGTCTGTCCTTCTAATTTACTCCTTGTTCTGCTCACCATGCAAATTAAGCAGTGCTGGTTTTATTGGTTTGCACTGTGCCCCTTAGTGACACCATCCCTAAACGTGTGCTGTACAGCCACAAGGTAACTACCCTGAATTTACTGAAACTGTAAGTGGCCTCACACACTACTTTATTCAGAACTACACACGTAACAAGATAAAATCCGTGAGCTGAACTACAGCTCAATCGTCGAAACTCTACCTATTCTTGCACATCATGAGACATGCATGAAAAAAGCTTGTGTGGTTTGTACAGTACCATGGATCCAAATGTTCCAGTCCATCTTACAGTAATGACCAACTTTGATGATCACTTAATATTGTTATGTGCGTAGCGTCACATGCCGGGTGTACCTTGCTTTGTCATTACCTATAGCTTAGGGTGTGCAGGTAAGCTGTTCAGCCTTGGAGGTTCATTTGTTCCCCAAACGATTCCTGGGTAGGTAGTGCATTAGTAAATGATTCTTAGGCCAGTAAACTTATGAATTCATGTTCTGTCCATGTGACCTCTGAGTACTTCTGTGCACTCACAGGTGGTCTTTGTACCCTACATCACATCTAATAAGTGCACAGAGACCTGCACAGCTCTGTGGAGTATCTCTCCTTTAGCATACTTGCTGTCCTGGTGAAGGCTTTCAGTACAATCTTTTGTGCTCCAACATGTGTCCCTTCTAGAAGAGGCCAACTTCTTCTCTGAGGCTGTACCTAATCTGTGCAGAGCCTGTCCTAGTGTTCTTTAACCCCCATAAGACCTGATGAGTCATATCTGTATTTCACACCCACTGGGATGCGTTGCCAATGACATTAATTGCAACTGAGGTCTCTAAAGGAAATCATGTTTTGGCACCATTAATGGTATGTTTCTGTGCAGTCTGAACTCTTCTAGAAGAAACAGTGAACAACAAAAGTCATTGGCATCTCCAAACTGACTCTGACATTTCTGCCTTTCACAGATGCTCTGAGCCGGCTTGGCACAGCCCCTCTCTTTATCTCCGCTGTGGGCAGCGATTGGCTCTCGGAGTCGGTCTTACGCTACTGTAGTCATATGGTATGCCACTTCCTGCCGTCTTTGGGATCGGTCACTTCAATGTACTGTAGGTACACTCTCCTCTTGTTCTCCCACCACTCTAGTGCTCCTCTAAACTACACTCCTCTGAAAACTACTTTACCCCTATTTCCTACATTCCTCTACTCTTCTCTCTGTCTCACCCCTACTTCTTCTACGGTTCTGGTTTCCTCTTCATCCTCTGTGGGAGAGGGATGAGGATTTCTAGAGGGGAGTCGAGGTGTGGAGTGCAGTGGAAGGATCCTGAACTGAGACTCTGTGGATAGGCAACTTACAAAATTGCAGAGCAGGATTCAGCCAGTATGGAGGTTTAGGACACCCTTATTATCTTCAAAGACAGCCTGGATATGATCAAGGATACTCCTTTGATCGACGAGTGTCTGAAGAGAAGATGTCAGAAAACACATTTTCATATGTGAAGCATCCTTATTGGACTTGGGAGCTTTGAAGGGGATGCTTAATGAAGGATAAATGACAACGGCTGCATTAGTGGAATGAAAATGTGATGGGACATGGAGGGACTTCTCACAAAGGGTAGCGGTGGGAAGTGGTATTCAAGGGAGTAGCAGCCTTGGGAAGGGGTTTAGTATGCAGTAAGTAGTTTTCTCAAATGAGTCAGATGTTCATAAAAATATGTTTTATATAATAGGATTTATATGGATGGGGCAAGGGCATATGTGGGTAAAAGTACAACTATTCAGAAGTCTCTAGGTTGCCATTGGCATCAGCAAAACAAAATTCAGAAATGTTCACACATTTTCAAGAGAGGAGACTATCATAAGTATATTTGTCAGAAGGAGGAAAGAAAAAGCCAGTTGGCTCTGTGGGCTTGTGGCATCGCAGACAGAGTATAAACATATGATGCAAATTATATGAAAGGCGGTTTGGTGGTCACTGGACCCGTGACTAGGAAACAAAAAGGGATTGAGCTACGGGATCCTTGGAGCAGCACAAGATGGGTCCCGGTATCTGACTCTTATTTCCATTGCAGGATCTGGGGGGCATCAGTCGGCTCCAGGGGCACAGCACGGCCACCTACTGCGCCTTCATCAGTGACCGGGGAGAGCTGAGTCTGGGGCTAGGAGACTTCGACATACACCAGCAAATAACTGAGCGCCATGTGAGTACTCTGCCCCTTCCACCAGCATTCAGAGAGGAGAGTCAGATGTGAGGTTGGAAGAATTGATGAGTACCACAGGGCAACTTTTATCATGTTTCCCAAATGTATTTGGGGAAAGTGTGCAGAGAAGGAGTCGGAGCTGTAGGACGATGAAGGCAACAGTTGCAGCATCTGACACTACTCTTGCCACCAAAGCCCCATCAGCATCCCTTTACTCAGGACCATCCTTGTTCTCTATATTACTTCTCACTGCTAAAGTATTCTTGACCCAAAACCCTTCTAGACCGTAAACCTTTAGCCAACATTGCCCAAAAGGCTACGAGTTTGGAGGACGGGGACTCTGTCACAAACATGGCCGATATCCCATCCGCCTTACTACAAGTGCATTATGTTCTAATGCATCTATGATAAGGTGTACAGAATATCCCGTAACAGATGAACACGTCCGCCAAATCATGCCCCATGTCTTTACCCTCATCCTAGAATATTTATGCCCCCAAATAATAGTGTCCTTTTGTTTCTTCTGCTCTTTTTTTCGTCCCACCCGTTCATCTTCTTTTTTCTTTTTCTTCCTTCATTCTGTCCCTCCTTTCCTTTTTACTTCTTTTCTTCATTAGTTCCTTCCTCCTTCCTGTCTTGCTTCATTTGTTCCTACCCTCGCCTCTCTCCGTCTTACCTGTCTTGTTTCCTTGCTTACTCCTTTCTTCCTTCTTTTTATCATTTCTTTCTAGATTGCTTCAATTCATTCTTTCTTTTGTTCAATTTTGCTCCTCACTTTCATCATGAAAGTCCTTCTTTCTCTTTTGTTATTTCCTCATTACCACCACGCTTCTATTCCTCCTTTCCCCTGGTCCTCCCTCCTTTCACTCCTTTCGATCTCCCTTTCCTCCCCGTCTTTCCTCCCTCCAGCTGCTATTCTTTCTCCATTCCTGACCTTCTTTCACACTTCCTTTCCTCCCCTCTTTTCTCCTGCCTTCTTTCTTTTCTTTTTTGCTTAACTACCCCCTCTCTTTTTTCCTGCCTGCCTTCCTCTTGCCTTTTTTCTTTTTCCCCTTGTATTTTCATTTTTATTCCTGCCTGACTCCCCTTCTTCCTCTGTTTTTTTTTATTATTTCAATATTTACTTCTTGCCACCTTGTCCCCCAGCTATTCTTCCTTTCCTTCTCGTCCCATTACTTCCTTTCTTCCTCCTTACCTTCACACCTCTATTCCTTTCTCTTGTTTGTTGTCTCCTATCTTCCTTCTTTGCATTCTGTCCCTCACTCCTTTTCCTTCTTCTTGCCTTTCCTCTTTTTCTTCCCTTTTTCCTCCCATTCTTGCTACGATTCCACACCTACTGTTTCTCACGTAAAGACACCTCAGCTCTTGCATCTGGTGAACGTGAAGCCCCGTGATGGGTTTAATAAGCTGATGGACTCTTTCCACTCCTTTCCTAATCACCTGTTGACAAACAAGGTTGTATGACGCGATGGGGAAAGAGTGGCAGGGGCCTAATCGGTACATCCCACAGACATCGTGGAGGGTTGAGGTCACCCTACTCCTTCGACTTCAAAGTAAACGGGAACAAAGGCACTCCTGATCAGTTAATCCTTAAAAGATGTTCACATCACAACCAAACAAAAAGACGCTTGTGAAAGACAGGCGGAAACTCTGAGGATGGAAAATGTGAGTGGGGATATTTCCTTCATGGAGATCCAGGAGGGACGTGAGGATGAGAGCACAGCCTGCACATGGTGAATGGTGGCGGTATCCGCAGGGTTGGTCATGAGCAATAAAAGATAAACCCTACAGATAAAGCCTATTATCTCTGAAGAAGTTGGCCGGTAATTAACCCTGCTAATCCTAGATTCCTTTCATTAAAAGAATTTAGGTAATGTTTCATGCATAACAAGTGCTATGTTGGGACACCAGGTGCTGAAGATCATTGAAACATGGCGGTCTGAATAGGACCCACTAAATTGACAAGTATAAGCAGAAATAAGCCTATAAAAATGAATGAGAAGGAACTAAGGATGATTTCAAAGGCGGTGAGTACCCTGAAAGAGGAAGCTAGCACTATGGGTAAATGACAGAAGCAGGGTTTGACCCGCGCCGGTCACTAGGTGCCATGGTCAAGTAATTTGGAATATATCTATACATATGTGATGCCACAGCAGATCAGTATCCGTCCTTCATCCTCTTGTGTTGGCCAACCTATCTGGTGGATCTCTCCGAACTGTTGTTCAAGGTCCCTCACACTTTCATGCAGGGTAAATCGAATTCAATGAATTTTATTAGAAGCAAGGCATTTCAAGTGGGGAATCGTATTTTCATCTTGCATGCCATATGTGTTTAGCATAGGTTGGGCTAGACCAGTGATACTCAAAGTACGGTCAGGTAGCCGCTTGCGGCCCTCTTAACGTTTACATGTAGCCCCCTGGTGAACAGTAGAATGAGCTGCTGTTTACTTGCTGAGCACTAATATTCAGAAAAAATGCTAAATAAACGGGCAAGCATTTATTTGCAGGTTAAATGAAGTAACTACTGTGGTGTCCTGCACCACTTAACTTTAGTTAACCTGCAAATAAATGCTTGCCCATTTATTTAACATTTATTTAGACCTTAGACAATCCCTGACCCACCCAGGACCCCCTACCGCGACAGTGTGGCCCTCGGTCACACCACATGCCATACTTTGTGGCCCCTGGGCAAATGTTTACGAGTACCCATGGACTAGAATAAGGCTGATGTCCCAACACCCCTATTTGCAAAGGCTTCAGGAAAGCTGAGACCAGCACAAAAGAATCTTGAAACCCGCGACGCTTTGATTCAACCATGACATATATGTATGATACGGCATGGACCGGCAAGGAAAACCTTGAAGTAAAAATCGTTACTCTGTTGTCCATAATGTTACTTGCGGTCAACAGATCTGTGAATACAAGTCCATGAGTACTCACTGGCATTAGGAGGACCACTAGCTCTGAAACAGGAGCTACAGGGAGAGGAAGGACCATTGTACACATCTAATATGGAATCCTGTCAGATGTCCCTGAATGATGCTCGACAGAGTATTTACTAAGGCATTCTTCACGAATAGAGAAATGTCACAATAAAGTCTATATGGCAGTGAACGCTCCTAAACAAAACCAGGTTAAGACAGCCGCGTGAGATGTTCCCCGTAGAGTCGTTATGGAGAGCAGTGTGTCTCTTCTTTATCATTGAGATTAGCTTTTTTTATTTATTATTTATTACATTCCCAAAGAAGAAACTTATCCCAAAGGTGTCAGAAGCTTTACATTCAAATGAAACGTAAACACCTTAAATAACAAAAGCGAAAAAAACATTCAGAAACAACACAACACCGTCCCTATCCTCTTTTTTTCAAAATGTTTTGGGGAAACTAGGCATAATGCCGCGGTGCTGCTGTTAAACCTGGCATCTGCCTGGAAAGACCTCTGTCTGGCTCCCGCCAGGAAAGGGTACAAGGAGTCTACTCATTGGGGTTTGCGAACTCCTTAAGTCAAAGGTCTTTGGTACTGATCTGTGCCATGGATACCTTGACTCATTGGGTAAAAGACAACGGGCTACTGCCATTTCCACTGCAGTCTCATCAATATTTTTGGGATCTGTACCTAGTCTTTCTTGAGCCATTTTTGTGGTCTCCAGATCATTCCGCTCACGTTTCTCTATTAAAATCTCCTGCCCATTCTTAATTGCTGTAAAGGTGTTTGATAATATTTTGTTTCCATCTGTAGAGCACATATTTTTCCATTAGTTAGACCTCCTAGCACTGTCTGCAGTCTGGTGACTTTTCAGATGGTTCGAAGTTACAATGGGCGGCCCAACTCTTGTCAGCTTAAGGCGATCTGTTACAAGTGTCATAGTGTACGATAAGTGGCCGTGTCTTATCCATTGAGATGTTTGATCTTGGTGTTTACCGGTTAATGTCGGATGACCTTTCTAATTGTGCAAGCATCTTCTAGGTTGATGGTCATTCTCATGGAAGATGGAGACGTTTCTTGTATTCCTTGGTGGCAAATGCAGAGATATATATTGTGTATCTGAGTTGTGTTTGGTATATTGCCATGAGTTCTGTCTACTGTGTTCTTTTGGAACTTAGTGTGTGGCATACGATGGATGGAAGTGATGCGAGTCGGATGAATGTTGTGAGTCTGATGATTCCGAGATCTGTGCATTGTTGGATGTATGTGAGGTGTTCTGCCTAATGTGATAGGTTGGAAGTTTGCGTGTGTTGTTTCTTAGTGGTTCACACCTTTGTGAGCGAAGCAGTAGCTGACTATATGCTGATATGGGCTGTATTAGATGCATGATATTGTAAATGCGAATATGCGTATAATGTTCACGGGGGTCCAACATTGGTCCGCCCCGGTGTCTAGCTTTGAGGTGGTGTACATCAAATCCTGTGGTTCTGTTTGGTGCTTAGGTTTGGGCACCCTGGTGCGTGCTCTGAAGTGGTGTGGATCAGGCTGCTTGCTACTGTTAGAGGCTGTAGTTGTGTGTGTGCCCCTTGGTGCTTGCTTTGAAGTAGTGTGAATTAGATCCTTTGGAGTGGTTTTGTTTGCACCCACTGTGTCATTCTTTTAGGTGGTGTTGGTCAGGTTGCTTGGTTCTGTCACTGAGGTCTGTAATCCCTTGTGGCATGCTTGGAAGTGAAGTGGTGTGGATCATGTTCCGTGGTACTGTCTGAGCTTTTGCATTGGAATCCCAGAAACACCGGTCTCTTCTGCGATCAAACATTCAGTCACTCAGAGTTTGAAGCCAGCCACCCAGAGCACTGATACTTGGGATTCCAAAGTCACCTGAAACATCTTTTTACTTGTTCAGATGTGTTGGGCTAGCAATTCACCTGTAGTCTGCTCAGCAGGCACCCTTGCTAGTAACAGGTTTGGCCAAAGTGACTCAATATCTTGTATAAAAATCTAACTCCAGTGGACTGGTACCAACAGCTTGTGGAATTGGTATGTGATGGTGGTAATGGGAAAGAGAACCACAAGCCAGGTGGTTGGGCAGTTGTTGTGGAGTCACCCATATATTCGGTGATTGGCTGTCTCTTGATGAGGTGTAAAACATGTTTTACTTATAATCTGAATAGCTGACTGCATTGTGCTCCGTTGCCTAATTACGATAACATATGCGGAAAACAAGGTTCACCAATAGCTACCTCTAATGTGTCTGGGTGTGTGCACTCTTCTCAGTTACTTGAAACGTGATTGGCTGGATTTAGTGTGTTCCATTATCTAACTATAGTGTGATTAGCTGGCACCATGGTCTTAAATTATTCACTTTAAATGTGTTTTAACTGGTGGTATTATGATACACTACCTACTACCAATGTGATTGGCTGGCTATAGTTAATATTTGCATCAAGCCTTACGTGATTTGCTAGCAGTAGACCTCACCAGCAAATTACACAGTCTAGAGGTAAGTGCCTACTCAATCACATTAGGTAACCAGATTAGGTAACAGGCTGGTCGCAGTAGTTTGTGATGTACTTGTTTTACCTGGCTGCAATAGGCACTCATACGTACATTGCCTGCACTAAGCTGGGTACCTTTGGGATATGCCTTCTGTGATTTGTTGACTGCATGCTTCCATCGTCTAGTTCTAATGTTACTGGCTAGCTGCATCTAGGGTTGTGCAACTGACTGGTCATAGTGGCTTTTCGAGTCTTGCCTTGTTCATTTGCTAGCTGTGTTGGCCTCTAAGACCCTCAGTTTTGCTAACTGGCTGCTTGACATTAGTTGTAATGTGCTGTATTTTGTGTCACACTGCAGTGGGTTCCAATAATGTGGTCTTCGTTGGTTGGTGGGTTAAGAGCAGGGCCACTGGAATTATGCGGCAGGAGAGGGACAAATTATGTGGCAGGGTTGAGTAAATTATGTGGCAAGAAAAGGCAAATTGTGCAGCATAATGTGTCACATTTTCAACTATATTACGTCCTTATTTTGTCATTTCTACACTTATTAACACTGCCTTATTAACACTGGACATTGGTTGCACCTCATTAGTACCAGTTTAACACCTAAATATAGTAATAAGCAACAGAAAGGTGACCAATTCAGCTTTGCAAAGGGTCTTCCACTGAGAAGCAACACGTGTCACTGCGCTTTCAGTAACTTTTGAACCGTTGGAGTAAAACATTTTTTTTGTTGTTAAAACCTGCTGATCATGTGGCAGACGATGGATTATGTGGCAAACGCGGCATATCTATAACTATGCGAAAATCGCTGTGGCCACACAATCGCATAATTCCAGTGGCCCTGGTTGAGGTATCTGCTCTTCACGTGTCCGGGTAATGGCAGGTTGGCCCAGGCCCTGTCTGTGTGATTCAACAGTCTCGCCTTGCTTGACGTTGCCATTTTGTGTCTTTCTGTAGCTGTCGGGGTTCGAGGAGCAGATCCGCTCTGCAGCCCTGCTGTGCATTGATGGCAACGTGCCAGTGAGCGCCATACAGTATGCATGTGGCATCGCCAAGCAGTGCTGCGTGCCAGGTGAGTATACCTTCTGGAGAGTGCGCCTGCCTGTCCGGACACCAGAGAGGCCTAACATTGGGAGCCAAAGAAGCTGCTAGTAGATGCAGGCCACGAAACCCCTCCAGTTTCTCACTGCTGGTGTTTCACCACAATGCACACACTTCCTGATCTTTTGTTTTCTTGTCTTTATTAAAGTGCCGTTTTCAGGGTGTGTCCCTTCTTTCTTTCATTTCCCCATGCCTTCCTATATTTTCACTTGCTGTATTATATTTCCCTGCCGCCTTACTTTTTCCCCTGTCTTTGCCTGCCTGTCTTGTCACCTGTCATTTATCTTTCTCCCTACCTTCTAGCGCCCCCCCAGTTTCTTGCATTCCCGACAGTTTCTTACATTTCACTTTGTCCTCTTGTGCCCACCCCCACCGCTTGTCCCTTCTTTTAATTACTAATTTCCTTCCTTGCATTTGCCCTTCATTGGATTCCCTCTGCCTCTTATGGTTTCCCTGTCTTCTTACATTTTCACCTTCTTACATTTCCCTGTCTTCTTGTTTTCCCTAATTACTTTTCACATTTCCCACAGTTTTCTTAGGATTCCCCCTAACTCGCTTTCTTTCTTATCACATCTCCCCATAACTTATTGTTTTCCCTGCCTCGTTCTTTTCTTGAATTCGCTCCTTTCTTTCTTGCATTTACTTTTTCCCTGCCTTGCATCTCACCATGGTGACTCTATGATGAGGCCCAAAATCCTCTCCAGCTTTAGAGTAGATCTCATCCAAATCTTGTAGCTCCACTCACTTACGCATCAAACCTCCCCCCCCCCCCCCATATTTCTCTACCTGGCCCTATTAAAGTGCAATAAAACTGAGACATCCTCTCTTTGACAGCTCTTTGAATGCACCAGCCTACAAAGAAATCTTTAGATTGTCCACATGGCCTGCTGAAAAAATCCACCTCTCAGTCCCCGAATAGCCCCCGTCTGGGGGAAGAACAGGACCCTCTGTACATGTTTATGTACGCCTCCTTGGGGTGTGCAAGCTGGTGGTGTGATCACATCGAAAAGAAAAATTCAGAAGAGACATAGGGAAAAATATCCAAAGTACAAAAAACTGGAACATAAGAAAGGGACGGGAACATGTGAGTAATGCAAATTAATGAAGAGAAAAAGGTTAACCACTGGAAAAAATAGGTTAAGAGAAGCAGATATGGGGATCATTCCTGCAATAAAAAAAGAATAAAAGAAAGAGCAGGGTAGGGGCAGTCACCTCTTCAATGATTAAAATTTGAAAAGTAAAATAAATAAATAAAATATTTGTAGCGAAGTGATTAATCTGATATCAAAAATCGGACCCAGAAATGAATTACTCTGCATTTAAAACTCCGGTGATTACTTATTAGAATAGAACTGTACGAAGTTCTTTCTTTTTGTCTGCTCTTTTCATGATTTTTCACACGTCATGAAGGTTGCCAAGATTCCCAGCTTTCTCTGTCTATGTCCTTTTCTTTGTCTTTGCATAGCACCATCGTTTATACACTGGTAGAATCTAGCAAGACTAATTGCGACCCTAGGAGCAGAATTTCCGCTACTTGCCGACTCGTGACATAATTCTGTGCTGAAAATCGGGTGACGCCTTTCTAAGCAAAGCAGCTTTGCAAAGGAATAGGTCGCTGAATGCTTCTGAACCGGTTTTCAGCGTTAATCAAGATTTGTAAAGTACAATATGGCAAAATTCAAAGTTTTCGGACTGAAACTTCTGCAGAAATCTTTACAAAAAAACTTCTCACACCCCTCGATCCCAAAGCTCCCTTTTCCCATTTACAAGCTGCATCCGGGAGGATGGTCTCCACATATACCCATATTAGAACACTGGAATGTTGGGAGCTCAATTGAAGACCATGAAGTGGCTCTGAGCTAATGATGACTGGTATAAGCCGTGGGCTCCAAAATTCCAATGTTTGTCTTTCTGTTTCTCCCTTTTTAATTTAGAACCATTCTAATGTCAGTGGGTAGAATGTTTTATTAGCCTTATAATATCCTTCTGCCTCAGGCTATACCTGTTGTTAAAGGCCCTGTCACTCGTTATAGTCCCATGCCTGTGTATCAGGCCTATAACTGGGGTTCAAGGCCTTTAACAACTGATGTAGCAGTTGACACCGGGCTATAAGGCTATATTAGAACAGTGGAATGTTGGGGGCTCCATTGAAGACAATGGAGTGCTCCGGGCTTCTAATGGCCGGTAGAAGCCTGGAGCATCAACATTCCAATGTTCGTTCACAGCTTTTGCTGTGAACAAAGGCCTCAGGAGCCCGAGGGGATTTCCATCCCCTTGTGCTCCGCGAGGCTTTTGTTTTATTTGTTAGAACATTCTGCCCTCTAGTGGTGGAATGTTCTAATAGCCAGTAGCGCTGCTACCGGATGGGGGTAGTAGGGCGGGGTCTGGGGGACGTGGGGGAAATGAAAAGGATGGAAAAAAACCACTTACCAGGCTACGGCTGGCCGCTGCCTCTCCTCCGTCCTCTTCATCTGCACTCCTCCTCCCCCTGCAGTGCTCTTTCATCACGGAGCCCAGCCCCGCCCGCAGGAAACAACTGTGCCACTGCAGTAGGAAAAATAAAATGCTAATAACGTTGCGTTATCATTTTATTTTTCCTTATTTCACTGCTTGGAGAGCAGTGGGGCGACGCTCCTCCGCCTTAGCGGAGGATCCGCCCCTGCTAATAGCCTTATAGCCCTCAGTAGCTGGGCTATACCAACATTAAAGTCCCGCTCCCTTGTTAAAGGCCCTACACAGGAGCGGGCCTTTAATGACTGGTATAGCCCGCTACGGCGGGCTATAAGACTATAGTATATTGATTCCAGGTCTAGATGCAGTCACTTGGTTCTAATATCCTTAATAGAGTTCAGAAGCTTGGGTCCTTGTTATACCACCTCCTCAAAACTGTCTTGACATAAAACATCTTCCTTTGACCTGTGCCTATAATTCACCTGTACACTTTGTAAATGTTGTTTTGAAGTGTGCTACGAGCCAACCGATGAGGGCAAAGCCTCAAAGCCGTTTTTGTCGGACACCTGGAAAGCGCTGACTTACACCTCACCCAACCTCTTGGAGCTCAGAGCTATGAACCAGAGTCTTGGAAACACCATACCACAAGGTCAGCTCAGCTCCTGCAAATCTTCATTGCATATCGTTTGCATGTGTTTTGTGTGATAGTCATGTGTCCACTGCGTGCAAGTCAGAGGTCTATTTTATTGTTACCGCATGGCATTGCATGTTCATTGCATATATACTGTATGGTTTACTTTGTTACTTTTATTTTTTAGCCCCTTTTCCGAAGGGACATCCTTGGGCAGGGTTGGAGTGGGTGCACTATCACTTTAAGAAAAATTGAAAGTTGAGCATGAGCAGACACAATCAAACTGCTACCACACAGAAATTGAAGCACGGCCCTTTTTGGGACCTGACGCGCACGTGCACACACACATTCTCTTACATGCTGAAGCTAGTGAACGGGAAGAATTCTTCTACACACATAAAACCCATCTTGGCTAAAAACAATTTATCACTAAAATCTCTTACCTACCTTTACTGTGCATAGTACATGAAAGAGTAGTGGCAGTATGACTGCAAGCCCCATCGCCCACTGCCAGCAACTCCCAACTTCTCACTCAAGATTCTGCCCTTGCGGCACTAAAGAGACTCCCACCATCAAGCAGTGTGGAATTTCCTCCACATCACAGAGACTAGGAGTCCTTGCCCTGTGACGTATAAGAATATTCGCTCGGTCTAACCATCTTTACTACCATGCCCTCCTCTCTGTGCTCTCCTTGTGTATTTATTTATAATGAGGTTCACCTCCTTTCTGTCAGCTTGGATTTCTTGATCCTCAAATCTTCCACTCACCTGTAACACTTCAGAAGGCTTTATCCCTTCACCAGTTCTGATTAACCGCTACGTAGAGCCAGGAAGATGGTGTAGACTAAAGTGACTGAAGTCTTGCCAGATTAAATCTTCGATGTCCTCCAAATGTTTAAAGTCCACTATATAAAAAATTCCAATGGTCGCTCTATAATGACGAGAGTCCAGGAAAAGCTTTTGCCTGTACATTGATGGTATCTTCCACTTGCTCATATTTGTGAAAAATCATCTGGGATTTACTTGGTTTCACAGATGATCTTCAGTGAATATGTAACTAGAAGAAATGGCCAGTGTCTGCTGGCGATTCAGAAGATCACATCTTAATTATTCTATCTTCATATGACACGCCTTCAAACATACTGCCATTGATTTCATAAATGGTCACTCATCAGCCTGCTAGACACCACCATAGACCCT
This sequence comes from Calotriton arnoldi, assembly GCA_963921515.1. Lineage (NCBI taxonomy): Eukaryota > Metazoa > Chordata > Amphibia > Caudata > Salamandridae > Calotriton > Calotriton arnoldi. The sequence goes on from CAWUFW010010514.1 coordinate 496,195, forward strand.
ACAGAAACCTCCACCACAGAGCATCACTGATGACAATCCAACCACGTCACTCCCCTCTCCCCCCCCCAGCTTGAGAACTCTAACGTCGATTGTCCTTTTGGAGTGAATTCCTGTCCAATGTCTGTTGCCACATCCTCTAGGCTGCAACTTTCTAGAATACATGTTGCTTGGCCAAACATGGTATTGTGTTGTGTTGTACAACGCTGTATAATTGGTGACAAAAGTCAAATAGCTCTGCCCCCGACTGTGCAGTTTCATCTTGTTCATCCCATTGGTTTGAGATATGTTCTCATCGAAGTGGTTCCTGCATCGCTGCACTGCTTGTGTTGTATTAGAACTAAAATAATGCCATCCTGGGGATTATATTCCAACAAAAGGCCCTATGATCACTCAACTTAACACAGGAAAGCGCCAGAGGGAGTGCGCACAACATACAAAGAGATGTGGATGCCTCTGAAGGTTGTTGAAACCTTGTTGCGACTCTTGGTGGACAGACCTCATTTGGCTATTATCAGAATTCAGTTTGCTGGGAAATAGCATGATATTGTTGACCTAACTTTTTGACCCATTTCTCCTGTTCACCATGATACATGCTGACAGGTGGGCAGGCAATAAGCATGGTAGTACATCGCACAGTTTTCCTGATGCGGACAGTATTGCAGCGGCTTTACTGGACAGATGTGGTTTACAACATCTGGAATGGGGAATACCCCAGGTAAGGTGGTATTACCACATCATTTTCTGCATGTTTTTACCTTATTCCGGCATGTTTTACTGTATTTCCACCCTCTTTTGCAAGTGGATGTGCGTCCGGAATTGGTGATCCACTTCTAATCCCATTTTTGCGGGAAACTGATTACAAGTGAGCCAACCTGTTATTGGCTAATAAGCTCTTGGATTCATATCTTGGGTTTCCAGAATACCTTATGTAGGATACCCGTACCACATAGAATCCACTTCTGAATAAGCACAATAGAAGTTCTTTAGAAATATTTTCATGGGTGGTCTGTGATGCTTCATACTTAAAGGGTCCGGGCCCATTAGTTCTAGACCTTTTCTAGAGACACACTCCGATGGTTTTTTCGCAGCATGAAAGTGTAAAGAGGAGAAAAGTTGTTAATAAACAGTCAATTAGCCAATAATCCTCCTTGATACATAATAACCAACTGACAACTGCGTACAGTTAGTTAGTTTATTACTAAGCCAAAAATAACTGGGTATAGAAATATAACAGAATTAGCATGAAGCCAAATCTACACATCCAATTTAGACGGTGCAGCATGAGCAAAACTAATAATTCAAGAAGTAGGATACAGAAAATCAGAAAGCATGAGTCCGAATTTCCCTGCATCGAGGGTTGGTGAGTGAAAAGCATTAAATCCATCCCTACTCTGGCACTAAGATGACATCCCTACATAAGCATTTTCAATAGAAAGGAAAGGTGTCAGAACGTGGAGTCTTCCTAAGAAGCCTCTCCACCATCAGTGGGTCAAGTAGCATAAAGCCACTATCGCAGCGGAAGAGCCCGTTCTGGGATGCTCTCTCTCTCTGAACGCAAGAAAGAAGTTCCAAAAATCAGCTATCCACAGGTAGAATTCCCATAGTGCACCTCGCACACGCTATCCACTCTGGTTACAGTCCTGAGTGTACTTTTCCACAGTGTTGTCCATGTACTTCCTTTGTAACATTTCGTCCTTGGCTCCCAGAACTTCTCCCATGTGAAACCCTATGTCCTTCCTTTATCGACCCAAGTCACACAATTGTAACTTCTTCTCTCCTTGTCTGGCTAGTAAAACAAAGACATTCTCCCTAAAAAATGCTTTTTCACCTGCAATACAAAAATTAAGAAAGAACAGCTTCCACAGCGCACATGAAATTCAAACTATTAATTCTAGAGCAATAGTTGTCAGGGACTTACATTTCAGGTAAACAATTTCAGCTAACATAAGAATGCATCAAGTAAGCTTTATGAATTCACATAATCATCAATACATTTCAACTAATGCATTTACCTACGTATGAAATGTCACCATTAATAAACACCTCTAGTACATGAGTATATGTCAGCTTCACAACATAAGTTTTTCATGTTAACGTTTTCTGCTAGTTACATGCATTTCCTACGTTAATTCTCCATACTACTTGTCAATAACCTAAAATACGTCACATAGTTACGTTAATACATTTCACAATGTATAACTTCAAGTTAATATAGTTGCAAGATTATATGTCAGTGCGCTCTACACATGATTATGATGCACCCCTACAAATAAAATGAGATTTCCGTTCCATCAATACCATGTAACTTCCCTACCAACAGGGGATATAGATGATAGGGAACTGACCACTATCACAGCTCCTGTCTCCTAAAGAGATTTATGGGTGTGCCTCTAGTTTACTGCTTTTCCTGGTCATAAAAAGCTTTGCAACAACAATAGCCACTGCAGGCCTTCTATGGATGCCCCTGTAATACATCAGCATGGATCAGAGATCTCCATACACAATATAGTGGTTCAAAGTTTATCACTTTGCCTCATGCTGCTACATTTTGATCATCTATTGAGTTTTTGCATTTGTTAAGTTGTCAGTGGTTACTTTCTGGTTGCAAAGTTCTTCGAGTTCACCAAAGACATGCATTTTCTTTGATCTGCCCAGATTTGCCCACCAGTCTGGATGGTATCCTTGAAGCTGCAGTGACTCTCTCATGCCCCCTGCTGGAGCATCTGCATTGTGTGGTGGTAACACTTGGTGCTCACGGTGTCCTTTTGTGTGGACGGAGGAGCGGCAGCCAGACTGTGTGTCTTCGCCCTGGTTTTCGAGAGCAGGTGGGTGGGAGAAACCAATTTAATGCCCACTGAGGGTGAATAATTGACTCATTTAGTTGAAGTTGCCTTTCCACATTGTCATATGAATAACTTGCAAGTCATATTATCTAGAAGACAGTTTAAGTACTCTTTTCCAATCTAATTGGTGTTATGTCTCTTTACTTGTTTTGTACAACATGTCTACACATATTCTTGGTGGGCTACATCAGATCCAACATGAGCCAGAATTTGGCATGACTGATGCTCAGGTGATGTACATTTTGAGTGACAAATAACTGCCTCTGAATTCTCTCATGCACAACATCTTCATTGACTTCCACATTTGACTTTCATCACTTACTCTTCTCAGACTCATCAGAGTACATGTATCCCCTAAGAATCGTAAAAAATGTCTTTGGCTTAGGTTATGTTAACACTCCTTATGGAAGAGATGTGACGCAGCAGCCAGAGCGGCTGACTCCGGAGCGCGGGGCTCACGGTGAGATCCCCGCTGCCGGCAGCAGCTGAGCTCGGCATCATGTGACTCTGGGCAATAGCACACTTAATCTCCCCGATGGCCCCCAGCGCCTTGAAACCTTGAGGGGTGATATGTTCGCACTTTACAAAATATGGATTATGGATTTACCTTAAGGCACAAATCCTTCTCAATTATCCTACCAACTAGTCCTATCATAACACTCCTCACTAGTTATCAATATTTTTGTTTCTTAGGCACTCCTCAACGGATATTTTTAACTTTTTTATTTTTCAACCCATTACCTCTTTGCCTCCCTGTTCAAGCCGATCTGGATTCAATCTCCGCATAAGTCGTCTTTCTTGCCGAGCTTGAAATAGTGTGTTTCATGTCTTAAGATGTGGATTTCTGCAATGAACCCACACATTTCCCTAAAACATCTTCCAAAGACAGTTTCTTAAAGCCACCTGCACACATCTTCACCAACCACTTATTCCTTTTCACCAAACCATGTCACTAAGATTGGAACAAGCTGTCTTCTTGAGAGCAATTACTTATTTTGAAAAAGTCTACAAATAGTGTACAATGTACCCATGTCCTGTACTACTGCTACAGTTGGAAGACCTAGCCGGATTAAACATTCTTCAGAAATGTAACTTAGTTGTAGTAACCAACTTCATAGGCAATACGCATCAAGAACTTCACTCAGGCCTTGCTTCCGACCTATACTCTTTGTTTTGCGGGGTGTCGTACACACTTTTGTGACTTGCCACGAGAAGCAAATGACATACAGTTTCCTACAGCTTTCTACACCTCCATATTCAAAATATGGCCCATTTCCACACCCTCATTCAAGTTTTAGTAACCGTTCTACTCATCTGAAAAGTGAAAAGCATGAAACACGTGTCAGGAGGGACATGGAAAAGCATTGAACTGATATTTAGAACAGCTATGTTGAATATGATTTGTTGATAAAAAATGAAATTAATTGTTTGTGTTTGATAGTGTGAAAAATCTACAAGGACTGTTATGCTTTGAAATATAAAATCAGATGGTACTTACACTGCCACACTTGTGGGCCTACATTTGAAAAGTATTTGTCGGCTGCAGTGTTCGAGAATGGCTACATCTTTGTGCGCCTCTTCGTTCTGTTCCTCCCTAAATGTGCTTTCTAGGCTATTTAAAAACCTGTCACTCAAAGTATGTTTTAATGAGTCTTCCTCATCCCCTTACCTACCACTTCCTAAAACACTTGGGACCGATTCACAAAGGGTCTCTGCACTCATGGTGGATGCCCCGCCCTGGTGGCAGGGAGCCACTCTCGTGGTAGGACCTCCGCAATGAGTAACTGCAGTGCGGGCCTCGCCGCCACAACTGAGGGCTTCTTTTTACTTTGTCATAAGGTTTAGAGCAACTGTTTAGAGGACTGGCTTTAGAACTGTTGCCGCCCTATGCAACAATAATTTTATCACAAGAGATATCTTGACATTTTTAATGCTGCCTAAAAACTGGACGCACAAGGAAGTCTGGTGAAGGTGTTTTCAAATCGTACGTTTTTGCTAAACAAAGCGCCCCCTCCTCTTGAGTTCAGCGCCCCCTCCCCAGGTCAGCGCCCAGTGCAGCCGCACCAGTCGCACTGCCCTAAAGCCGGCCCTGACTGTTTATAACAAACCGCTGAAGTTTCTGCAAGTGTTCATCTGCTGTGCAGTTTTTCCTTTAGTTGGGCACACATATTGATGTTGCACTTTTCTCAAACCCCGGATATCACGCCCTTAGCTCACGTTCCACAATAAAATTCTCTTTGAAGGTAAACTGCTCATTAAGTGCCTTGCTTAAGTTGTAAAAACATAAGAGCAGGGGCCAAAAGGTCTTTTAAGAGCCAGCCACTGGTGCTGCCATATTCCAGGGTCTCCGGTTCCAAGGCTGTCTCATCGTGAGCCCCCCTCATGCCTCTTTCTTGCAGGCACCACATACTTCCTGCCCCTTAGTCTCACCCTGCAGTTTCCTTTTTATCCCTGCTTTCTCTCCGTCACTGTTTTTCTATCCTACGTCCTCCGCTCTTCCTTCTCACTCTTTTCTCGGTCAAAGTCTACTGATGAAATATAAGCCCTGGTCCCAAAAATGACCGGCACAAATTAAGCGCTGAGATTCCACCCCTGCCAGGCCTGGCCTTTGAAGGGCCTTTGGTATTGGGAAGCATTCAGGAGACTGGTTCTAGGGTGATGCCCCCCCCCCGCCCTTCCTTCACGTACTGGCCTTGGTTGCCATGGTCAAGGGCTCTAGAGTGGGCGCCGTTCCAAAGACTGACTGTGTTGAGGATTTCGGCAAAAGCAGGAAGTACTTTAATTTAACAAGTTAAAAAGGCCGATGTGTACCCTTAACTATATATATATAATGGGGGAAGCCAGATCACCTTCTATGGCCTAGGCTTACAATAAAGACAATACAAAAATGTGGCCCATAAGGGATAAATTCAACCTATTTTTTATCAACAACAGAATTTTATTAGCTGTTGGATCGTCAGACTTGACTTAATCACTTTACTGGTTGTATTACTGGAAAAAAACTATTCTGAACAGCTGTGATAACTTGTTCATATTCATTTTTTATTTTATCACAGAATGATAACTATTTTATCATATTTCACAATACAAACAAATTATAACACCTCTAGAAAACTTGCACTCTTTCCTCATATATTTCTTTAATGAAAAATAGATGGTCCACTTGTTTTGTATATATGTTTGATCCGTCTTTCAAGGATAGCCACGAGTGTATACTATTGTCACCCAATCATATGTCCAAATCCTAAACCGTGATCTCCATTGAATGGTGATTTTTTTAAATTGTTTTCCCATCTAGTGCAGGCTCCTTGTGTATAAAAAGTCAACGCGTTTCGGCCTATAATCTTTCCAACCTCCTCAGGGCAATAGAAGGCGAGTGATACCTTAAATAAAGAATAAAATACCCACTTTTATTGTGGGTATTGTTCTCCAGTATATTCAAAAAGTTACTCATGCTTTTCGACAATGTTTGCAGTGCGCAATTTTCACATTTTTATTAAAAAAGGACCATCCGTCCTTAATGTACAGCCTCTGCATACAGTGACTAGCATATTAGTTTATGACTCATGTTTGTGCTCTCCTTACCCTAAAGGCTGATCGGGGGCCTTTATCCCCATTTAGAGTCAATCCCTGCCCAGGCAGTGAGGGAAGGTAATGTGGCTGCTCCTCTCTCTGCCCAGCCTTTGTTCCAAACACCCTCCACATGTAGAACCGCAGTACAAAAGCATAAAAGCCCCTGATGCCTCTCTTACCAGTGCTGGGCTGGACCCTCTTAGCTTTAGCATTATAAACCCAGAGACCGGGTGGGACAAAATAAGAAAGATGGCTAAAATTGTTCCTCCTGGATGAAATGAAGATTGAATTGTGTCGCTTTGGGCACCAGCACATTGTATTTGCTGATGTAGAATGAGGTAATCATGCTCATCTGTGGCCACTAAATATTCTTCCTCAGGAACCCTGTGGAGACCTGTACGCCGCGCACTACCCAGCAGCTCCGATTCCAAGCGAGGAGATTATGAATGTTTCTGGCGCAGGGGACAGGTAGGAGTTTATGAATTATGTATCTATTTGTTATTTATTAATTTATTTATTGCCATTTCAGAATATATACTTGTCCATTCTCCTGATGGGTGTGAGGTGGTATTTTGTGTCACTTCCATTTAGATATTGCTAATCCTGCCTCTTCTGGGCGTTGCACCAAGAGTAGAAAGAGTTGATTGAGGGAGACTTTTTGCATGAGTCGTGCAGGAGTGGATACTTCTACAGAGGCAGCAGGACAGGAAGAAGATGAAGGTCACCCCACAGACATCTGGATTCTCTGCAACTCATTCAAATGTGGATCATCTGGGAGATGGCAGCATGTTCATCTGGTCGAAGTCCACAGCCCACAGTTTACAGGATGTATTGGAGAAGAGTACCCCTCTTTATACCCACTCCTGATGAAGTGGAGTTATCAAGTTAACAAATGTTAATATTTACTATACATATTTAATTTGAGGCAACAAGGACATTGATAATGAATAAGGCTCTGTGTTTTCCGTTTTTACTGATTTTTACAGAAAACCTTTTATTTTCTTGTCTGTATTTATTTTTAAATGTGGATAGAAACGGAAATTGGGTGCTTTCTGAGTGATTCTAAACACACTTTGCCATGACTGGCAGGCCAATAACTGTGTGGATTGATAGGTAACAGGGTAAACAAAGAAAGCAATTTTAGGAAAGAGGCTTAAACAGCAGTAAATATGCACAAGGCTGATACTGAAATGTGCATATTTTCATACAAGTGCATTGATTTATCTTCTAGGTGTTCATACCACTGAAATCTGGCAGGCATTCAAGCATGAATGCATATTTATTGGTTAAATAAATGTGGAAATATACCAGTTTCAGCTTTATTTTTTCACAAACCCCATAATAAATATGGTGAAATACAGATAAAGTTGACAAGAAATAAATATGGCTAAATACAGACGAAATGTCAAAAAAATAAATACTATAAAACCGGGAGCCCTAATAATGAATCACCCACAGCCCAATAGAATTACCATGTGCTAGTACTGTCATCCACGAAGGGTGGGTCTTCAAGACCTCTCATGGCTTACTGCTCTACACTTCGGCTCCCCCATTGCCCAGGCTCGCCATGCCGCCACACCGGGACAGCAACTTGAATGTCTGCTCCCCCAGTGCTGGCCCTTTGGAAGCCAGCAGGTTCCTTTTGGTTTGTCCACCATCCTGTGCCTGCAATCTGGCCCTCCGGTCAGGCCCACAACATCATGTGTTCCTTACAGGCTTGGTGAAGAGAACCACAGCACCATTTTGGTATTCATCTTGGCAACAGAAGGTGGGAGTACCACCTCTGAAAGTATTTAGAGATAGGTGTGGCAGACATGGGCGTGAAAACAGTCCACCCGGTATCCTGGCCTCTCTGAGAGTCTAGATGCTCTTGGTTCTGCCCCTCTCTCACATGAGGCCACCATTCCTGGCTTATGTAGCAGGAGCCAGAAGCTCCACAGAACCAGAAACTCCACGGAACCAGAAACTCCACGGAACCAGAGCTCCACGGAACCAGAGCTCCACGGAACCAGAGCTCCACGGAACCAGAGCTCCACGGAACCAGAGCTCCACGGAACCAGAGCTCCACGGAACCAGAGCTCCACGGAACCAGAGCTCCACGGAACCAGAGCTCCACGGAACCAGAGCTCTACGGAACCAGAGCTCTACGGAACCAGAGCTCTACGGAACCAGAGCTCTACGGAACCAGAGCTCTACGGAACCAGAGCTCTACGGAACCAGAGCTCTACGGGACCAGAGCTCCACGGAAAGCCGTCCATCCTGGAGCCTAATCTAGTGCTTTCCATGATCATTCTTGGTGTGCCATTGGCTGCGTCCTTCCACTCACTGACCAAACAAACAAGTAAAGAGACATAACACCACTTAGACTGGAAAAGCGTACTTAAACTGTCTTCTAGACAATATGACTTGCAAGTTATTCATATGACAATGTGGAAAGGACACTTTAACTAAATAAGTCAACTATTCCAAAAACAATCCACCAATCCAAGTAATCTATGCTGGTCATATTGAATAGCTTAGACAATCAACAGTCTTGGGAATGGTACACTGACTACTAAGACAACGTGGACACCTGTAATGTCGTTCAGGGCGAAGGTCCTTCTATTGCCTCCCAATCTTCGAAACATATGCATGACAAGGAAAATCATCGATCCACATGATTCAGTGCATTGCTCAGAATTCCATACATGACACACGAGCACGGATGAAGTCCGCAGTACCTGTCTTCGATGCCCACAGGGACTCCGTACGTCTGTAACACTGCCAGATGGTGCTTAAACCACTCACTGGCCCGATACATCTGGAAGCAACAATGGTACAAGAGGCCACCAAATAAATAGGTTTACAATGAAAGAAAGTACAAAAACATCTGGTATGACCTCACTCTGATTCATTAAAAAGTGAAAGAGAAAAAATGAATGAACAACACTTAAGAACCAACAGTGGAAAATCTTCCTTAAGCCCTTCATGCCCTTAGGGTGTTAAATCACACTCAAGGATGCAAGTTGAACAAAGCCTTGTAATTCCTTCCTTACAATTTTAAATAGCATGAGACACTTCAACTGTGCTATAGGCTTCTTTCTGCATGCATGCCTTTTCCATGATTGACAAGTCAGAGGTGATTTTATTCTAACATTAGATACTGCCAGCTTGTTTGTGCTGTTGTGGTTGAAGATTATGTGTGGTTTGACATACTAGTGGAGAACCTATCCTGAGATACTTGAGAGCATTTGTGTGGAAATTGATGTCCCTCAGGTTCAGCCACTTCCAGCAGGGGGTGCTGCACTCAATATTCAAGTGACCTGTAGGACCAGTCTTTACCATCAGGGGGTGCTGTTTGAGATGATGTTGTGGCAGTGTGTGAAGGTGTATTACCATGCCCCACGGTATATTCAGGATACTCATCGTGCGTCCGCTGGTAGCGAGGATCCTTGCCCGCCTCCCCTCTCGGACTGACTTCGGCGGTCACAGAACGAAGTTACTCGTCCCACGGAAGGAATTAATTAACTGTTTATCCTCTGCTGATCAACACGGCTGTGTTGCTTCCTGAAATTCACTACTAACTACAACTCCTTAAGCAATTCCGGAGCCCTCATTCCAAGTTATTGGCACCATGGTTTCCACGAATATACTGCGCTGAAGACCCACACCATTCGGATTGCTCACATATGCTATGTCCTGAAGATGATCTCTAACTAACCGAGATCGAAACATCGTTGACCCCCTACAACCAGAACTCCATATCCTTTATATAATTGCTTTCATAAGGAGTTCTGTAGTGTGTTGTCAATGCGATGTACATATTTTAAAAGTCACTCTCACTGAGCACCTCACGCTTGTTGTCACTTTTTTATGTGAACACCTGAACGAATACTATTCTCTGCATACTATTGCAAATAAATAACTATTGTTATCCTAATCATAACGAGTCCCTGGTCACACATTTCCTTGCTCCCTCCAGCATTGATTGCCTGCTCCTATTTAGTTGCATTGTTTCCCATTCAGGCGCAATACCTTGCGTCTCCCTCGGACCATTCTTTTGGCCACTTTCTGAAGCATTGTTTTTAATTAGTTAAAAAAACATCTGTGCAGGGAGCCATTTTTTTCTTAAGAGCCCATTGCTCGGGCTGCCAAATGTTTTTACCTAGTTTTGATTCCACCTCACGCCTCTTCTTTCCAAAATTCCTATCTCTTTATCACACTCTTGCAGGTTCTTTTTCATTCTTGCTTTCTCTTTGTCACACTTTCCTAATCTTTGTCTTTCTCCGCCTTCCTCCATTTCCTACATTTTCTACCCTTCCCACCTTTCTCTCGTTTGCTCTTGGACAAAGTCTGATGTGGAAAAATAAGTCTCAGTCCCCAAAAATTAATGGGGCACATGTTGCTTTTGCAGCTAAGCACATTAGGGTTTGTTGCTGAGAGAGCCCTGTACCTTTGGAAAGTTAATCATGTTGGCCCTCATGAGTGACTCGTTTTTTTTAGTAAAAGACTTTGTCCAAATATTAGAATACATGTGCTGATTTTTTAGACACCGGTACATGTGCATGATAGCAGCAGTAAAAATATCTGGCTGAGCCAAAACATATGTATTTAACTTGCCCATATATATATATATCAGAAGGAAGAAAGCATGCTTGGACTTCATCAAAAAAGTGCGCATATAATCTGTCTGCAGATTAACAATTTTAATTTAATCTTTAAAAATATGATTGGGGTATTTCCCTTAAAGCCACCTGCTTTGAACAATCAAATTCACATGAAATGCTTTGTAAATAGTAGATTGCCTTTCTCCATTACGAGAAGTTCACAATGTAATACACATTTTATCCCTACTGAGGGGACCCCGGATTAAATATAACTTTGTGGTACCCCTCGGGTAGTTTTAATTCACTTCACTCCCACACACTCGCACTCACCATCACGGCTTGGTTTTGCTTAAAAGATCTCCGCCAAAGAGCCCTCTTGTGCGGTCCGTGGGGTATTGCAGTACCGATCCCATGAGGAGCTAAGCCCGATGATGAGGCACCACACCCTCTTATCACATACCCAACCTGAGAAACAGCACCACAGGAACAGTAACCCCTTATTACTCTCACAGTAGATTTTGGGAGCAATGGTTCTAGACCTCTTTTTAGCTCCCCATCCCTCTTTCTTATTGATATTTATGCTTTGTAAATGCACCATTTGGTTTCCATTTTTAGATAACCAAATTCCCAAAGTAACCCCCATTGTCTGCCAGCAGCTGTTCTTTGTTTTCACCAGTGAAGTATGAAAGAAGTGGTTTGAATTACATTTCGATGCTTCTTTTTTTGCAAATCCTTATTGGTTCCATTGAAAACTTGTGTGTTCTTTATTTCATACTAGAAATTACATGTTGTCTTTCATTGTCTTTTTATTATTTTTCTGTCGGTTGTATGACATTTATAACTACTTGTCTGAGTCATTTATGAATGTATTGATTTTTTTTCCAGTTATAAGCAATAAAATCAAATGGGGCAAAACTGCCTCATTGAAGTACATTTGTTTTTTGGGGAAATTCATGGACTATCTATTAAAATACCACTGCGTCCAAGTGCATAACTTTTGATATCATCTTTTATCAAAACTTTTTTTTATCTCTGCAGATTTAAACTGTTTCTTTGGCTCCATTAAGTTATTTGTTGTCACCACAAACGTTGCTGTCTCGTCACATTCTCATATCAGCAATCATTCTTTCTTGCAGTCTCATGGCTGGGATCATCGCTGGCATAATCTCTGGTTGGGACACTGATACATCTGTGCGGATGGGCCTCCTATGCGCTCGCCTCTCCCTCCGCTCCCAGGATCCCATATCCCAACACATCACCCCGGCTAGCGTGAGCCTGGAGCATGTGAGAGACGAACAATGGCCTGAACCCCAGCGGTGGCAGTTGTGAGCTTGCAAGCAAAGGTCAAACATGAACTCTCTCTTCTGCACTCTACCTCATTCTGATAAAGTGTCCTCCTAGAAACCATTGCATGATCATACATCCAAGATAATCTTCAGAATCGTCAAACATGAACACAAGAGATAACTTCAAAGATATCTGATGCTTCAGATAAAATGAATATGTCAAAGGCAAACTGTGACTTGTTGGACCTTTAAATTGATAACAGACAAATTATGAACCAGTTTAGATACTTTGCATCTTTTTGGGTTCTCCACTAGGGAGTCATATGACAAGGACAGAACCGGGTGACTTTGCATCTCTTCCCACCCGGAGTCTGGGTTTGTTACGCTACGAGCTGTGCTTCTGAATGGCAAGTTCTAATGGCAATACTAAGTTGTTGTTTGAATCCTGGGTAAGTAGCACATAGTTGGTCTCTCTGATAAAGTGGTACAAGGCACAAATCTCAATGCTTCTCAGGTGCTCCAGGGTTTATAGCGCAATCATCGGGTCCCATGATCTGGCAGCAAAAGTCTATGGTTTTAAAAAGAGCTCTTACGGAGCAATTGGTATAAAAAGCAGAAAAGTTATACGTCGTTACCTCGAACAGTTGGACATTCCTGGAAGCAACAAAGTTCACTGATACTACTAAATCAGTAGTGGGCATTTCACCTGCTGCATCTCTCCATCAATAAGTGAAATTTAAGAGCAAATGTCCCTGCTTATTTTAAATCTGGTACACATTGCCAGTTGTGGGTGTGTTGAGTTGTCCGCAGTTTGGGGACATTCAATACAGACTTTGTCACCTGTTGAACAATTTCCAAAACCATTTCACCAGCTTTGTAAACAGTATTTTCAAGATGTCTTATAACTACAGGTCCTTTACTTTGGCTTGCAATATTGATTATTTATTTGCTGATGCTTCAGTACTCCGAAAGTAAATATATAATGGTTAAGGTGTCATTCATTCTAAGGTTATAAGAATGTATATTATAAGTTATAACTCTCTTTAACATACAGTCAACCATTTGTGGACATAAATATTGTTTTGCTTGGTATTTTATGTAGTGCTTTCTATACATTCAACTACATTTCATGTGGTTGTGTACGTTGTCTACTGTCACAATAGGGATTTGTGGTCCATAGAATGTAAGTCCACTTGATGTAGGTTATGCTTATATTTTGTTTTCCCTTAAACAATTACTTACACAAGACCAGTTGTGTTACAATTTCTCAAATCCTTAATTTGCCCTTTATCTTTTTTGCGAGTGTTTTTAAAATATTGTATTGGCCACTCTCCATATTGAGCATATTTGAAATTCAGATGTTATCAAGTTTAACTAAGATCTAGTTTGTTCTTTTTTTAAACTTTTACTGGCCTCAATCATAGCACAATGATATGAGAAAAAGCATTACTTTACACCCAGGTGCTTTGTGGAGCATTTTAACCTTTGCCTTGTACAAGAATTTGTTTGAGGGTGCCCTCACTACAAAAATATTATCTTTTTTTTAACTGTGGTTTGTGTCCAACATCTGAATAAAAACTGAATCTGTTGGTGATATTGCAAACGGGTCTAATTAGTCGGATCTAAAACAATGGTCCTGAATGTACATTGGGCTGGACATTCAGATTTTGATCGTGCATTGTAGTTGTTTACATTTATCATTCTGTTGAGCGTATTTTGTTACTCGGTGTATGGCCACTATGGATAGCCATTAGCCATAAAGCTGCCACCCATATTCAAGTCTTCATATTAAACAGCTGTGAATTGTAGGAATAACAACTTTCTGTCACTTGGCTAATTAAAGAAATGTGCTATAACTAATTGCATTATTGACACTTCTGCTAAGATGTACCTGCAAGTCAATTGTTAACACTGTAAATAGTGGCATGTAAAGTTTTCACCCTGGCATTTCTAATTCAATAATATAAATTGCACTCATCGATATGAAGGTCCAATACCAAAGACAATCCCAACAATGTACCTGGGTCTAACAGCTAAAGCCGGGTTGGATGTTGATAAACTTACTACAAATCAATGTTTCTGACAGAGAGAAAAAAGTAAGATGGATCCTTCTTCTTGATCGTTAATGATCACTGTTTGTACCAGTATCTTTATACACATTTTTATTTATGCATGTTCAGCAGAGTCATTTTAATGGGTCCTAATGGATGACCATACACCTTTTTTAGGGTAGGCTTGGGAAACAAACATGTTGACCCAATGATGTAGTCAGGGATGAGTTTCCTCCCTGTTTCACTTTACTGATTTTAATCCTGTACCTGGTAGACAAGAATAAAGTTGTAGGGTCTGACCGAGAAACAGTTTTATTATTCGCAAAACCATATCTCTTGCACTCTGCTTAGCTTATCCACTCCTAAGTCTCTCATAAGGTAGTTCAACATTCAAGAGCTCTTCCTCTCTCAGGAGTTATAGCCCACACCACAACAAGCCTATGATGAAGCATGACACCTGAGGGTTATCGAGGGCTCTCCTCCTAAAAAAGCTTGCTTTTTCTTTCTTTTTTTATGTTGATTTCTAGTAAGTTTTTCTACATCCATTTAGCTGTTAGAGCCAGGTACATTGTTGTGATTGTCTCTGTCTTTTGGGAGTTTGTATCTGCAGGTCTTCATGTACTCCCTGGCCCTTTTTGTGTTATTTGGTCCAATAACAAAGCCATCAAACGAAATATATTCCTCCCTAAAGTTGAACTGCCTTAATACATGGATGGTAAATTGTTGCCCATGTTGTGGGTGGTTCTCCTCCCGTTCTGCTAGCATGAAAAAAAAGTCATGTTGAAATGGCTGCCATTTTCAGACTTTTTTGTTTTTATTGATCCCATTAAAATATAGAGGATTAATCTGGCGGCCATTTCAGTCATTCTCAATATTATCTGTGATTAATTCAAACATCACTTTGCTCAGATTGTACAAAATATTCCAAAGGCAGTCGTCCACTTTTGTCCTTCATGATTTGTAATTGATTTCCTGAAAATATGCCACATTTAGTACTACCATAATGTAATAATGCAGTAACTTTATCAAAGTAAGTATTGTATTATTTGTATTTTAATATTTATCTTAAAATGACTTACATTTGTGGGCAGAAGGAAATCATTGTTTAATAAAAAGTCTGTTCTTGCAGGCGTTAGATTCCTATGTGACTCTAGAAAGTAGCTGGTATTAGATAGTTTGTAATCAGTATTTAATTTCCTTCGTACCCACTTAATCAACAGGCACTCTTGTGTGGCATCTGCTTGGCAACCTATTAAAAGACAGCCTGCAATCTAATTTGGAAAGAAACTCTCTTGTACCCTGGGGTTGGAATTGCAACAACCTGACCCCAAAATCAGGAGACTTTGTATAGATAATTATTGAGATGGTGGTCCGATTCCACATGGGATTTATTAAGATTAAGAAATGTTTTTCTACGCCTTAATTGAACTCTGGGGGTCTCATTTTAACTACTTTTAAGCTCTAATGTTATTAATATTCAATCTAAATGTACTTTTGTCTTCTTACAACTATTTAAGTAAATGTTTGATTCATTTATTCAGTTACAGTGGTCACTTTTTCAACACTGTTTTCTACTTTAGTCTCACATTCATCCAATGGTGTTCAGGAAGGTTCATTTCCTGGAAATCAATGGTTTGTGCAGATACTTATTGAGTACTTTCAGACACTGCTTGATATAGATTTGCATTCATTAAAACCAGGACCAATGGAATTGTGCAGTTATCCAAATTCAGTGTATTCTTTATAATTATGAAAGCAGTTCAGTTGCTCATATTCGACTCTATTCTGCATACTTCTCAAATGTCAATAAAAAGTTGTTTCTAGCTTAAATCTATGATAGATAAGTTACTGAAAGAGACTTCGCGGTCTTGGTGCAATGCCCTGCCTGATACCTTTGCAAAAGATAAGGTTCACCTTCTAGCAGTTGAGTGCTGTATTACTGTGTTAAACGGGACCTAACAAGATGAAACTTTTGCACAGACAGTATTAATATCCACAGTTGATAGACTGGTGAATGGCTTTTGTGTGCATCCTGAAAGAAATCGTTACATTTTACATGTAATTCAAACAAAGTGGAAATAAAGATTGCTTCTTTGTCACGATTTGTTTTGTTTCATTATTCATGGAGTTTGTATTACACAAGAGATACTTTTGTCAGAGCAGATGTTATTTCGAGTTGCATATGTACTGTACAGTGCAATTCTGCGGTGATACTAAAACCTAAGGGCCTTAATACGAGTTTGTTAATCGTATTCCTATAGCGCATGGCTACGCAAAGGCCTCCCAGCGCTGGCAGCGACTACAGACTGACAAGGTGAAGGCTAGTGGTAAGGGTTTTAGAAAAGCCAGGTTTTAAGGCTCTTCCGAAAGGCAAAATGATTCACCTCTAAGCGGAGATGAGAGGGAAGAGCATTCCAAAGTTCAGCAACATTATAGGAGAAGGAACGACCTCCTCCCCTCACCCGTTGAATTCTAGGTACTGAAGCGAGGCCAAGGTGAGTTGATCGTAGGCATCTATTAGGACAGTATGGGGAAATAATATTCCGACTTTCCGAGTTTGGCGGTCCTCCTGCAGCACTGCCAATGCTGCGCTGGCAGGAGGACCACCAAGCCCGGGCTGCACCCACCCACCTGATTCTGAGTTGAATCCAGGGTGGGCAGGTTGTTCTGCGGTGGTCTCACGGCGGCAGCTGTGTTAGGCTCATAGGAGAGCCTTAAAAGCAGACCGCAGCTATGACAGCGCCTGCAGCACGTTCCTGTATGGTGTGGCATGCTCCATTTCATGCATGCCACACCGTGCAGGAACGGGGGTGCAATTCCAGGGAGGGACAACATATGCCCCCCCGCATTCACCCCCATGCCCAGAAGCAACAGGGGGCCCTACTAGGGGGCCCTCTTAGTTGCATCTCAGACACCCTTTTCATGGCGGGCTCACCGCCATAAAATATGCGGTGGAAAGGCAACTCTGAATATGCTCAGCGGTGCCACAGCACCACCGCCAGCATATTCCTTCCCCTTACCGCTGCGCCACCGCCATGGGATCCTGGATATCGGTGGAGGCGGTGGTCCGACCGCCACACTCGAAATACAGTGGGTGGACCTGCAGTGGTGGCGTTGGTTTAACCGCCACCACGAGTACGGCAGTCCTAGGACCGCCGTACCTGTAATAAGGCTCTAAGTGTGAGCACAGAGAACAGTCGAAATTGGTTTAAAATGTAATCTTGATATGCAGAATAAAAGAGGCATATCTTTTATTCTAAAGAGTGTGCATGCTTAATCTTTACTGCTAAATGCAGCAACCGTGTTGAGCTCAACATAAAACAATCCTACACGTGCACATTTGTAAAACAGACTACTTTACTCCTGAAGATTTAAGGCAGGGCGTTGTGCGCATGAGCTGCCAGGCAGGACTAGTCAATATTTGTTGGCGATGAACAGTTTCAATAGAATCTGATGAGCCCCTACACTTTCTTAATACACCTTCTGATTTTGCACAGTGCCTGGGATCTCTTCTGTATCATTGTAAGGAAAGAACAAAATCGAGAGAGTATACACATCGCCAGAAGGCAGTGCTTAATTTGAGCCTGTGAGTTCCGGTGCTCAGCACCGCCACATAATTATCCACACCGGTGCTTGTGACAGTCTGCCACAAGGTGTGCTGTCTGGTTAATTTAGAGATAACCACAACACCAGTTAATTATTCATTCAACAAACATTAAAAATGACTATTACCTGCCGCCCTAGCCATTCTTATAGCATTAGGGGCCCGAAATTGTCCGAATTGTCACACTTGTAGGAGTGTGATGATTAGTAGTTGTGTTGTTACTATCATTGGCAGCATGGCAGGGGCAATGTGTAGTGCAAGTCGCAGTGGCCTAATGACGAGAGCCCTGGCACTTTTTTTTTTTTTGTACAAATTGAGCACTGCCAGAAGTTGCTGTATAATTTGCCTTTTCTGGCTGTATAATTTAATCTACCCGTCTGCATAATTTAGTCCACCATTGCTGCATGTTTCCAGTTCCCCTGATTAAAATACATGTTGCAGGGATAGTTTAAAAATGTTTTAAAAGGTGAATATTGCCATAAACTATAGGAAATGTGTTCATTTGTTGCACATTTGTATGCCAGCTGTAGTAAGGAGGATTGTCCGCCGTTTATAAATCGGACAACTACATTGTAATGCACTTACTTTTCATGCAGCAAAATTATGTATACCCTCTGCTTATTTTTCCAAATTGTCCTTCGTTTTTCTTTTTTCTAATTTGTTTATCATTTCCAATTAACCTGTGGATGGTAACACAACACAACAGCGACACCAACCCACTCCTAGTTTTCTCAGTTTGTTTGTGTTTGATAGTCTCAAAGCCAGTTGTTTTAGCTAATTCTCATAAAGTAAACTTATGTCTATTACAAAAAATTAAAAAATTTAAAAAATTGATCTTTTAAGGGTGATAGTAATGTTAGGCTCATACAAATTCCTTGTTCAGTTCCGGATTACTATATAGGCAATTTTTAGGCAAAGTTTAGGGGCCCCACGACAAAGGATCAAAATAATATTGATTTGATCTTGAAAGAAAATTCAAATCAAGCTTTCTTAAATTGTTTCCAATTAATTTTTGTTTAATATTAATAATTGTTAATGTTTAGTTTTGTGAAATAAAATTGGCTTATTAAAATCGGTGGTTGGTAAAATTAAAAACGTATTAGGAGATAATTTGCGAGGGGGCCCCGAAATTTCGACTGCCTAGGGATGTCCACAGGATTTAATTTGGCACTGACCTTGTTACTAGCTCTCAGAGCAGCATAGATCCTTTTCTCAGGAGGTTTATCAGTGAGAAGCGTAATTTCATTTAAAGTGCTAATTAAGGGCTATTTTCCAAGCTTTTCACACCTATGCCGCCGTTTCCTCACTGAGAAAACACCACAGTTGTTTTCATATTTAATGGGCCGAACTGATCAAGGCAGGAAATTGACCATCCAGGCAGGCAAGAGACCATCCACTAATCGCAAAGATGAACCTTGCCAAACAGAAATAGAAGTTCGTAAGTAGATGTGGAGCGTTGACAAAGCAGCCAGATGACAAAGTCGATGGGAAGGTTAATGTTTATTGCTCAAGGACTCATTTATAAGCACACATCTAACAAGACTTTACCAAAAAGTATGTCCATCCTCACGATGTCATTCCACAAAACGTCAAAGGACGAAACTAGGGGTTTGTGAAATTATGCCTGTGACATTTAGCATGCCAAATGATGTGCGAAATTTGTCACACCAATACAAAAAAAGAGTTCAGAATTCTAGCTGCCCTGGAAGTCCCAATGAGAGCTCATTTGAAATCTTCTCACTACCAAGGCCCTGTGAGGTCAAATGTCTCTACTCAGAAGCCCCCCTCTGCCTCACTGGATACCCAGATTTCAAGAAATACTAGTTACCTTCCACCAGATAGTTGTTGTTGAGGAGGAGAGGAACTGCCGTACCAACAAGATCCTTCTGCCAGTCAAGGGAATGTGACAAATTTGGTTTTAGGCTCCATCAGGACTGACAGGCTCATTCCCATGGACTTGGCTTCAATCGCGGTTTCGGGGAAGTAGTGATGAAAAATAATAATAAAAGACAGTGACAGCTTAAGGATTTGTGGGGCTCTGGGCAAGATATATTTTAGGGCCCCTATTTGTAACATCTTTAAAATTATTACCCCTTTTTGTCTCATTCAAGCACTCGTGATGTCAAACAATATTGAATTATATGTTGAAGCTTTGGAAATGGGAACACAAAAACAGCCAATATCTGAAACTGGCTAGTGACCACTAGCCAAATAGAACCAAAAACAACTTGAACAATCCTTGATAAAGGCACTTCTTTTTGCGTTTGGATTTAGATTTCTTAACTTGCAACAACAAACATTTTATGTGGAATTCAGTGTCTATCATGATTGTTTTCTCATTATAGGAAACACATGCTAAGGGTGACTTGTTAGTTGTTTAGTTCTCTAGTGCATAATATTAAAATAAGATATATTCACCTAGTGCTGGTAGCTTTAGTTGCCAAATATTTGTAATCACAGATACAGATGTATCGCCCTTCACTACTGGTTCTCCAACAGTGAAAATCAAAATGCAGCCTCTAAGGATTTTCAACATTCCA
Organism: Calotriton arnoldi; assembly: GCA_963921515.1. NCBI lineage: Eukaryota > Metazoa > Chordata > Amphibia > Caudata > Salamandridae > Calotriton > Calotriton arnoldi. Next base: position 516,678 of record CAWUFW010010514.1, read on the forward strand.
TTGGGTAAAATCTAATAACATTCTCTTAATTTGTCTTCCCCTGTCCCTCTTCATCTCTTTATATGTGCGCACTTCTCTGGCTAGACAGTTACCTGTAACCCTACTTAGTAAAAGAAATTGTGCTGGGGAAGAATGCAGGCGATGGACAGAGACATACATAGCAATGTATAGCTAGAGACGTGATGTAGAGGAGAAAGGGTTAGGAAGAGAGATGCCGCAGAAGGATACGTGAGGTAGGGAGAGAAGTAAAGTAAATAGAAAAAGTTTACAGAACTGGAAGGTAAGGTAAAGAGAGGTAGAAAGAGGAAGTTACAGGTAGAGAAAGCTAGAGAAATAGGTGGTTTTCTAGTGTGTTAGATCGCAAAAGAGGGATAGGGCGAAAGAACTGTAGAGGGAGGCAGAGGAGTACATATTCCAAGGTATGAGGAAGAGAGAGGTAATGTAGAAAAAAATGTGCATTAAACCGGGAAATACAGTGAGAGGTAGAGGTAAACAAACATTAGGAAAAAGAGATGCAAGGGGGAGAGAGAGCAAAATGAGAAGATGTATAGAAAAATGTGTAAGGCAAAAAAAGTTAGGAAGAGAGAAAAGAGCAGGATGAAGGGTAGAAAAAGAAATGTGGGGTAGAGTAAAAAGAAAGTTGAGAGATATAGGTGAAATGGAGAAAGAGTTGAGGGTTATAAGGATGGAGAGAGTTATGAGTGGCAGAGATGAAGCGGTGTTCACTTGGAAAATAAATTAGACTACCACTGACACAGTCATCTTGCACACAAAGGGTCAATGTAAATTTAGAGCTTTGATTTATAAAACCAATAGTTATTGATATACATTAGGAAATATAGAGACAGTAATATTAGGCACAGCAAAGAAAGCCAGGCGTTACTAGCACCTTTTGGGAGGAGGTATGACCCCAAGCTCTTTCATAGCGCTTAATTGCTAAGGCGCTACGCCGACCTGATCATTAAAGTTTGTGAGCCCTGCTATTTTATGAGGGACTAGTGAAAACAAGGATATCGCCGTTGTCATATTTCTGGACTCGAGGGCCGGGAGTCCAGGAAGCTCATGGGGCAGAAGGGAATTTGTGGAAACCACTCGAAACACAACAGCACTCAGTAGTAGTTCAATGTGGGACCAAGACTGTGGTAAGTATGGAAGTAACAATCTGGAGTCGTTGTTCAGGTAAGAGATGTATTTATTCTATGAAGACTTCACCCACAGCATGGAGCGCGTCGCTGGTCTGAAGGTCTATCTGTAACTGTCGTACATCGGACCCAGCGCCCACGCACACTCCATGCACGGGCAACCATTTGTTGCTCAATAACATTCTTAAATACCATTCTACAACATTCAATATACTAATACAAACCCACTACATCACCTCCCCCCTTATCATACAACAAACAAAGAAACCCCCAGGGAAAATAAAATGACAAGTGAAAATGAATATCTTACAAAATGCTTGAATCAAGCCGGTGCCCTCCTGACCCGGCCACCAAGCTCAGCGATTGACGAGTTCGAAGGCCTCCCAACAGGCCAGTTAACTGCTTGCCCTGCCCTTTCCAAAGCTGATCCGCATTCAGTTTCTGCCTGCAACCAATGAGTCCACCTGTGATCCTGCTCCCTCAATGCCTCTTTCCTACGCTAATGATCCTAGCTTGATCCTGCGTCACCTTCACCCATTGCCTTTTGTTACACCAACCTCTACCATCCAAGAAAGCTGCCCCCTTGCTTACCCTACTAGCTTGCACAGGGCTTGGAAACACAGAGTCCCCCTTCTTTACCTTGATGGGTTGTTTAAACCCAGTCACCTACCGCTATGTCCTTGCCCACCGGATAACTCTTCCTATCAAAATTCTCTTTCATCCGTAACTGCTTCGCCCTGACCTGGTCTGCAACCCCACCCGCACTAACATTTTCTTCTACTTTCTCCTTTCCCCCCCAGCCATGAAGGAAATAAGGTTGTAGGTGCTTTTCTGCCTCTTAACAGTTCAAAAGGAGTAGCTTCAATGGTACAGTGCGGTGATGTGTTATAGTTCCACACTTTCTCCTCAAGAAACATTCCTACATCTAAGCCAGAAGCGATTGCTGACTGAATTCCTTCCTTCAGCACTTTATTACCCCACTCCACAAGTCCATTTGAAGCAGGCGAATACAATGCCACCTAGAAATGCTTTACATCCTGCATATTCAAAAACGTGCACATTTTTTCCGACACAAAGTGTGTACCATTATTCGTAACTAAAGACCTAGGAGCCCAATCCAACAAAAATACCTTTTTCAAAAATCCAATAGTATTACCAGTATCTGGTGTTTCCACAGATTTGTAATACATCCACTTTGAATAGTAGTCAACAGCCAAAATTAGATATTTCATTTCATTTGGTAACACATTGCAAGGCCCTGAGAAGTCCAGACCAATTTTCCCCCAAGCTGTCCCAGGGAACTGAGTTGGATGCAAAGGTGTGTGCGTAGTCTTCCAGTGTTTATCTGACAGCAAACATTCCTCACAACTATTAACCACGCTCCTGACCCGTGAGTCTATGGCGGGCTACCAATAGTGTTATTTTACCCTCATGCTTGTTTTAGTAACCCCCATGTGACCATGGCGCATTACCTTTATGATGGATTCCCGCAAACCAGCTGGAAGAATGAACCTGTCCCCTCTCATCACTATGCTATCCTTCACTGATGGCTCATCCGCCACCTGAGCAAAATTCCTTAAGTCCCCAAACAAACTTCTCGCCTCTGGCCATTTCTGTGAGGAATACTCCAACACCTTGGATAAGATAGCATCCTTCTCAGTAGCATCCCTCCAATCACTTTCTGAAATGACCGAACTCCACTCCTCAATCGCATCCACCACAGCCACGCACTCCACATCCTCCTCAACCAGATCCTCCTCATCATCATTCTGGATAAACAATCCGCATGGAAATTTTTCCCCCCAGAAACGTGCCTCATCTCGAAATTGTACTCCTGCAGCTTCGATACCAGCCTGGTCAGTCTGGCTGGCATGCTGCTACCATTAACTTTGCTAAAGATGAAGGTTAGTGGCTTGTGATCCATGCAGATTTCAAACTTGCGACCCCAAATATACATTTTAAATTTTTGAGCCGCCCAGACACAAGCCAAAGCTTCTCTCTCGAAGATAAAAAAAAATAAAAATAAATGTAAGCCCGTTTTTATATAGCGCAGCTACTCACCCTTATGGGTCTCAAGGCGCTGGGGGCCGTAGTGGAAATTAAGTGAGCTATTGCCCAGAGTCACATGGTGCTGAGCTGAGCTGCCGCCGGGGATCGAACCGTGAACCCTGTGCTCCGAAGTCAGCTGCCCTGGCCGCTGCACCACACCTCTCCACTCAAACTGCTTAAAAGACCTAGAAGCAAATGCTACCGTTTGCTCCCTGCCTTCCACCCACTGACTAAGTACAGCCCCCAAACCTCTCATACTTGCATCCACAGTTATAACTGAGGTGCAATCATCACGAAAAGCATGTGGGGCTTGAGCGGAAACAATCAACTCTTTCACCCTTGCAAACACCCCCTCAAGCTCCTCTGACCACACAAATTTTAGACCTTTCTTGAGTAGCGCACATAGGGGTTCCACAGTCTGGACGTAGTTGACCACAAATCTAGCATAATACTCCGCCAGCCCCAAAAAAGGGTGGAGCGTATCTTTATCACAGGGAGCCCTTGCATCCTTTATCGCCCTGATCACTGAGAATTTTGGTTTAATGCCTGCTTCCAACACCGTGTGCCCCAGGTACTCCAACTCCTTCACCCCAAACTTGCATTTATCCTCCCTTACTGTCATGCCTCATTCACCCAGAATGGACAACACCTTCTTCAACAGCTTATTAGGCTCCTCCAAACTTTTCGCAAATATCAAAAATAACGTCCAAGTAAGCTTGCACTCCTTTTGTGTTCTGAAATAGCGTGTCCATCAGACTCTAAAAAAACGCTGGCTGCCGATGGCAGGCCAAAGGGAAGTCTCAGGAACTTGTATGCCCCAAAAGGAATTACAAAAGTTGTCAGTTCCTGAGACTACTTTGTCAACAGCACCTGATGGTAGGCTGATTTCAGATCGATTAAGGAGAACCATTTGCCCCCTTCCCCAAATTCGCCAAAAGCTCCTGAATCCCAGGGAAAGGGTGGCAGTCCACTACAATGTTCTTGTTTAGTCCCCGGAGGTCTGCACACAGCCTGATCTCCCCAGTTTTCTTCCGGGCTACCACAATGGGTGCGACCCATTGTGACAACTCTGTGGGTTGTATAATGCCCTGAGTACATAACCCCTCCAACATGGTTCTCAACTCCTCTCTCACGCTCAAAGGCACTGGCCGTACCTTGTGAACTACCGGCTGAGCCCCCGGCAACAGCTTAATTCTGTGTTCCACTCCTTTCACCAGACCCACCTGATCAGTGAACACAGAACGGAACTCAGCCAATAGCTCCTTAGAATCAATTCCAGTCTCATTCACATTACTCACTGATATTTCTCTCACTCTAATAGGATTGTCATCACTGGGTACCAAGTACAGACCCATTCGTGCCAGATCTCTTCATCCCACTATGTTCTTTCCCTTGATGGCCACATACACCTTAGTACAAGTTTCCCGACTCAGACCTTGCACTTTGGCCATTAAGGACCCCACCATGTCAATGTCCTTCTCTCCGAAGGCTTTAGGGGTCACGTCGGTTTTGGACAATGAAATGTTTTTACCCCACTTTTCATAGAACATGGAATCACGAAGAATCGTTATGGGCGACCCAGAATCCACCATAACCTGGAACTCTACTCCATCAACGATGGCTGTGCATAAAGGACCCTTTATCTCGACAGGTTCTGCCTCATAATCCAAAGTTAACAGCACATTGTTGAGAGACTCCGAGCATAGATCCATTTCTACATCCACACTGCCCACCTTCACCGGCTTCTTCTGACTTCTGCATACTTTCTGAAAATGACCAATCTTTTTGCAATTTGAACAGCGTTTACCTAAAGCAGGGCACCCAGTCGAGTTACTGAAATGAAATTTAGACCCACACCTGTAGCAAAAATGTTGCCCTTTTTTCTGCAAAGACTTCGGTAACTTATTTTTTGTGCCTATAGCATACAATCCCTCCTCACAGTACTCCTCTTGTGAAGAAACCAAATTAACTTTAGGTGTTGAACCTAATTGCATTGCCTTCGTCGAAATGGCAGACCTCTCAATACTCAGTGCTAAGTCGATCACCTCAGACAGTGACGGATTTTTACAACTTAGCAATCTTTCTTTAATTTTGTGGGAAGCGCAGTTAAATACAAACTGGTCCCTGATGTAGTCATCCAATAATGGACCAAATCCACAGGAGGTTGCCAACACCCTCAAGGCTTATATGTACTCCTCCACTTTCTCCTCTTCCATTTGTTTCCATTTGTAAAAGTTATTCCTTTCTAACATTATATTTGGTGTGTCAGAAAATTGCTTTTTTAATATGGCTATCACTTCCATATAGACATTCCACTGACTGTCACCAGATTGCCCAGGAGGTGGCGGTATCGGAAGTAGGCTATCGAAAATGTGCTGCGCAGCTTGGCTCAGGCTTCCGAACAATAGGGCGAATTTACACGCAGGAGCATATTCCGTAGCATCAATGGCCACCAAGTGGTTTTCGAATAGTCTGAACCATTCAGACCACATCATGGCAGGTTTCTCTAGAAACAAAGGTGGTTGTGTGATCTGATGCGGGGTTGCCATTATCCTTACCCCCAGGTAAGCGGTAACTTTTGCCAAAAAGTTATCATGCACCCCGCAAGATGGCTTCAAAAATTGTTATCGGGCACCCGCAAAATGCCTTAATTTGTCAACCTCCTGGCAGCTTCAATAATCATGGACAGATGGAAACCCCACAAAGGTGTCTTACTTTTGAATCCTCCTGGCACTCACCAGAACGCTTCTCCTCCGTTCAGTCCCCTGACAGCTCACCAGAACACTTCTCTGGGGCCCACAGAACGTTCCTGTGACATGTGTACACAGACACTGCTCTGCTGACAGCCGCTCCTTGGCTATCAGTGGTAGTGTTTCCCCAGCACTGTTGCGTCACTAGAGCACGCGCAGACGCTCGAGGAGCCAGCAGTAGCAGCCTCACGTCTGCGCACGCTCAAAATGCACACGCTGTGGTTGCTAGGTCAGGATGCTCGCGGTGACAGTTAGGACATGCGCGAGCCGCTGGTAATTGTCGGCGCGCGCGCGAGTTGCGTGAGAGCTGTAGCCACTCACCCCACAAGCAGGATTCAGGAGAATTTTCAGCCTCTTTACCAGACAAGCCGTGATACGGAGGTTTCCAGCCTCCCAGCCATTGGTGATCAGTGGTGTCACTTCCCTAACATCGCTCGTACCATGCAAATGCTTGAAAACATGCTGCATCTGTGCCAACGTGTGTGTCTTTGACCGTGGACTGCCGTGGCACCTGCCCTCCTATGCCAGAGTCCTCGAAGGTCGCTGACGCGGTGGCACCTGCCCTACTGTGCCCGGCCGCTGGCTTCATGATGCCAGACCCCAGTTGCCATTGCTGTGACGAGTTGGTCCGACTGCGTGGAATTCATCTGCGGTGGGTGAAGTAATTTCTGAATCGTCGCCAAATGTGGTAAGTATGGAAATAACAATCCGGAGTCGTTGTTCAGGTAAGGGAAGTATTTATTCCATGAAGACTTCACCCACAGCATGGAGCACGTCGCTGGTCTGAAGGTCGATCTACAACTGTCGTTGTACATCGAACCCAGCGCCAGCGCACACTCCATGCATGGGCAACCATTGTTGCTCAATAACATTCTTAAATACCATTCTACAACATTCAATATACTAATACAAACCCACTACAAAGACCAAGCAGAAAAGAGGCTGCTGGGTGCAATGCGACGTCAGACCAAGTCCCTGTTCAAAGGACAAGTCATGAAGCCAGCTTTGTCCATCTGAAGCTCAGGGTGCCACCTGATGGTGGAAGAAGGTTAGCGCCACATGGATGCCACCAGGGGAGGGGGCTTCACCAAGCAAGGAGGCTGTATTTTATGAAACACTGGTTGTACCGAAGATTTTTGGTTATCAGCAAATCAGGGACTCGATATAACGTGGGGTTGAATGGCAACAAAATCTATGAGGCCCATTAATTTAGGAACTGAGTTGTGGTGAGATATTTTCAACAGTTCAATGTGCCCAGCGTAAGGCGATGATGAGGTTGGGGGGTAGTGCCGGACTGGGAACTAAAACCGGCCCTGGCAAAGTGCTCGGCCGGCCTCGGTGGGTTGGCCGAGCTGTTTGCCACGGCCGGTTTCGTTACAGCGGCCGATATTGCAGCTATGCTGCAAAAACGGCCCTGTAACAAAATCGGCCCCCAACCCTGGCGGCACACCGGGGAAATTCCCGGTGCCCGCTATGGCCAGTCCGGCCCTGGTTGGGGGTAACCTCAGGTCCTCTCTTACTCTCTCAGCAGGGATAGGTGTCCCAAAAATTCACAAGGAGTTACTGTAACATCTGAAGGTGCCCACCACTTGCCCATGAGCCCAGCACACACTCCCAGTGTGCGGTGCATGTGTACAGGGGGCGGGTTGATGGTCAAGTGCTGGCTCTCTTTGCTGCCTCTGGCCTGTTACTGAAGCTCTGGTGACACCATGGTAATTGATGCTTCATGCAGGCCATGATGGTTGTAGATCATTTTGTCTCCAGGGCAGCATCTCCCCTTGAGCCAGTCCTCTAAGCAGTCAGCTGTTGGCATCCATGGCAAAGGCTGTTCCTCTCCAGTCCAGCTAGGCCAGACACGAGTGTTTATCCAGCAGAAGCCGCAACTTCAACCCTGCTGTTGGGTCCTTCATGTAGTCTTGGCATCAAGGAAAGAAGTAATGAGGTGTCTTGCTATGACCAAGTGTCCATCTGAAGTTAGAAGGAGTTTGAGCTGATGTACCCAGGACACTACCACATACCTCAGACTGGGAACAGTGACACTTTGCCCAGCCCCAATGAGGAGGTGTGTCACCTTCAGATTCAAGCCTCAAGTCCAACAGAGCAGGAGGCGTCACTGCAGGCATCTGGGAGGGCTTTCCTTCAAATCCTGTGGGAGTCATTGGTTACTAGGCAATATTCATATTAGGCGCTGCTGTCTCTGGGCATCGGTCCCCTCCAACAGGATAACCCTCTACTTCCTTTCTACGTTTATCTTACCACAGGGAGCATGTCCAGCAGTCATTCCTTCTACCAGAAGGAGTTATAGGGTCCTGAACTTGGACAGTGGATCACACAAGTAATCCCCGGCTGAGAGTTTCAAACCGGTGCAAGATTTTACCATAGTCTTTGATCACAAGCTGCATCCGATACAGCAGAGGTGCCAGGCAGGGGTCTCGCTGCCAATGGTGGAGCAGGTGCAGTGGCACCAGGACAAAGAGCCCTGGGGGAGGGGGCATTAAACCTTGATAATTGCTGTATTTTACTACCCCAACAGCAGTCATAGGCTCCATTTGCCTTCCTTGCACCAGGGTCCATGGCATCCTTGCTATGCTACTGGTGCCAGACAGGTGGCACCAAAGCACCTAATAGGGTATATAACACCCTGTGCAGGAGTTTCTCACAGTTCTTGCTGCAGAACGGGCCAACTCAATGGGTTTCAGTGCATGTGGCTGAGTTTAAAATAAATAAAAAAATTGTATTGTACATATCTTGCAGAGGAATGGAATAGGAATGAGTGTGACGTAACTGTTTGGAAACATCACAATTTTTGGCGCAAAAAATAATATGTAAACATTCTCAATCTTCGCAAAACTGCACATTTTTCCATTGACCTCTCCAAATGATGCAAAAAGGGAACCTCGGAACTGCACAACCCCCATAGCGATGATCACTGTTCAATCTGGAGGTGTGTATGGCCTAGTTTTGCCCTACATAATCGAACACACAGCTTTAACACACAAATGGACAAGTGCGTCACAGGAAAGCTGACACAAGGACGTTTGGCACAATGTGGAGGACATTTTGAGTGCTCACGGGCCATTGTACCCAGCCCCCCCCAGCCAGAGTTCAGATACTGGGTGCAGGTGCTATGGTTTGGGGTGGCAGTTCGGGCCATTCTTGGGCTCTTTCGGAGCCCGTTTCACGGCACAGACGGAGCACCCCAAAGTAATCTGAGGAGAAACCAATTTGCAGGGAGTGTTTCCAGTGGAAACTGAGGTAACGCAGTGCCCCTCCTCCCCCAGGAAGACGTGTGTTCTCGGATATTTTAAGCCTGACAAATTCCCCTGATTGGGGACGCGCGTTCACAGAATTATTTTAAGCCTGCACTTTTGTAAAGACGTCTTTAAGAGGATCTCTTTTAACGCAGCGCCGCGGTGTCCTGACACCTGTGATAGGAAAATATTCCATCACGACAAAGGGGGGGATTAAGGCGCAATGGCCGGGCTCCTGTAAGAGCTTTCGGAAAAGAGGGCGGGGCCTGTGCCAAGGAGTTTCCAAGCAGAGGCAGGTCTGCAGGTGCATGCAGTGGAAGCTGGAATGTGGGTGTATGGGGGTGACGGGGTGGGGGTGGCAAGAAAATTCATAATATAAGAGCCACAGGTGACTGGATAGAGGCCTAACTCCCAATAGCCAGGCCTTGGACCGCCTGCTGTTGGAGCCACTTCCCAAACGATGAAGATCTCTTCAGTGGGCACCGCTGCCATCTTTCTGGGGCACCTGTCTCTGCTGGTGCTGGCCGGCAGGACAAGGGGTGGACAGGCCCGGTCCACCAGCGAGGTCCAGACAAGGTCTGCCAGGGCAGCGAGGGTGCCCTCTCTGGCAGAACCAGACAGCGGGATGGCTCAGTGTGTGCCAAGGAAGAGGAGGGTGCCCAGCAGGTCCATGGAGGTGCCAGGAGAGGATGGGTCTGGTGCCATGGATGGCAGCGGCGGGGTCAGCAGCTCTCTCCCGCCCTATGGCCAGCCGGAGAGCGGGGCTAAGCCCCGCCAGCATCTGCAGCGCCGCCCCAGGAGTCAAGGCTTGAGGCCAATCCGCCACCTCAGAGGCTACGGCAGGTTCAACACGGATACTGTGAGTACATGACCCAGGGCTCCCACTTTCACAGATACTGTGAGTATATGACCCGGGGCTCCCACTTACACAGATACTGTGAGTACATGACCCAGGGCTCCCACTTACACAGATACTGTGAGTACATGACCCAGGGCTCCCACTTTCACAGACACTGTGAGTACATGACCCAGGGCTCCCACTTTCACAGATACTGGAGTACATGACCCAGGACTCCCACTTTCACAGATACTGTGAGTACATGACCCCGGGCTTCCACTTACACAGATACTGTGAGTACACGACCCAGGGCTCCCACTTTCACAGATACTGTGAGTACATGACCCAGGGCTCCCACTTTCACAGATACTGTGAGTACATGACCCAGGGCTCCCACTTTCACAGATACTGTGAGTACATGACCCAGCACTCCCACTTTCACAGTAGTTATGTTATAACACTTCCACCTGTATTTGTCCGCATATGTTTTTGCCCATGTTATTTAATTATGCATATTCAATGTCTCTTACTCTTCCATAGAAAGTGTACCTGCAGCTGGTGGTATGTTACTACATATAACCAGTAAGTGCGCGCTTGCATTTGGATGTCAGTCGGGGTTTAGCATCATAAGCATCCACTTACAACACGACATTACACTGATATTAAAACACCAGTATGCTAGTGGAAACACCCATCCAAGGGATTCTCTACACCTTGCTTCAACTCTCTATGCTGTGACTATGCACAGATGTTGGCTTTGCAAACATCACTGACCGCCTAGAGATTGCACATAAGGCTTATCTACCTTCTGTAGTTTCCTGTTTTAAGGATAATGTCAGTAACTACTTGTTTCCCATGTGCACTTACGTGTGAAAATCTGTAAAAATTGTAAAGTTGGAGTGTTGTAATACAGGGAAGCCTGCACACGCTCTGTCTAAACCCAGCACAAACTGTTCTTATTACAGGGTAATAGTGGCATCATGACTCACGTGGAACACATAGGTTACATCACTACTCAACTGTAATAAATGATTATAGTTGAGTTGTGACTTTACAGCCTGCTAATGGATCTCTAGCCAGATAACTCAATGTGACTGAAAAAACGTAAAGGACAGAGTATGTTTCTAGAGTACGTTTCCTTCTCTTTTATGTCCCAGAAAATTCATTCTGCGCATAGTGAGGATATAGCTGGAAGTTTCTTTTTATTACAAAGAACACGTTTAGAACATAAATCTACTTGCTTCATACACTGCATAAACCATACCAATTATGTTTACAAGCTGTACATTGGAGTGATCAGATGCCACATATCCGAAGCCAGGAGAACTCTTTCCTCAGAAGGAACAAGAGGCCAAACATGTAACAGCAGGACATGGCGAGGGTTTAGCCATATATTACACCCCTGTACCCTGATACAAGGGAATTCAGAGATCCGTGGCCATACATGGTAACTCAGTGTTCAGCATACTTGTTCTCTTTGGTCACAGAACCTCTTGGTGAGTTGCAATGTGTTTACAATGTATGGTGACGCACTTTATCCCACATATATAGAGGTAATCCCCCAACACTAGTTTTCCTATTTTATTACAGTGTAATTTGACGTTACTACTCAGTACTAAGCACAGGACGGAAAACAGCATCATTATCCATCTGTAATTGGAAAATTAAAGCGACTCACCCCTACTAAGAAAATGACATCACTACTCTTCTGTAATAAGAAAATTACATCACTACTGATTAGTAATAAGAAAGTGATATAACTACTTACAAGTAAATAAGAAAGAACATCACTGTTCATCTCTAATTTAAAAAACCCAAACAATTTAACTGTATTAGGAATATGGCGTCAGTACTGAGTCAATGATCTTTCGATTCAACGAACCATAAAAGTACACAGTATAAATATTTTAAAACAAAATAAATACAGACCACATTGCGAATGTATAACATGAATAACGTTAGTTAAAATGCATCTATTGACAACAAGGTCCTGTCTTAACCTTGTGGCATTTTATTGTAAATAGATGCATTATAGCGAATGTAATTCATTGTATACATTTGCAATGTGATCTGCATTTATTCTGTTTTAACATTTTTATACTGTGTACTTTTATGGTTCGTTGAACCGAAATAAAGATGACTGACTGACTGTCCATAACTAATGTTCTGTAATAAGAAAAGTATTTAACAAAATCCCAGTAATACGAAAATGACATTATTGCTGATTTGTAAAAAGAAAATAACTTCATTTTTCTATATAGTTAATGACGGGTAATAAGAAAAATGACATTAGTATTCTTCTGTCATTAATAATTTCATTGAACTGTGGCCTCCCAGTGCCAAAGTTGGCAGGGGTGAAAGTAGCTCTCTGAGCAGAACACCCGCGCCACTTAAACAATTCAGTGGGTTAGCTGATCAGGAGATGACATTTTAGTATGCTTATTTCATCACTAAACTCAGTATAAAAGAGTCTCTGTTTTACTGCACAGAAATATAACTGCTTAAAATCCTGTTTGCAATAAACTGGAAGTATTACATTGAAGGGTTCGGTTTCACAGTACAGATCCCAAATGTAGTCTGTAAGACGTCTCTGCTGCTGGACCAGCCGTAGCCGAGGCAGGAGTAATAAATGAAGTATTAAACGGGTAGCAGGAAAGATGGATGTTGTAACATACGGGGGCATATTAGCAAGGGCAGTATCGCCACTTTAGCGGCACTTTTTGCCGATAAAGCGGCAATATTTTTATCGCCCTATTAGCAAGCTGTCGCTAACAGCTGTTAGCGACAGCTTAATGGCGATAGCTGCCGTTTTGTTGCCGCTTTGCATGTCAGCGATAATTATCGCTAATGACATGCAAAGTAGGCGTTCCCAACTAAAAGCAACTGCAAACAGTCGCAAACACAACTTCCCCCTATTATCAATGCCCGCGAAGCGATAAAAAAAGTCGCGCTAACCGCGATTAGCGCTGGAATTTAACACCTGCTAAAAACTTGACTTAACCATCTTGTCAATGGGAGGTGGATTGTAAGGTTAAGTCCTCACCTGCCTACTAGCGAGCTTTTCATTAGCGCAGTGAATTTATCGCTGGATTTCTCGCGCTATTGCTGGGTTTCGCCGCTATCGCTGGATTTTTTATCGCCTTGGAGATAAGCGTTGATAATAACGCGTTATCTCCGCGATGAAATCCAGCGATAGCCGGTGATAAAAAAAACAGCGCTAAGCGCGCTTTGCGATAATTATCGCAAATCCTTGGTAATATGCCCCATGGTTCTATTAGGTCACCGCCCTAATCGATAACTTGCAGCGTCCTTATTGCATACAGTAGGGGTAATTTATCATTCAATATTAATAATATTTTTGTGACCTGGTTCGTGCATTCTACTGCCCACCATATCACCTGACATAACATATAGCCAAGCAAAGAAAACATTTCATAGGAACAACATCCTATCACCAACAATGGTGGGAATTTGTCCATCTAAGTGGCATGTATGCAGATGAAAATTCTGCCAATTTGTAGGATTTTTCTGTGGGCTATAGCGTGGGTCGCGGGTCATTTCAAGGGCAGTGTGCAGTCGAAAACTTTCCCTTTTTGGCTTTTTCCCGGTTTCTGCGGTTAGGCAAGAGCAGGAGTGAATTAGGGTGGTGCAATGTTACAAAGCTGGATGACGCACAATAAATTATTCATAATGAAAAGTCTACAACCTTGATAAATGGATTTTTTTTAAAGATCTGGTTCAAGACGTCGCTACAGAGACAATTCTTCTTCTCGTGCCGCAGCAAAAGGCGCCACAAGGCGGCAGGTGAATTTGCGTCACTTTCCTGTTCCAGGCCCTCACAAAGGCTGAGTCCAGAGTTCTGGCCCCTGGACTTTTTCCCGTCATCCCTCGGAGCCCCCACGAGACTAGCTGTCATCAAACTGCCCGAAGCAGCTGAAGTGACCTCAGTGGCATCGCAGGAAGGTACACCATATCAGCTTCAGCCCTGAATCCAAGGAATTGATGTCACATGGCCTTTGACTTCAGTGGCATCGCAGGAAGTGACATCATATCAGCTTCAGCCCTGAATCCAAGGAAGTGATGGCACATGGCCTTTGACTTCAGTGGCATCGCAGGAAGTGCCATCATATAAGCTTCAACCCTGAATCCAAGGAAGTGATGTCACATGGCCTTTGACTTCAGTGGCATTGCAGGAAGTGACACCATATCAGCTTCAGCCCTGAATCCAAGGAAGTGATGTCACATGGCCTTTGACTTCAGTGGCATCGCAGGAAGTGCCATCATATAAGCTTCAACCCTGAATCCAAGGAAGTGATGTCACATGGCCTTTGACTTCAGTGGCATCGCAGGAAGTGCCATCATATCAGCTTCAACCCTGAATCCAAGGAAGTGATGTCACATACCTTTGATGCCATCACAATAACTGATATCACCGAAGCCTAGTGTAACATTAACAACAAATGTATTTTGATAAATTACAGGGAGAGGCACAAAAAGAGATTTCGAAAAACTAGGATTGTTGTATGAACTATCGAGGGGGGGAATATCGAGATCACACAATGTCGTGACAAGAAAATGAATCTCGATGGCCACATATGTTATGTTATGTTATTAATCACTTGTGGCGGGCACGGATACTCAAGAGTGTCCCGGCGCGAGAGCCAACAGCAAAGTGTAGGAGCTGAAGGTAAGTGCATAGAGGAAGGTATAGATGTAGGAATTGACCATTCTTAACTCCACATCTACATACCGTGGCGATATATATATAAATCATTAAGGTATGGAGATGTGTAGTTAAGTAAAGAAGATATGTCCATACTTACCTATCAATATTTTGCTCTTCGACGTTCGAAAGTGAGCCAGAAATAACACGACCTTGCATATCGAATATGGATTATGTCATTGGCTTCATTTACTTTCGATATTAATAGATTTTGTTTTATGGCCACTTTTAAGGAGCTATGCCTCGCGTGAAGAACGACAGTGAAGGTTCTGTTCTAACACATTAGTTTTCATGTATTCACTGTAATGAAGCACAGTAATAAGTTTAAAAATATGAATTCTTTTCATTTGTTTCGTTTTATGATGCATTCTAAAGTGTATTCTGAACGTATTTACCTTACAGAACTGAAAGCCTAATGAATGTCTCATTGGGACCTGCAGACAGTAAGCAGTGCTCAGCAGAGACTTCCCCTCTCTTCTTGGCCCTTCGTTTGCCACCTCTGAGGCCAAGGGTCACAAGAGCAGTGCCAGGTTCACCAGGGGCATGCCTGAAGCCAGGGTAGAAACTTCTACCTCTGGCGACCCCAGTGACGTCCTTGTCCCAGTCACTTCACCCCAGCACCCCCACCTCACATCCTCACACTGCCTGCTCCCACCTCACTGAACCTCACATGGCACCCTCCTCACCTCTTGAACCTCACAGTGACACCCGCCTCACTTCACTGAACCTCACAGTGGCACCCAACTCACCGCACTGAACCTCACATGGCACCTGCCTCACCTCACTGAACCTCACATGGCACCCGCCTCACCTCTTGAACCTCACAGTGACACCCGCCTCACTTCACTGAACCTCACAGTGGCACCCGCCTCACATCTTGAACCTCACAGCGACACCCGCCTCACATCTTGAACCTCACAGTGGCACCTACCTCACCTCGCCTCACCTCACAGTGGCACCCGCCTCACTTCACTGAACCTCACAGTGGCACCCACCTCACCTCATTGAACCTCACAGTAACACTCGCCTCACCTCACTGAATCTCACAGTGATACCTGCCACACCTCACCTCACAGTGGCACCTACCTCACCTCACTGAACCTAACATTGGCACCCGCCTCACCTCACTGAACCTCACGGTGACACCCACCTCACTTCACCGTGGCACCCACCTCACCTCACTGAACTTAACGTTGGCACCCGTCTCACCTCACTGAACCTAACACTGCCTGCTCACACCTCCCTGAACCTCACAGTGGCACCTGCCTCACCTCAATGAACCTCACATTGGCACCCGCCTTACCTCACTGAACCTCACAGTGGCACCCACCTCACTGAACATAGCAGTGACACCCGCCTCACCTCACTGAATCTCACATTGGCACTCACCTTACCTCACTGAACCTCACAGTTGCACCTGCCTCACCTCACTGAACCTCATAGTGGCGCCCGCCTCACCTCACTGAACCTCACAGTGGCATGAGCAAGACTGATGCCACTCATCTAGAGATTTCATGACACAGGATGTCCTGCTCATGTTTAATCCTAGTGCAGCCAAAAATGCCTTGCAGTGGCCGCCTCGAAACTTGGCCTCGAAAGAAGTTCGGCGAAGTTGGGAACATTCATCCACCTTCTCTAAGCTGAAGTTTCTTATCTCGTGGCTGAAGGTTTTCCCTTCTTTCTGGGATGGGGATGTGGAAAGGACACACTTAAAACTGATGGGGCATAGAGAAAAGAGCTTCTCTTTGGGGAAAATACTTTCCCTGTTTAGAAACAAAAGAATTGGGCTAAAAGTGCAAATGCACATATGCGTCACCGTTCTGCATGTCTCGCCTTTCCATACAAGTACATTGATATGCATGTGAGTACTCCTGGAAATCTGCAGTAGTCACAGAGTACGTGTATCCCTGGAGTTCTTACTCGATTCTATAAAAGGTGCTGTAAATTTACTCCAAACACACACATTATTCGATTCTACATTTGTCACTCTTACTAGGAACATTTGCGAATCGGGCTTTAAGAATTTGGGGGCCTATTGATGAGAAATACACGTAGCGCAGCAAGGTGCTGCCCTGCGCTGAGTGATAGGGAAAGGGCAGGAATGTGCCATATTTAAGGCAATATGGTGCATTCCTGCCTTTTCCTCTGCGCTGGCGCCCTTTTGGCAGCTTAGCGTCAACGCAGACACCCTTGCACTATGGTGCGTGGGTGCTTGTGTTGCATGCAGGATGGTTTTTGTGCAAGAAGGGACGCCTTCCTGCATAAAAACAATCCTGGGAGGCAATTTCCTCTTTCTATGAGTGCTGTAGAATGCAGCACACATAGAAAGAGGACGTAACAAGGAGAAGTAAAGATATCCCTCCTCGTTACGCCTCTCCTAGTAAAGCGTATCTTTTTGGCACTTTCCCAGGTGTACCAGTTCTGGTAAATCTGGGACTGTGTCACAAACCCTGGGAGTTGAATGGGAACCCACACAATGCCCATGGGAGGCCTTCCCAGTGCATAGTAAGGTAACTAAGGGATTTGCGCCGCGTTGCCTTACTCCAGATGTTTGGAGCCACAGAAAGTGGCTTCCTAACGCTGACTTAAGGTTTGCATCGCAAGAGTGAAGCAAACCAGCTGGTAAGTAGGCCCCATACTGTCTATCAGAGAGAAGAGCCAATTTCATACTAGATTGGTCTGGGGATCCTTTCTGGCTCTCCCTCTTGATGTATGTATCCCCAGTGCTTAATTAGTTAATTTCAGCCGGTGGTTGCAAATGGGGCCCAACTGCACTCATTTTTGGGGACTGGCACTTATTTTTCCCCATTGAACTCTGACTCTAAGGAGTAGATGAAAAATACAAAAGCGGTAAAGAAGGAGGAAACCCATGACAAAAGGAGGTAGCTGGAACCCGCAAGAGTGAGATAAAGAGGCAGGAAGAGTCAGTGGTGGATTAAAGAGGCATGAGGAGGAATTAAGACTACGCAGCCATGGTATTCGGCACCCTGACATTCTATAATGCCGGCTGCAGGTTTCTGAGCAAAACTTTGGGCCCTGGCACTTATTCTTTTACAAATTAAGCGCTGTGGTGGAGTTTCGTACCCCTCAGGTGGTGTGCACACACTACGCATACACTTGCACATGTGCCCTTAAATAGGCACAGACCAGAGATGTTCACACTAGTGATAGAAGCAGAGGACAACAGAGGCGTCCCACTGTCACCTAGGCACAACAGAGACATCCTTAGTTCCCAGTATTAATAATCAGATACCCAAAGGCATCTTTTTAAAGGGTTACAAGTGTAATCTACAGCTGGAACTGAAGTGTTCTTGTCTCTGTGAACACGCCATGTACATAACAGGTACTGAACGCATGTGAAGGACAATACTTGGGTGTAGGGAGATGAAATGATCAATCCACAGTCAGAGGGAGTAGAGCGGGAGACACCATACGTGATCACCATTCCAATTACTCGCCCGCCCCGTCTGGTTGAGTGAGATTAAGGAGGTGGACTGGATAGAGGAGCAAACCTGTGCACAAATTGTGATAGGCATCTGTCACCTGTACAGCCTGTCCATCACTTTTGAGTACTAGTGTTAAAATAGAGTCCGCCTAGGAGCAGTCCCTATTTAAGAACTTCTTCAATTAATGTGTACATTTCACCCTGCTCTGTATGTATATGTGTATGTATGTATATATGTGGTATTTCTATAGCATAAACCTAGTCAAAAGGCAGCGTGCGATTAGCAGCTCTCTACAATAAGCGCTATGTGGTAGGCTTTGCATGGGAGGTACCTGCATCAGGTTTCAGTGCGCTTTCTTGAATGGGTTTCTGCTAGGGTTTGAGACTGGTCCAGCTCTGGGGTGCCTGTCAGGGTCTTGGGCTGACTCTGTAAATGCATGGGCCAAAGCTTTTCTAAGGAGCCCACTGCCATTGGCAAATGCCAGAGGTTTGGAATACCAAGTCTACCTACTTTTTTCCCATCACCCCACACTTTCTACTTCTTTATCTCACTCCTGCAAGTTCTTTTTCATCTCTGCTTTCTCCCTTTGTGACTGTCTTCCCATCTTTCTCTCCCTCCATCTTTCTTCCTTTTCTGCCTTTCTTACTCTTACTCCAGGTAAAAGTTTGATGATCAAACATACGTTCCTGTTCCTGAAAATGAGTGCTGGTGCCCACTTCCTGCAACCAGCAGCATCAGTTCACATCTGGACAACATCTATTTGGAGATGAGAGAGGCGTTGCCCACTGGATGCCCAATTAGGCCCTGGATCTTATTAGTTGTGAGGATGCAGGAGGCGGAAGCTCTTTGTAAAGTATGGGTATCAAGCTTGGAGAGATGAAGTCGCCCTAAGTAATGACCATTTCACAGTGAACAATAAGAATGAAAAGGTGCAGAAAAAAGAGACGATCGATGTATAAGGAAACGACTTTGAACTAACATCAAATGGGTCCTCAAAGTTTTTTCTAAAACGAGTATTAACGATACTTGCACGTGCTTCTAGCACCGCCGCCCTTTAGGAGCTGGGCATATAGAGGCATAGAGTGGAGTAGAGGGGCATAGAGTTTTGTGGCATAGAGTAGAATAGAGTGTTGCACAGTGGAGTCGAGTGTCGAGTGGAGGGGAGTAGTTTGGAGTGGTGTGGTGTAGAGTGGTGTAGAGTGGAGTGTGCTAGAGTGGGTAAAGGGCATTAACAACATGGTTTAAACCACGCGTTCCGTTACAATGCAAGCAGAACAACGCTTGCCTTAACCACGGATATTCCTGTACAATGATTTCTGTTGTGACGGTGGTAAAGGCATCTGCATGGTTAACGCAGTCAGCTGTCTAACATTGGAGCAAGTGGGCGGGGGTGGGAGGTGTTGGAGACTTCCTGCGGACGACAATGGAAGGAACAGCCGCTTGGTGAGTACTTTTTTTTTTTTTACTGTTGGGTGGGGTGGGAGTATTTTATAGGGCTGGGGCCGGGTTTCAGGGCTGGGGGTCTGGGTATTTGTCAGGGCTGGAATTTAGGGCTCAGGGTATGGGGGACAGGGTAGTTTTTAGGACTGGGGTCAGGGTAGTTTTTAGGGCTGGGTGCTGGGTTTTAGGGCTCAGGGCGGGGGGATTGGGGTAATTTTTAGGGTTGGAGGACGGTTTTAGGGTTTGGGGGGCTGGGGTGTTTTAAGGGCAGGGATCGGAGTAGTTATTAGGACAGGGGGACGGTTTTAGGGCTCAGGGTGGGGGCTGGGGTATTTTAAGGTCGGGGTAGTTTTAAGAGCTGGGGCCGGGTTTCAGGGCTCTGGGTGGGGGGTTGGGATGTAACCTTTACCACTCATTTACCTTTACCAATCATGCCTTTACAACGAAATGCATTGTAAAGGCATGCGTGGTAAAGACATGGTCGTTGTTAAGACTGCGTTGCTTGGGCATGCGTTCTTAGTGCATGCGTGGTTCCGTCATACAACCCGTGGAGTGGAGTGACGCTGAGTGGCATAGAGTTGGAGTAGAGTGGCATAGAGTGGAGGGACATAGAGTGGTGTAGATTGAAGTGGCGTAGAGTTGAGTGTCATAGAGTAGAGTGGAGCAGAGTGTTATCGAGGGTCGTAAAGTCGAGGGCCATAGAGTGTTGTAGAGTGGAGTGGCCTAGAGAGAAGTTGCGTAGAGTGTCATACAGTGGAGTGGAGTAGAGTGTCGTAGAGAGGAGTACAGTGAAATGAGTATAGCATCATAGAGTAGAATTTTGTGTGGTAGAGTGGAGTGTCGTAGAGTGGAGTAAAGTGGCCTAGAGTGAAGTGGTATAGAGTAGTGTAGAGTTTCATAGAGTGGAGTAGCGCAGAGTGGAGTGGGGTGGCATAGAGTGGAGTGTTGTAGAGTGACATGTTGTAGAGTGGAGTGTCGTTGAGTGGAGTATGCGTAGAGTGAAGTGGCATAGAGTGAATTAGAGTGGAGTAGAGTCGAGTGGAGTGGAATGGGGTAGAGTGTCATAGAGGGGAGTATCCTGGAGTGGAACAGAGTGGTGTAGGGAGTGTCGTGTAGTGTCATAGAGTGAAGTGGCCTAGAGTGAAGTGGCATAGAGTGTCATAGAATGGAATGGAGTAGAGTGTCAAAGATTGGGGTGGAGTAAAGTGGAGTAAAGTGGAGTGGAATGTCATAGAGTGGAGTAAACTGGAGTAGAATTGCCTAAAATAAAGTGGCATAGAGTGGCAAAGAGTGGAGTAAAGTGGAGTGGAGAAGGCATGGAGTGGCGTAGAGTGAAGTGGAGTAGAGGAGTGGAGTAAAGTGGTGTAGAGTGGCATGGAGTGTCATGGAGTGGCATAGAATGACGTGTCGTGGAGTGAAGTGGCATAGCATAGAGGGGAGTAGTGTCCCCTTGAGTGGAGTATGACTGGTCTGGTACTGCACTGCCAAACAGACAACACTTTTTCAATTGAAGTGACTATTACATTTGCACAGACATACAGTTTTACTGATAAAATTATACAGCACACAAACGATAATGTGTGGAAGTGGCATCACCAATTGTATTAATTTGATTGAATTAAAATATTTGTTTCCTCCACACTTCAGAATTACAAGAAAAGTGCTTCATTTGTGCTTTCCTAATTCTGATATATTTTAAATGTTTGCACAGTTAATTTACAGACATTAAAATTTTGATGTCTGTTACAAAAATAACATCCTAAAGTTTTTCCTCTCACATGGGTACTAAGCAGGATTGTCACATAAATCCTCTCACTTTAAAGTCAGAAAAAGAAAGTTAAACACCAAGCTCCTTCGGAAGACAGAGCCTGATATTTGACCTCTGTCTTTGAATGCTCAGCAAATGTCACAAAATAAAATTAAAAGGCCTGCTTACAGAAAGAGAGCACTCGTGGAAGAATACAAGGAGTGATGGTGAACAGGCTATTCTCCCCAGGATGGACAAAGACATGCTAGACAGCCTAAAAGAAATAAAGGGAGCAAATAGAAAGTGAGCAAATGAGAAATACAGAACACAAAGCCAATGGTAAGCAATGGCCGGTCTGTATTCCTAGGGAAGCTTTAAGAATGTCCCCAAGATGTCTTTGCAAACCAGACAGCTGCGCTTTTTGGTAGACTTCGACCTAAAAATGTGGGGTTAATTTGTGTAAAACGGTGACTAAAGCATTTACGCGATCAAACCAAGTTTTTAATACACTGGAAATTTGGCACAAATACTCGGTGCAAATGGGATTCGCACTTGGTTATTTTGGTGGCCATTTTTAACACCAGGGTATAGAAATGTGACAATTTTATTTCAATTTTATAGTAAATTTTGGTCAGAAACGCTGAGCAGAATTTTATACATAGCTAGGTTATACAGTAAGCAAGAGGTGATAGAAAATTGGAAAACATACAGGAAAGGGTCAGTGTATTCATATGGTGAGGTAAAGTAGCGGCTTTAAGGAGCCACCGGCAGGGGGCAGAAAAGAGTGCTGTAGGGTAACTGGGAGTTGCAAACAGGGTTGTTCCTGGGGATGGGAGTAGCGCCATGGGCAATAATGATACCCTTGTCTGTGGTGCTGATTATCTATCCACCCCTCAGGTGTAGAGGGGTAGAGAGGTTAACATCAACGACTTGCAACTGTGGGAGGTGAGTGGGAGAATGTAAGGGAGCCCAGGAGTGTAATACGCTGCAGGAGGCGAGAGATGTCAAAGGACCGGTGGACATGACCTGGTGTCTCAGAGGTCCTTGGAGAAGACAGGGTGTGGCTAGAGCCCTAAGGGCATGCATGGTACTGCCTGGAGCCAAGTGTACAATTGAGTGGAAGGAGATGCAAACTGTATCTTCCTGAGGGTCCTTACACTTTGAGGTCACTGGTGTGCATTCAGTGATGAGGCATGAATTGAAGGATGTAGAAGGGGTTTGCTTAAAAGTAAGGTGCTGTAGGAATTGAAGTCTGAGGGTGCAGGCAGGGACATGGAGGCCGATAGAATTTGAAGGCGAGAATGATGGACTTGTATCGGGGCCGGTGATAACTGGAAGCCAGCTTGCCTGGTGTCTATAGGTTTTGAGATAGGTATAAAGCTCTACGGGGTGTTCATGATGAAGGTGACAGAACCAGAGCAAAGATTTTAGGCACCCTAGGCAACGCGATATTTTGCCAGCCGGTTACATGATACACCAGACATATTTGATGTTTCGTGGGTTATCGTGGAGTACTCTTGGTAGCAGTGGCCTTGGTGGTTGCCTAGAATCACCTGCTGCAGCACCAGAAATGTTCAAAAGAGTGGAAAGCAGAACAGAAGGATTCCATGACAGAGGCTGGGGCAGTAGTCAGATAGATGGGACAGGGAATGATTCTGGCAGCAGTAGAGCTGAAGGCAGAAAACTGTATTTGTTTTTTAGGTTGAGCATCAGAGAGTGAGTAGACATCCAGGCCCAGATTTATCAAGCTTTGCACTGTAACAAGGCTTTGCAGAAAGCAATGCTAGGACAACGCAAAGGCTTCATTAATATAAAGCCACGCAAGGGGTAATTTGCTGCACCTTGCATGGCTTTGTAAAGAAGTGTAACGTAACGCAGCAGCTTGCGTGTCGTTATGTTACATTTCAAGCTGGAAGGCGTTCTATGGGTGGAGGACAGGGGAATCCATGTACCCACCCATGGATTGGATTTTGGCGCACTCCCAGACTTACTAAAGCTAGTAAACCTGGGAATGTGTCAAAATGCTACGTCTTCCCACGTGAGGCGTAAGGATGAGAAATATCTTTATTTCTCCTTGTTTCCTCTTTCCATGTGTGCTACATTTTGCAGCACACATAGAAGAGGAGTGTGCCTCTAACGGTTGTTTTTGTACAAGACTGTGTTCCTTCCTGCACAAAAACAACCCTGCCCATAATACAGCCACCATTGTACTATGGCGCAAGAGTGCCCGTGTTGGCGCTAGGCAGCACACAGTGAGCTAGCTCAAGGAGCGAGCAGAAATACTCCATATCTTTATGAATATAGAGCATTTCTGCTCTCTTCCTTTCAAGCAACTCAGCGCAACACAGCATGTTCCCTTGTGTGCTGCATTGTGGGACATAATATCAAATATGCCCTCCAGTCTCGAGAGGACAGCTACTATGTAGGCTAGGACAGAGTCAGAGAGAGAGGGATAGCTCTTGTCGACAAACAGATGGTAAGATAAGATGAAGCAAAAGGGGGATACAATGTGATAAAGGAAGGTGGTCTACTGGTAGAAGAGGAGGGGGAAAGGACAAAGCAGTGGTGGGTCTCCGCAGAGAGAAGTGAGCTGAGATTTCATTGAGCACCAACCAGGACGCTGTGGTGTACTGGGAGAGGAGTAGGGCCAAGAACAGAGTTGTAGGAGATGCCCACTCTACGAGGGTGAGCCGAGGGTTGAGCCATTAGATGAGCAGCATGAAGTCCTTTAGGACTGGTCACCGCAGTAGGAACGAGAGCCGGTGTTGGCTGGGCGGAGCCTATATGCTGCAGGAGCATACATCTTTGAGGAACACGTGTAATATATTCTAGGTGGGGCATGGACGTGTTCTTCACGGCACGCTAGATCACTCTTACGGTTTTTACGTCAGTGCTACCACGTACATTAGAGCTCTCACAGGCTTGCAATAGAAATGGTGCACCAGTTTTTTGGTCTAGTGCCTCATATAGCTCTAATGATAATGCCCTTGAAAGCTTTGTGAATTCAGTTAATATAATGCTTCCATGCAAGTCATGAAGTGACAGCTATAGCAGTAAGGACACTGTAAAGTAAACACATTTTTCTATCCAATACAACGTTTTCATTTTGAATAAATAAACTCAGTTCCCCGAAACAAAAGCCTGCGGTTTCAATGAAATAGCATGATATTTTAATGAAGTACCAACTTTTGATGTTTAGTAAATACATATTTGTTCCCTTTCACTCACCTTTCACGTACTTCCATGTAGTACTGCCCGGCATTGACGGATTCTGCTTTGCATGGCATGTCACCATGGATTGCTGTCATATGCCACAAATTTCGACAATTATGTCAGAGATGGCCACATTATGCTTGGAATGCCCGCAATATGTCAAGAATGAAAGCCATTATGCCTGGGCCACTAATTTGACGGTGGTGGGCCCCATACTGCCAAACATCCCCCCCAAGAAGCCAAGAATAAACAGTATCGTGCCACTCTGAGCTCTATCATGCTACATGTGCCCATATTATGGAAGAATGACTACCATTATGGCAGCGCCAGCATAATGACTGGATCAGCTCCAGGATGTCAATGGTGACCACCATTATGCCAAGACAAGCAATAAACCTCGGTTGGGTGTCGGTATGCCCATGATATGCCAAGAATTGTGAGTATTACCTCAGAGGTCATCCTTCCCTGGATGTCCAAAATAGGCCAAAATGACTACCATTATAGTAGGGACAGCATCCTACCAGGGATGAGCCCATATTGCCAGGCATGCCCAGTATACACTAGGGTTGGACCGTATCATGCCCAGGGTCCACTGGCTGCCCAGAGGGACACACTAGGACCGAAAAGAACATGCGCGCAGACCACATTTTCAAGCAACAATCAAGTCCAATTCCCTATGACTGTCTCTACGGCTCGTGTGGCCCTGGCACACGCTGCATCCCATGTTAGCTTTTGCACCACACAGCTTCCACACCTGGCTTCCTCTGCATATCTCCACTTTTATCCTGTAATCACATAGTTTTGCTCTGTGGTCGCATAGATCTCGGAATGCTCGTGGGGCGGAGCCCCAGTCCCATAGTGTGCTTGACATTGTTGGCCTGCAACACGCCCACGTGACAACCCAATGGTGACTGGCCATTGTTGCATGCTCCCGTCTCATGCTGTCAATCACACTGTGAGTGTAAATGTGCAGGCTTGTCATTGCCTTGCTGGCATCTGTGGGCTGGCTCTGAGTGTTTAGTGGACCCAAGAAAACAGAAACTCAGCATGTGTTATGGGCCACCTATCACACAAGCTCACTTTGAATAGTTCTAAGGATGGCGGCCATTAACATTGGGGTTTCATTTGTAAAAAATTAAGGGGCATATTATCAAGAACGGTGTTAAACTTATCGCCGCTTTAGCGGCAGAAAACTGCCGCTAAAGCGGTGATAATGGGCTTGATAATATGCCCTTGAGAATTCCAATAGAAGCCCATGTTGACACCAGAACATGGGCTTCTATTGGTATTCTCAAGGGCATATTATCAAGCCCATTATCGCCGCTTTAGCTGCAGTTTTCTGCCGCTAAAGCGGCGATAATTTTAACGCCGTTTCTTGATAATATGCCCCCAAGTGCTGAGCCCCTTGTCAGGAGGCCACTGCAGCTTGCACCACCCATTCTCCCTCCCAGAGCTGCCAATAACAGAACCAACACA
Organism: Calotriton arnoldi; assembly: GCA_963921515.1. Classification (NCBI taxonomy): domain Eukaryota; kingdom Metazoa; phylum Chordata; class Amphibia; order Caudata; family Salamandridae; genus Calotriton; species Calotriton arnoldi. Next base: position 542,753 of record CAWUFW010010514.1, read on the forward strand.
ACTAGTAACCATCACACACCTACAAGTGTAACATTTCATTCTATTTCAGGTCTCCAAAGAATGGCTTGGGAAGAAGATATTAGTCATTTTTAATGCATATTGAATTAATAGCCAGCAGCTGTTGTGCTCATCTGTAAATTTAGCCAACAGCGCCACCATTCGTGGTGTTGCCAATTAAGTGCTGGACACCACTGGCTCAAATTAAGCACTGGATAAAATTGGCCTGCGGGTCTGTAGCCTCGATCATTCCTTGAAGTTTGCTCGTATACCATGCCTTAAGTATGGCTGTAGCCTCAAAGCTTTTTTTTCCCCTCATCCTTTTGCTTTCTCGGTTTTGTCTCCTTCAGCGTTCATGTGCCGAGATCCAGTCTCGTGTCTGCCAGAAGCCCTCGGACTGTGACGGGTGCTTGGGTCTCTACACCTGCAAGGTTGCTGTGGGGAAGTGCGACTTCAAGAGCCTCTCCAGGAAGACAGGTATTGCACGTCGCACACGACTGGAGAGGAATGGCATCTACAGCCTCATCCGGGCCCCTGCGCGTGAGCATAGCCTTCCGACCACCCTCACCGCTGCTAGGGTGTCCTCTGATCCCCAAGCCTTAGAGGCAGGCAAGTCCAGTCCTGTTTTATTAACTTACTGCCCAAAGCTTGTTGGGATCTACAGTAAAATGCTGTCAAAATAAATTGTTCTTTGATTACTTCTTTTCATGCCTACCTCTGGACAGAGGGCTCTTCAGTCATAGTTCAGCTGTTGGGATACATTTAGAGGCTGCTCATGTCCTGCATCTGCGTCTTCCTTCAGACTTCCTGGTCCTCCTTTTTTGGACCTAATGGTCATCCAGAGACTTGGCTGCATTGCCTCACAGCTCACAGCTCACCGGCTAACCTGTCTATACTGGGAACAAGACTTTGCTATCCTGAACCTACCTGTCCTTCATATCGTTTTTTTTTAAATTTAGGGGCATATTTATGAGCCCTCTGTGCCGCCGGAGCATCACTTTTTGTGACACTCCGATGGCGCAGATCACAAAATCATATTAATGAGGTCACACAAAGCCACTTTGCGTGGCTTTGAATGGCCTCATATATATGAAGTAAGGCATGGCAGCGCCAATCGCTGAGTTGCCTTACTCTGCGACAGAGAAAGAGGAAAAAGCCTCCCAGGATTGTTTTTGTGCAGGAAGGGACACGTAGAAAGAAGAAATAACACGGAGAAATGAACATATTTTTCCTTGTTACGCCTCACCTGGGCAGGGATAACATTTTGGCACATTCCCAGGTTTACTAGTCTTAGTAAATCTAGGAATGTGCCGAAATCCATGAGTGGATGCGTAGGAATACCCACGCTCCACTCATGAGACGCCTTCCCAACTCAGATTAACGTAAAGCAGCGACTTATGCTGCCTTGCCTTTCTCCAGATATACTATGCCACACAGAACCCCGCAAAGTGGCTCTGCGTGGCATAGGAAATCTGATTTAAGGGCTTGCATTGCCTTCCATGACGCAAGGGCAACGCAAGCCCTGGATAAATCTGGCCCTATGTTTACTTGTCCTATTTAACTATATCAGTGGATTCACAAACTCCACACAAGGTATCCAATTGACAACATTACCCTAAATACTGACAATAATTGTTCTATTAATTAGTTCAACCAGCCTATTAACTTTGGGATTATATTCAGGGGTCTTCATGCGCTTAATAATATGTTCCCAAAGAAGATCATTTAGAACTATATACGAGCTATAGACATTTACAAACTTTACAACGGTGTAACAAAATGTGTAAATCCTAAGTACATATTGTGTTGTTACAGGTTGTAAATAGTTGTATACATAATTTCATTACGCATTTTAGGATCCACCCTTCTCTTGTTGTGATTGGTGTGGTTGTAAATAATTATGTTTAATCCTGTTACTATTAATAATTTTATAGAATGGAGGTTATGTGTCATATACCCATGTTCTAGTGCATGACATCAGGTAATGTGATTGTAAGGAGGGAGTTAGAATGGAACAGAGAGAGAAAGGATTAAGGCGGAGGAGGAACCAGCCCTGAAAACTGCCTTGGGGAGCTTTGTAATAAACTTGGATTGCCTATAATGATTGACTGTTCTATTGTTTTGATAATAACATATATTTCAATGGATTACAAACATTGACTATCTTACACAACAGATAAAGACTGAAGAGACGGGGCTGGAAACCTGTATTATTTATGTTGGCCAATCACCATCTGATATGCCCACTTCAAAGGAAAGGAACATGACAACATTGAAAGTCATAATTCCCTCATCGCATACTCATGTCCTAATCATTCTTAGCTAATGGAAATGCCTATATAATTATGAGAAACAGGGTTTTGTTGACCTCAAGTGAGAATTTTGGATGAGCTAATACGTAGCACATATAAAACAGTGCAGTCGCCTAAAATTGCGGTCCTGAAATGACGGACACAAAGGAACAAAGAAGCGAGAACCTGGACTGATAATCGGTATTAAGTCTAATATTTTAGAAACAACAAAGGAACTGGTGATTGATTGGGTAGTTTGACATATGTCCGATTGTTGAGCGGGAACTGGATTGAGTGATATTTAACACCATGTTATGTGGTTGTGTAGGCCTACCTCCCTGAGGAGGGTATACACTACATAGGATTTCCCTGTGCCTTTTCTCTCCTCCTCCCCACAGAAGCAGGCCTTTACATTGTTCACAGACCTTTCTAGAAAGCGTGTTTGAAATTTCACCCCATTTCCATCTCTGACCCCATCACGTTCTTAATTTTTCTTCCTATCCCAACTCCTCTCCCAGCAGAACAATTTCTCCTCCACTCTGAAAGTCCCACTTGACAACTCTTCAGCCTACCTCATTACATAGGGATGCATATCTTGCAGTTCCTAAATACAGTCTGCAGCCCTTAGTCCTTCTCAACGAACTGTCAGACAATGCCTGCATACACTGTGTGGGCTACACAGAGAAAAGAGTCCACATACAGTCCTTGCCTCTTCACGTAAGAAAGAGCGGCTAAGACCCCATACGTTTATTACTAGATTTGGTCTGAATATCATTAGGTCAGATTTAAGTTTGGTCATCACATGTACGTCTTGGTATGGTTCTTTGCGTTTCAGGTGGGTAGGGTCCTCAATTTTGTGCTGATCTACTGCGCCGCTTAAATGTTATTTACATAGTCAACTGGGGTAAAGGGAGGTTTTTCCTTAGATCAGTCAATCGTACAGTCTAGGAACTGAATGTGCAGAAAGGCTTCTTGTTCAACAGAATGAATTAATGAAATGGGTTTTTATATAGTGCATACTGCTACTCTCTAGGGCATCCAGGTGCCACAATTCTCAGCTGGGATAGGAGGCTTACTAGATGGAAATGGCAGAAGAGTTATGTCTTGAGTAGCTTTCTGAATGAATGATGATTGGCTGTGTCTCTTAGCTCATCTGATGGAGAGTTCCAGAGTTTGCCACTGCAAGGAGAACAAGCATTTGCAATGCAATAGGTCTCGCATTTGCGAAACTTTCAGCTACTGGCATTGTAAATGACAAAGCTTTTATCTATGTGTTGATTTTAAAAACAGATAAATAAAAGGCATTGTCATTTACAATGCCAATAGCTTAAAATTTCGCAAATGCGAGACCTATTGCATTGCAAATGCTTGTTCTAATATTTGTATGACATTAACTTACTGGTCATGCCAGCAATTGTGTTCCCGAGTCCTGTGGTTGCGATGTAAAAAACATGGCAAAAAACAACATACTGACACATGTATTTATAGTGGTCTGAGGTCCCAACAAGTAGCAGAAAGCCCTGAAAATATTTAAAACATTATTTTAAAATTGTAACAGTACAAAATAGGCTGCCACACAATAATTTGGTATATATGATGAAAACAAGTACTTTCCAAGAATACATTTTCATAATAGCTAACCTAGTGTAGACATTTTAAAAAGTCCATTGAAGGACACTTTTCAAAACTCAGCATCCGTACATTATCTTTCCAAAAAAGTTTTAAATGTTTGTCATCATGAAACTTCAAGTGACTCTTTAAATTAAATCACGTTAGAGCCCTCTCCCCTGAACTCCCACCTTCCACACCTTCCACACCCTCCAAGTACTCCAGGTCCCCATTAACAATTCAGGGATTGTTGTTTTTAACACAATATATGGGAACTCTTTTTAGTAAAATTAAGAACACCTTGGTCCCCATACACCTAGCCAATGTCAACCTCTGTTTACATGCAGATGTCCTCTCAGGTGAGTAGAGGGGGTGGGAGGAAGGAGGCCAACAGGGTCATATTCAGATCCCCGATCGTCCTGACCTCTTGGGCCTCAGACAAATGGCTCAAGAAAAGGCTGAGCAGAGCAAAATCCATGGATAGATTCAAAGAGATGACCCTGAAAAAAAGGTGCTATGTGGGGTCTAATTTTTTCATTCACAAATGGACAGAGACAGCTGCCCCACTTCCTGAATAAGATGCTCTGAAGAAGGTTTCAAGAAATGCACATTCATAATTTTTTTTATTTTTAGTGCCATCACTACCATTAGTGCAACAGGTGCATTGGAACTGGAGCAATGGTGTAAGGAATCACTACACCCCAATTAAGGATATGTCACTAGCAAAAAAGGTGGGAGAGGGGAGCCATTTTCCTGCTTGGTAATGTGGCCCAAGTCCCCCATGCTGCACAGGGAACAGGTCCGTAGCAAGGGGGGGCGGTCCTCCCCGGGTGGCATGAGTTTTGAGGGGAAGCAGCCCCCCAATCTACCTGCCGTATCGGGGCGGCAATTGCCAGCACCCACTCCCCCACTCTCCAATACTGCCGTCATGGGGCGGCCAAATGAAGAATCGCCAGCAACCCCTCCCCTCCGTCTTCAATGCGGCCACCCTGGGGTGGCAAATGAAGGGACTGCCACGGGCGGCCAAAGGTCCAGCTACACCATTGTAAACAACAGAACATACCTTATCACAACGCAACATAATAACACAATTTTAACATAACAGGACACAATACAACAGAAAAATCATAACACACTTTACAGTAAGACCCACATTGCAACAGAAAACCGCGTTGAAATAATGCAGCATGAAAACAGAATGGCACAAGAAACAATACAAAACATCACTACCACAACATAATGCAATGCAAACAATATACACAAACATTCTTGTCACACATCACCACCTCCAGAAATGTGCTTTAATGAGACGATTGGCAAAGGTGTTTGCACCAAACACTGCCTTTCTTACCACGAAGACATAACGTAGCTGCAGTCAATCAAAAATAGTTGTTGACCCAGCACAGCGGTTTGATTCATGATTGCACTTGTGTATGCATATGGTCAGTGTGTGGATTTTGTGTGCAGTCCATTTTTAAATACAGTGGAGAACCATAACCATATTGGTAGAATGATACTTCCAGCTGGAAATATTTACTTAATGTCTCAAAACAAATATTAAAATTATAGAGGCCAACTGCCAGGCTTGGAGCACTGACGCACTCGGAAAGGTGTTAGTCTGTAAGTGTGACTTCTGAGGCAGAATTGCCTTTCTTAACATATTCAAGTTAGTTTGGGGTACGATAGAGGACGTCATCATGAAAGAGTGAAATGCTGAGTTTTTTTTTGTTGCAGTTTTATATAGCGCGAACTCGACCCGAAGGAATTGAAGCGCTTTACATGAGCACTAGCTACATTAAACAAGGATACATTCAACTTTTTTGTAGACACAGGGAGATTATATGATTTCTCCAGAATCACAGGATATTGAGACGATGCCAACCAAGACTGGAACCCGGTTTCCCGGTTTCAAAGCGGACAGCTCTGGTCGTTACGCCACACCATAAGTCTCTAAAATGTGACCTGCTAGTTGCACACAATGCTATTTCTGCAATGTGTTTCATGCTGTACCCATCAGCTGTTTCATGAGTAAACAGCACAGTCATCGCTCAGCATTATCGCCATTTGAAAGTCCAGTTAAAAGCGATATGCTGACGAGCGGGCAGGCTGAGGTAAAACTGAATTACGTAACTTCACGTTGATTAAATTGCAAAGTGCAGTTTGACTCTCGCGGGCACCTGTTGCCGCGTGTCTCCAAAAATACAACTGGCATTTGGGAACGCTGGCAGGCCCTTGGCATGGAGACATGCTCGAAGGCGGCAGTCAGTGAGTGACTGCAGATACACCATTGCCGGTGACATGGAAGATGAAGGGGGCGCCGTTGACTCCACGGGGTCCGAGGAAGGCTCGCTCCCAACGGTGAAAGATATTGAGCAGCTGCTGGCCACGGGGAGGCGGGCGTGTAACCACGTCGATGAAGTTTGGCCACGTCTATTCCTTGGTGACTTGTAAGTAACAAGACTGAGACTGGGAGACACCAACAGAGAGGGGGGGGAGGAGGGAGAGAGCACCAATGCTGGGACAGTGATACAAAGTGGCCCAAGAAACAGTGAGACACACAAAAGATCAGGGAACCATAAGCATGGACGCTGGAGCGGACTGACACGAGACACAATGAGGAGCAAGCTGCAATGCTAGAAGAAAAAGAAACGGAAGCTGCGCGGACGCTAAAATTAAAGCTCCGTGCGCGCAGACAGGAAGGGAGAGAGGGAGCAAGCGAGCCGAGCCGTACGCGTGCACATCTCCTGTCCTCGCACGCCTGCTGACTTTTATGCTAACGCCTAAAGTCGTACGCGTGCACATGTCCTGTCTTCTGAGCGCGTGCACATGTCCTGTCCCCCTTCGCCAAAGAAACCGACAACAATAGATCTCGCCAAGGCGAGCAGCGCATGCGCTGCGTCGCTAGGCGAGACCTAAAAAGGGAATCCAATGGACCCCTCAGACATCCCCCTGAGGACTGGTGCTGCGTGCGCAGAGGAAGATGAACCGGCGGAATCAGTCAGCCGGTCTGCCTTTCACTGAATCTACTCCCTTAGGGGAAGCGCATCACTTGTAGTAGGGTTCAGTGTCACTGTTTGTGCCTGGCGCACCTGTTTCAATGTGCACCATGGTGGAAACAAGGACAGTGCGTCTGTTATGTAAAGCGGACCCTGCCTGGCCTTCATCAGAGAATTCAGCAGTAGCCTCTGATTGACTTTTTCACATGTTCCCGGAGTTTGCCTTCCAAACCTTTCTTAGTAAGAAAACAAAAAATAGGAGAGGAATAAGTCTGTAGTTGATGCCTTATATGAATCCATTATTGTTAGTTGTTCATTATCTGTTTGAGAAGCTGTGGGATGGAGCTCCTCTAGAGGAGCCCAGTATCCTCTCTCATGTCTATAGGCATGATTTCACAGGGGTATTGATAGGCTTAGTATTGTCCACCTCTTTAAGAACATGGTCACTGTTAAATTGCTGGATGGAGAGGATGCTGGAGAGGATGTGGTCTCACGGCTAGACTGCCGACTTTAGAGATGGGAAACCAAGGTTCGAGCCTCGGGGTCGACTCCACATCCTGCGATTCTGGGCAAATCACTTCTTCTCCCCGTGCCCGCCAAAAAGAAAAACATGAATGTGTCCTTGTATAACGTAACTGGTGCTCATGTAAAGCGCTCCAATACATTTGGGTCGAGTTCGCGCTATATAAATCTGCAAAAAAAAAATGGGTAAGGAGGAGTGCGGTGCAGTGAAGTGGAAAGGTGAGAACAGCCAGCGACTGACAACAGTGATCTGTATTTCAGAGAATCCTAGAATGTCTTCACACCACTGTTTGGTTATGCATTGGGGTATGTTTGAGAGTCTCATTGTGATCCCTGTAAATTCTCAAATGTTCACTTATGTTAGGCAGTATATTGTTTCTGTGCACACTTCACTCCCTTAGAATATTCTAGAGCTTGGATTTTGCAACAGAGAATGTTGTCTTTCTAGAATGGAATCTTGAGCCGCTGCCGCTCTAGATTTTGTTCTGCTCTTTGTAGGTTTGCCAGATCAAAATTAAACAGTTTGTTTGAGACTTTGTTCTCATTTTTTATTCTGTGTTTTTGAAGTGTAGCCATATGATGTTTTCTGGTGGCATTTGCACGAGAGGTTTCAGCACTTGCTGTGGTGCAGTGGATTTTAGGGAGTGTGGACAGAGGAGAAGGTAGTCCATGGGAGCTCTTCAGCTGCTTCTTATGCTTGGGCTACAAAGGGGCATCTTGTCATAAAGATGTGCTCCATGTTAATTAGATTGATAGTGACTTGAGTATGATCAGAAATGTGTAGCTCTGGTTCCCCACACTATGTCTGTCTGGCACCCACATGTGAAGGATTGGGGCATTTAGTTTTGACATACAGTAAAATCTGTAGCAGCTCCAGACTGGTCTGTGGGTACAGGAACCATCCCTCTGGATCTCACCTTTGTGGAAAATCACACATACATGGATAGGCTGGGTGCTGCACTCTGGCAGTCAATTCACAAGCCTCTGTCATAGCAGAGCAAAACAAATATTCACAACCAACGACCCCGAGAAACCAGAGTACATTCACAATCACTTGGAAACCAGAATATGTTTAATTCATCACTCACTCAAGCTCTTGACTGAGAGAGACAGACACACACACTCATGCACGCGCGCACACACATACACGCGCACGCGCGCGCTCGCACACACGCGCGCACTCTCTCACTCACTCACGCACTCTCAAAAGTGACACAACATTCCTTCTCTCCTCCAGCTCCTTTCTCCGTGGTGCTGCTTTCCAAGAAATGGCCTACACCTACCCTGGGGTGTGTCTCAAGTACTGAGGCAGCAACACATAAAAGGAAGTAGTTCAATTACTCTTAAATCCCCTTTAGGTCGATGCAGGTACCAGCCTATTAGGATGGTGAACCATGATCCCACTCAGAGTCCTGAACTGTCCCACCTTGTTGGTGACTTGCTGCGCATCAGCCATTTACAGCTTTGCACTTGGAATCAGCAGCTCTTAGTCTGACAGCCCCTCTTTTTTCTCCACACCTCCATGAAGTGATCTACTGACACAAAGGATCTCTCCAATCAGACTGCCAGTAAACAGGGAAGATCTAGCCATGGTCCAGTACTTCCACCTGGAGGAGTCCCACACCATCTCTGTGCGAGTGAGTGATGACTTTCACCTAAAACCAGTGCCATACTTGCCATGGTGAAGTCTAATGAAGCCTCCGCCATGGATGCACCCATAAGCACCTGGTTATTGTTCAGACCCCGATACCCTCATAAACCAATAAAGGCAACAAATCAGGAATCAGCGTTCCCCTTCAGGGCATTCAAACACAAGGGGCCTCATTTACAAGCCCCTGCGCCACCGGAGCGTCACTTTTTGTGACACTCCGGTGGCGCTGTGTCCTACTCCATATTTACAAAGCAGTGGTAAGCCACTTTGCGTGACTTAATGTTGCCTTGTAAATATTGTCTCCTTTGATGCAGTATTCTGCGTTAAAGGGGCGTGCAATGGGTGTTACTGTGGGTGTTCCCAGAAACACCCATGGCATTTTAATACTGCCCCAGATTTACAAGAAATCGTGAATCTGAAGCAGTGCCAAAAACGTACGCCTCCCCAGGGGATGGTGCAACGAGGAGAAATACTTTTATTTCTCCTCGATTTTTGCTCTTTCTATGTGTGCTGCATTCTGCAGCACACATAGGAGCAGCAGAAGGCCATTAATGATTGTTTTTGTGCCGGAAGGTGTCACTTCCTGCACAGCAACAACCATCCCTGCAACGCAGGCACCTTTGCACCCTGGTGCCAAGGGTGTCATCAGTTGGCGCATGGCTGCTGTTTTTGCACCGGCGCAGGGGTGAGTAGAGGATTGCCCTGTATTTTTGTAAATACAGTGCATTCCTGCACTTAGACAATGATGCAGCTCGAGCAGCAAAATTGCTTGCGGCATCGCACTGTGCCTTTGTCTTGTAAATATGCCCCAAGGTTTGGCTGAAGTGTGCAAAACTTTGCACCTGCTGCAAACAACCAGCTCTTTTGAGTCGCACTCTCTCATATCTGCAGAGACAGCAGCCAAACTCTAGATCAAAGGACAAATATTCAGATGATGAGGCCCAGATTTAGAAAACCTTTGTGTCCGGTTTGCTTTACTTTTTTAATGTAAACCCAATGCACAGTGGTGGGGTGGGATTTACAATCCAATGCAAATCCCGATTGCATTGGATTGTAACCCAGAGTAATGCAAAGTTGCGCAATGTGCTGCCTTGAGTTACTTTGTGTCAAGGGAGAGTTCCATGGGTGTTACCATGCACCCACCCAGGGAGTTTGATGCAAACCTGTATCTACAAAGAACTGTAGACAGGGATTTGCACTGAAATCCTGCGCCTTCTCTAAGAAGGTATAACAAGGAGAAATGTTTTCATTTCCTCCTTTTTCGCACTTTGCATCTGCGCTGCTTTGTACAGTGCATGGAGAAAGTGGGAAACGCCTTTAAAGCATAGTTTTTGTATTAGAAGGGACCTATGCTTCCCACAAAGCAGACCTCCTTGCACTATGGCGCAAAGTTGTCTCTGTTGACGCATGGCAGCAAAAAGTGCGCCAGCGTAGGGAGAGAGCAGAACAGCATCACATCTTAATAGATATGGTGGTGTTCTGCTCTCTCCCATTCACACAAATATGCGCTGCAACTTTACTTGCATCCCTGCGTTGTGTGACTTCTATGTAAATATCGGCTAGGGTGACCAAGCGTCCCGGATTTGCTGGGACAGTCCCGTTTTTTGCCACTTTCCCCAGCAGATTTCTCCAAATTCAGCACTTGCCCCGTTTTTAGAAAGGTTCACTGAATAAGCTTTTGTGTGTTCTAGTGCAGGATTAGATGCCAGTATTTTCTGAAATCGATTTAATTAGCACTTATGATAGTCTGTGTAAAAGTTGTATTTAATTTATTCCCCTCAGTGCCCGCTTGTCAGTCTGCTTTGTTGGTGAGCGCTGTCTTTTAAATCATCCTGCGCCCCTCTGTAGATGTGACATTATAGTCCTACTTGTATTTTTGGGAAATGTCTAATATATAATGTGTTATAAATAACTGGCTACCCTAATATGGGCCCAAGTTTCAAGGTTGTGAGTAAAAAGAAGGGCCCAGATTACCTTACACTTTTCAGTGGTGCATTGTTACCCAAGTGATGCAAACCAGTGCAACTTGTTGTTTTGGGACTTACTTCTCAGTTCAAAACTTGTTTTCTCTAATGAGGCAGTGTGTCTTTAATTACAAACCTTTAATAGTAGCTATTTGACAATTTAGTTTAGCTGTCACATTTGGGACTCTTTACACAATGGTACCCTCTTACAAAAAGGCTTGTACGCATATGACCTTTTGTAAATTCAGGAAAACCCCTCAGAGGGTAACTAACAGATTTCCTTAACAGCACATTGTGATGAGGAACAGAGTCCTCTGCAATGTGACTTTCTTAAAATATGTTCTGCAGCACATCCTTAGATCAACTCATGAGACAGTATTTCAAGTGGTTCATATTTAGACCACCACATAAATGTTTTTTTTCCTTTTGTTTTCTTTAGGCACATTTTACCAGAGTCTGCAGAGCACGTGAAGATGAAAGCACTGAGCATGGGAAGAGCTGGGGACGGTGCAGGCTCGGGATCGCAGAGGCCTCTGGGACTTTCAAGAAAAGGGGGGGGGCAGGGAGGAGGGAAGAAAGAGCCATCTGGGACTGTGGTGGCACTGGAAGATCAGAGGAATCCGGGGCCAGTCACTGAAGGCTTCAGGCGAGGGGGGTTTCAGCAGACGATGCTAATCTAACTTTCAGGTTGTCCAGTCATCCCTCATCCACATCTTCAGTCCTCACACACCGGAAGTCTGCAAACACTAAGAGGAGAAACTTCGAATCGTCCCAATGAAATGGTTATCTATATTGATTATAGCAGGCAGGCCCTGGGGTCCTTTTCTCCTGTCAAACCTGATGGTCCTGAGGTCTTTTAACCAGATAGTAAATTCACCCTACAAGACCACAAATCGCTACAGCCTCACGGGTTCTACCAGAAACACATGGATACCGCGAACTGTCCACCGTATGCACTTATGAGACAGTTGTGTATTTATGGAATGAATACGACACTCTCCCCCACCCGATCTACTCAAGAAGGGCTTTTCCATTTGTGATATTTTCTAAGAAAACCTCTTCCCTTCTGCCCCAGTTTTACCACCTCCGAGATCTTTACATCCCACTCGCACTTTCCGTTGTCTTCCATTTCAAGAGCCTTAAGGCTTCCTCCTTAAGGCGCTCACATTTAAATCCATTCCTTCTTCCCAGATGTCCTTATCTTTTCCTTCAAACTTTATGGTTGAGTTCAACATTTTAGGCTGTGAAATGCACAGATTCCAAGATAGACTCATGTCCTGGGAGTTTCTGAAAGAGGAGCGAGATTTGGTATCTGCTCCCATGTGCAGAACAGTGATATTCGGGTTCACCGCATAGATCTGTGATCTTTCTTAAGGTAGACAGCCTCTATAGAGTAACCTGAAAAACTTGGTAAGTAGAAATACCATCATTACATTGATGTCTGCCTTACTAACACTACAGAGAACACAACAGGGCATTCCTCTAATGTGACAGCACCCCCCAAAATGGCCATTTTACAGGAAGAAATCAATAACTATAAATACTCTCAAAGTTCAAAATAAAGTGAAAACGTGGAATAAGAGCTTTGTTTTGGGGTCCTCCTCTTAACGCAAGGCTTGTATGTCAAAATTCCAATTGTTGAAAGGCATATACTGTACTCCCACATACACCCTAGGAGGCAATGACCTGGGATCTCGGTTACTGTGCCACCTGGGCTACCAATTCAGGAATTAAAGGGTGTTAGGGGACACTGAGAAAAGAAAACTAATATCTTATGTAGTCTCCACAGATTCTTTGGCGAGGCTGCCTGATAGCCGAACTATCTCCATGGGGCCCCGCTCTGTGATCCACATAGGTAAGGCATCTGGAGGGAGGATCCTGTTCACTCCCTCCATTAAAACGAGGCAGGAAGCAATCTTAAGGCATGGTTTGCAGAGTATAGGCAGGCCTCTGGTAGTCCATATAGGAACCTGTCACCTCTACCCAAGGCAGACCTGACAGAGCCTGACAATTTTGAAGTAGTGCATCGTATCCTAGGACCTTGCAGAAGCCAGTCACAAAAGAACAAGTTACTTACCTTCGGTATCACTCTTTCTGGTGGATTATCTATCACTGCAGATTCCTCACCTTTAGAATATCCACCGGGTGCCAGACTGGATCTGGACGTTTTCATGGCAGTGCTCCTATGCACCACTAGGTGGAGCCGCACAGCTTCGCATTGATTTCGTTCTGCCCTGGAAGTGATGAGGCTGAGCCGTATATCAGCACCACCCCTGCACATCGATGTCCGTTTCTTTCTCGAATCTTTCCACGCTGGTGAACGTGAAGCACAAAATAATTGGCGGTACAAGTGAACACATCTCTAATTTCTGACCTTTTAAGATAGTAAAAAGAGACCACTCCCCCAAATAGCCAGGCACAATCTGCACAGTATTCCCTATACCACTGAGTTTACTCCAGGCATTTATCACCTACTCGTAGCAAGTGGTGAGTGTCTGTGTGGGGGGTGGATATGATGGATAAGGGAATGGAAAGCTGATTCCCTTTGTCTTGGCTGCAGGTAGGATGGGGATGGGAAAAGGAGTCCAGGCTGACCTCCAGCCCTTTCCCTATGGGATTTTATGGGCCATATTTTTCAACCAGTCCGGCACTCAGAAAATCCACATGCAGCAACACCGGACCCATTATAATTGTACAGATACTAATTCTACACAAGAATTCCACTCTCCAGAGGTCGTAATCAGCGTTTTAGAGATAATAGTGATCGCTACCCATTCTGAGCAATGCGGCTAAGGGCCATGCTAAATGAGTTCGTGGAGGGGAGTTGGGGGTGGGGGGGAGGAAGAAATAGGGTGGAGACACAAACGGGGAGGTGAGAGGCAGTGATGAATCTGTGGTTAGAGTATCAACCAGAAAGAGCGTTACTGAAGGTAAGTAACTTGTTCTTCTGATGGATACTTCTAACCGCAGATTCCTCACTGTCTCTCACCTCCCCGTTTGTGTCTCCACCCTATTTCTTCCTTTAGAATAAATACTGAAGCAGTATCTCCCCAGGTGGAGGGTCTGTGGAGTGGGTTTAGACCAAACAGGTGAAATGCCCTTCCTCCTGGACCTGACCGTCCAGGTAGTAGGGCTTTGGGAACGTGTGCACTGAAACCAACATCACAGCCAGACAGATGTCAAGGACAGGTATTCCATTTGCCAATGCTGTGGTAGCAGCCTTGGTCCTGGTGGAATGAGTCCTCAGTCCTTCTGGAAGCTGCTTCTTGGCCATTGCATCGCAGATATTAATGCAAAAGACTATCCACCTTGACAAAGTCCTTTTGGGGCACCATCTTACCTTTCTTTGCCACAGGGAGACCAATGTAAAAAGGAATCACGGCTTTTGGCAGGAATTCCACCCTGATCCTCAACACTAGTTTATCAGGAAAAAGATGGTGTGCACTGGCAGGTTCAAGCTCACTTACGCAACAAGCTGAAATGATTGCAGCGAGGAAGACAGTTTTGAGAGTCAGTAGACACCGCAAGCAGCTATGCATTGGCCTGAAGGGGGTGCACATGAGAGACGTCAGGACCCAATTGAGATTCAGTGGCATCACAAACGGTTTGGAAAAGAACATGTGTGTCAAACATTTATTAATCTGCATCACATTAGATGACAAGTTTGGTTTGTCCGGTAAATGCAGAAGAGCCGACAAATAAACTTTATAAGTGCACCCCGCAAGACTTGGATCAGCCAAAAAACAAAACAAACAATAAAGCATCGAACAGTTTTGTTGGAAAGTCTCTGTGCCATATTCATTAAGATATCATGCAGTGCCGAGCAGCAAGTCACCTTGCTGTGCTGCATGACAGGGAAAGGGCAGGAATGCTACATACTTAACAATATATGGCGCATTCCTGTCATTTCCCAGCACTGGCACACAATGTGCTGCCTAGTGCCAACGCAGGCACCCTGGCACCTTGCATTGTAAGCAGGATTGTATTTGTGCAGGAAGGCACACCTTCCTGCACAAAAACAATCCTGTGAGGCATTCTTCCTCTTTCTATGTGTGCTGCAGAAATCAACACACATAGAAAGAGGAAGTAACGAGGAGAAATAAAGATATTTCTCCTCGTTACACCTCACCTGGGAAGGCGTAGCTTTTTGACGCATTCCCAGGTCTACCACTAATGGTAAATCTGGGAATCCATGGGTGCATATGTTGGAACACCCACGCTCCACCCATGGAACGCCTACCTTGTGCAGAGTAACAACACAGCGATTTGCGCTGCGTTGCGTTGCTCTGGTTTCATCAAGCCACTCGGGGCTTGCGTGGCTTGTTGAATCCTACTTAGGTTTTGCGCTGCCGTTCTGCCTCCTTGCGTGGCACAAGGGTATCGCAAAACCTACATAAATATGCCCCTCTGTTTTGCAGACTCCACACAAGGCAACAAACTTGTCCCAGGCCCCGATATAAAAAGACTTCACAGACGGGTGCCTGGCAACAAGAATGGCACTCACAACCTCATGTGGTAGACTGAACGCAGTCAACTTCAGCATCTTAATCTGCATGTGTGGAAGTGTCGATCGTGCAGGTTCAGGTGCCGAACCTTGCCCTGCTGCTGCAACTTAAGTAGCCTGATCCAAGGAAAGATACTCATGTCCAGAAGTTCCGGGTTCCACACTCTCCTGGCTAGTCTGGAGCTACTAAGATGACTAGGGCCCAGTCGTTTCAGATGATCTTCAGAACTCTGGCATGAGACGCAGTGGCAGAAAGGTGCACATTAGTCCCATGCTCCACTCCAACCTCAATGCATCTCCTAGAGAGAGCGCTCTTGGAAACTCAAATCCACAGATGTTTTGACAATGCGCATTCTCAACAGTGGCGGAAACATCCAGCTAGAGTTCTCCCCACTATCAGAAGATGCCCTGCACCATCTTGCGATGTAACCACCATTTGTGATCTGACAGGCACGCTGGCTGAGCTCGTCCATCCAGGAGTTTAAAGATCCAGCCATGTGGTTCATGATCAGGGAAATGCCCAGATAATCCGGCCACTTTTAAAGGCACAGAGCCTTTTGGCACAGGAACTAGGACCCCCACTTTGCGCTGCTTGTAGCAGTACCACATGATGGTGGTGTCGGTGAGAGCCTGCATCAGCCTTCCCTTGATACGTGGCAGGAATGCCTTCAATGCCAGAATGTCCCGCAGCTATAACAGTTGTATGTGGAGGCAGCTGCCTGCCGGAGACCAGAGGCCTCTGATCTCCACCTCTCCCAGAGGGCCTCCCCAAACCAGCAGTGACACATCAGTCACCACCATCAGCTCTTGATGAGGAAGGGAGAGGGGTTTGCTGTGGTTTCAGGTTGTGGTCAAGCAGCCACCCCTGCAGATCTTTTGCAATCTCCTCCAAAACCTGAATGACATTTGCCAGGTTCCCTTGGTGCTGGGCCCACTGAGACTTCAGATCCCACTGCAGAGTGCCACCTGGAGATGTGGAGAAGCAGGATGCATGAGGTCAACGGGCCAAAAAGCCTCAAACCTGCTCTCACTGAGATCCAGGACTAAGGCTTAAATAGCAGCATCATAGCCCAAATGTCCTGGAATTGTTATGATGGAAGAAGGACCCTGAACTGCTCTGTATCCAAAACAGCTCCTATAAAAGGCAGCCTCTACGAAGGTATGACTTTGGCTCAGTGATCGAGAAGTCTAACAAAGTTAGGAAGTTCGCCAACACAGGAGGTGGTCTACGACTGACTGTGGTGAGCCTGCCTTTAACAGCTAATCGTTGAGATGGGGGAAAACTGGTATCACCACCGTTTGAAGATCGACGGCGACCACCCACATCACTTTCATGAACACCCGAGGAGCGATGGTAAGTTCAAAGGGGAGCCCAACAAACTGAACATGTTCCTAGCTGACCTTGAATTGCAGGTAACATCTGTCGGATTGCTGCACGGCACACCAAAATATGCGTTCTGCAGGTCCACGGCTATGATCCAATCACTGGGAAAAATGGGCCGATAGAACTTAAGCCACTGTGAGTATCTTGAATTTGTCCTGCTGTGGGTAGGCCTACAGAGGGTGAGGATCTAAAGCAGAACGAAGGCCTCCATCCTTCTTCAGGAGGAGATAATAGCTACGGCATCGCCGAAGGCCAAAGAAACTCAGGCCAGATTGGGATCAATTGTGGGATCGGCTCCTCGAGCAGGGATTAGGCCCTTTTACACCCTTGCAACTTCTTTTTAGATAGAGAGTGGTAGGATGGGGTTGAGTCCTGCTTTGCCTTCTTGTGTTTCTGCTTTGACTTGGGCTTACCCAGTGACCTTGACGAGGACCAGTCGCAAGATCGGCCTCCAGAGCGATAATGGGTCCATGCCCTCGACTCAGAACAGAAGCGGAGCTTCAGTGGCTTCCTTTGATGTTCCGCAACATACAGCTTCAGTTCAGTCTCAAATTACCTTCGGGTGCATACGGGCATATTCCTCACACGACTTGGGGTCATGGCCCTAGCCCAAACAACAGAGGCACACCTCATATGGGTTTGTCACTGACATCGGTTTATGACAGTCACAGCATGGCTTGAACCCTGTTTTTTTAATTGGGGACATTGTACTCTTGCACACTAGAATTTAGTTTGAAAAACTCATCAAACCGAAGTAAAAGGGAGCATAGCTCTGCTTCATCACTTCCGGGACACAATGAAGTCAATGCAGAGCTGTACAACTCCATGTAGCAGTGTCGGAGAGCACTGCTATATAAACTTCCTGATCCAGTCTGACGCCTAAGGGAAATTATAAATGTGAGGATTCTGCCCTTTGAAGTACCCATCATAAGCCATGGTTTATTGTGAGATCTTCGAAAGATGGAGCTACCACTCGTCCCGAGGGCAGGCTTGATTGATTGAGACCCTGTCGATTCCTTTGAGTATCAGGACTCCAGGAGAATCGTACATCCTTGATGCCCCCGAGATTCTCCTGCGCTGTAGCACTTCAAGAGAGTTGTGCCCTTGATACCCATGAGATATCTTTGGTCCTCCTCTGAATAATGAACTTCCCTGGTAGCCCCTTGTGTCCCTTCACACCTGGCAGTCTGGGAGGGATACTGTTATAGGTTATGGCAGGGACCAAACATCGGCTCGTGGACAACATGGAAACCTACTTTATTAGTAATGAGAGTTAACCCATGCACACCTCTTTACAATGGAAGTTCAAATGTATTTTGAATTCATGCATCATACACTGTAATCATATAATACACAAATATGCTGTATGCTCACCAGGGTGACAAGTTGCATGACCAAGAAAGCACTCTCATGCCCTACCCATAAGCTGGAAGGTTTAAACTGCAGCCAGCTCATACTATGTGACTTTAAGTGTTCTCTAACACCTGACCCATCAGTGGCAAGGGCTAGACTGCAAAGGCTCACACTGTCTGACCCAGAGTGTCTTCTCATACTCGACCCATCAGCTGGAAGGACTGCATCCTCCTACCCACGAACAGGAAGGCATACACTACACCAGAATCAAAAGCTCCATGACAGAGCCTACTCTCGTACTCTACTCATCCGCTGGAAGACTTACGCCCTCATTACAAGTTTGTCAGAACAAGATGGGGTATTTACCACACGTGGTAAATACCATTACCCCAGGGTGAGATATTTACCATGTGTGGTAAATGCCTCCTATTTTGATTTTTCAACAGGAAAACAAGGCTTAACACGTGGAAACGGTTTGTAACACACCAAATTACACGTTTTGCCTTTTTCCCCCAGGTCTTTTCTCCGCAATAAATTTCGGCAGGTTTGTCCTGCTGGAATTTATCAGGGGAAAATTGCCAGGATGTGATAATGATCACACTACTCATGATTCTGATCCTTGTGTAAAGACTTGTTTACACAGGGATTAGAAATTAGCCCTGAACAAGTAATGAGGGCCTTAGACTGCACCATACCATACTCATGAGCTGGAAGTCTTTGACTCCAGCATACCTTGCCCATGAACTGGAAGGCCTACACTGTGCCAGACTCAACAAACTCTACTACAGTGTACTCTCATACACTCCTGATGTAAGCCTTAGACTGCACTATACCCATCTCTTGAGCTGCTAAGCCTACATTGTACTCTCATACACTCCTGATGTAAGCCTTAGACTGCACAATACCCAACTCTTGAGCTGCTAAGCCTAGAAGGTACTCTCATACACAGGTACTCTCATACACTACTCGTGCTGGAAGCCTTAGACTGCACTATACCCATCTCTTGAGCTGCTAAGCCTAGAGTGTACTCTCATACACTACTCGTGTGCTGGAAGCCTTAGGCTGCACTATACTCATCTCTTGAGCTGTTAAACCTAGAATATACTCTCATTCACTACTCATGAGCTGGAAGGCTTAGATTGCACCATGCCTAACCCATGAACTGGAAGGCCTACACTGCACCAGCCTCAGCAAGCTCTACTATAGTGTACTCTCATACACTACTCATGTGCTGGAAGCCTTAGACTGCACTATACACATTTGTTGAGCTGCCAAGCTTAGAGTGTACTCTCATTCACTGCTCATGCCCTGGAAGCCTTAGACTGCACTATACCCATCTCTTCAGCTGCTAAACCTAGAGTGTACTCTCATACACTACTCGTACTGGAAGCCTTAGACTGCACTACACCCATCTCTTCAGCAGCTAAACCTAGAGTACTCTCATTCATTAATCATGGACTGGAAGCCTTAGAGTGCACTTTACACAACCCGTGAGCTCCTAAGCCTAGAGTGTACTCTTACACTACTCGTGCTGGAAGCCTTAGAGTGCACTATGCACATTTCTTGAGCTAAGCTAAGCTTAGAGTGTACCCTCATTCACTGCTCATGCCCTGGAAGCCGTAGACTGCACTATACACAACCCGTGAACTGCTAAGCCTAGAGCGTACTATTGTACCCTACACTCTGCTCTTTTGCTAGAAGGTCTAGACTGCACCTGACTCACATGCTGCACAGCCTAGTGACTGGTATACCCTACACATGGAGTTAACTTCAATTCAACACCAATACTATAAAACACCTATACCAAATCCAGTTGTAACATCTGATATTCACATACATGGCTGTGGCCGAGCTTGAGAAATGCGTTCATGGGGGCCTCTGCTGAGTTTCGCATCCTGTATTCACACTCTCTAGTCCCTTGCTGAGAATCAGAGGGCATGTAAAAACGCTTGTAAATAAAGCTTATATGGTATGTAACAAAGTGCTTCTTTTTTCTCTTTGTCAATAGATTTTGCACAGATTCTGTTGGGTATTGTCAAAATTACTGAATTAATAAACGGTTGTCTGCCATCAGCCCCATGGAGGCTTTTAAATTAGGCCGACATTAGGAGAGCTAGGCCTGAAATGAACACAACCAGTATCTTACGTCCTCTGTTATTCATTTAATAAATGAAGCATCAAAACTTCTCACAAAATCCTTGAGAGCAGTTATTTTTCTGTTGCTCCGGTGGTAGATTTCCAGAATCCCCTTCTCTGCTGACTCCACAACCAAATGAATGCATCACTGAAGACATCATAACTCCAAGCAATATGGCTGAAAAATGGCATTCTATTGGTTGTCCTGGAGCCTGGAAGTGGGAAAATCGGAGGATCAAACACTCCTCACCCTGTAGCCACTCTGCCACTACAGGAAGAGGCGGACCTACTGAGAGCACAGAGAAGACCCCGATTGGTCGCTTTATATTCCCGGAGGCACTGCAGAGATTCCTGGCCGCCAGAATTTCCGTTACCTGCTGAACTCTACACATGGAATTCCTGCAGTTATGAATTAAACCCATTTGAATTTGGAATTAGTGTGGAGCCGAAATAAATAGCCAGGCGCAATCCGCACGGTATTCCCTATACCAGTGAATTTAATGCAGGTATTTATAACCTACTCTTAGCAGGTGGAAAATGTCTGTCTGGTTCCTGTGTAGGAGGGCAAGGGGGGGGAGGGGGGAGGTTGGTGGAACTGCAACAAACAATTGTTGTAACGTGGATCTAATTCCTGGTTTACATCTAACTACCATTTGATAAACACTCAAGTTTGAAAACATTTTACTTAGGGCTTCCCTTATATCGCAACAGATGCTTGCATTTGCTAAACAATCGCCCAATGAAGCAACATTGAATTTATAAAGTCGCGAAACGTGTTGCTTGAACTACTTATGAAAAAGTAGTTTAGAAAGCGTATTAAAGGAAAATTTAAACAATACTTATAGATTCATGAGATTATCTTTCAAGTCTTGACTTCAGAACCTGTCTTATTTTTCTCTCAAGTGTGCACCAGTTTCTGGCAAAAATTTGGAAAACAGTTACTCAAGAAGTGCTGAAGAACAAGTTACTTACCTTCATTAACACTCTTTCTGGTAGGGATGCAATCTAGCCACCGATTTCTCACCTTTTAAACATTCCCCAGGTGTCACACTGGATCCGGAATCCTTTCCATAGCACCCCTGCGCACCAGAAGGTGGCTCCCTGAGGCTCTGCACCGACGCCATTCTGCTCCAGAAATAACACGCAGAGCCTAAATGGCCTACTTCCATGCACTAATGCCAGTTGCTTTCAAGTCTGTCCGCGCCCCCACACACACAGTCCCAAAAGCGAATTGGTGGACAGTATGTAGATTCAAAGGCTTGGGATCTTATTAAAGGTAGAGTTCAAACACAGAACAGGGAGGATGGGAGGGTCGGTGAGGAATCTGCAACTAGATAAACATAAGTAACTTATTCTTCTCACAGTGACCTCTAGCCGCAGATTCCTCACCTTTTGATTAGATACCATAGCCTCACCAAACGGGAGGAGGGCTGTGGATGGACTCAAGCCAGAAAGAACAAGCAGGCGAAGTGCCCTTCTCAGTGGACTTAACTGACCAGACAATAGTGCTTCATGAACGTATGGAGGAATGCCTACGTAGCTGCCTGGCAGATGCCTAGGAAAGGGACTCCACTTGCTAATGCCGTGGTAGCAGCTTTGGCCCTTGTGGAATGGGCACAAAGCTCTTCTGGAGGGTTCTACTTCACCAGGGCGTAGCAGATGTTAATACAGCACACAATCCAACTTGAGATGGAAAACTTCTGCACAGCCTTGCCTTTTTTTGTTATCATCAAAAGACACCTTGAGGCCAAGATGACCTCAACCACCTCCAGAGGAAGGCTGAAGGTGTTCAGCTGTTGCTGCTGAATCTCCACGATTGAAGGTTGCAAAGGCCAAGGTGGAGAACCTGACTGGTCTGCTGTGACAGCAGATCCTCCCCAAGCAACAGCTTGATCGGACAGATGCTAAAACCCAGGAGTTCTGGATACCCTACTCTGTGCCTAGTCTGGAGCCACTAGGATGACATGGCCCCGGTCTGTCCTGATCTTCTTGAAAACTTGGGGCATGAGTGGTATAGGCAGCAAGGTATACAGGAGTCTCAAGTTCCATTCGAGGCACAACGCGTCTGCCACTGCAGAGCTTTTGCTGTCTTTTCTGAAATCTGGACGTAGTCTGAGAAGTCCCCTTGATGTTGGACCCCCTGGGACTTCAGAGCTCACTGCAAAGCCTGCATATGCCACCTGCTGTGCTTGACCAGCAGGATGCAGGAGGCCATCAGTTCCAGCAACCTCAGAGTTGACCTCATTTAAATCCAGGACTGAGACTGAAAGATCAGGGTGAATGTCCTAGATTCCCTTTCCAGAGGGTAAGGTACGAAACCGAACTGTGTCCAGAATGGCTCCAATGAAGGAGAGCGTCTGTGAAAAAATCCTGTGCGACTTCGGCACGTTTGTTGTGAACCCCAAAGATAACAGGAGGTTTGCTGAAGTATGGATGTGGCTGACGACTGACTAGGGCAAGCCCACCTTCAACAGCCAGCCTTTGAGGTAGGGAAAGACTGGCATCCCGGACCTCTGAAGGTGTGCTGCCCCCACCACCATCACGCTTATGTACACCAGAGGGGCGCTGGTGAGTCCAAAGGGGGCAGAGCAGACTGAAAATGCTCCTCTCCCACCACAAACTGGAGGTAGCACCAATGGGCAGACAGGACAGGAACATGGAAACAGGCGTCCTGCATATCCAACACCACCAGTCTCCACGATCAAGGGCAGAAAAGACCTGGGCCAGGGTGAGCATCCTAAATTTCTCCTTTCAGAGAATGCGATTTAGAAGGCACAGATCTAAAATGGGTTGAAGACCTCAATCCTTCTTGGGCACCAAAGAGTAGCGGGAATAGCTACTATGTCCCACTTTTGGCGCTGGCACTCCATCTATATCCCCTTTAGCCAAAAGGGGAAGCACTTCCTGCCACAAAATGGAGATGGTCCTCCATCAGTCATTGGTTTAGTCGGAATGTGTGGCAGGGATGAAAGAAAGGGCAAGTCGTAACCCTTGCTGCCAATTTGAAGGACCAACCTGTCCGATGTGATTGCTTGCCAACCCGGATACATGTCCCACTTCCGGCGCTGGCACTCAATCAATCAGGGAATTGTGAAGTGCGCTACTCACCCGTAAGGGTCTCAAGGCGCGGGGGGGGGTGGTTCAGCTCCGGTCAGACGAAGAGCCAGGTCTTGAGGGTCTTCCTGAAGATGTGCAGAGTGGGGGCGTGTCTGATGTTGATCGGAAGCTCGTTCCAGGTCTTTGCCGCGATGTAGGAGAAGGCTCTTCCACCCTATCTGGCTCTGTGGATGCGCAGGGTTTCGGCGAGGGCGAAGTCGGCGGATCGGAGGTTTCTCTTGGGTACGTGGAAGGAGATTCTTTCATTGATATATTGGGGTCCGGTGTTGTGGAGACATTTGTAGGCGTGGGTGAGTATCTTGAAGGTTACTCTTTTCTCGACTGGGAGCCAGTGGAGGTCTCGCAGGTGTTGAGTGATGTGTTCGTGTCGAAGAGGACGAGTCTGGCTGCGGTGTTCTGTATGGTCTGGAGCTTGCGGAGCAAAGATTTGTTGAACCCGGCGTAGAAGGCATTTCCGTAGTCCAGTCTGCTGGTTATGAGTGCGTGGGTGACGGTCTTTCTTGATTTGGGGGGATCCATTTGAAGGTCTTGCAAAGGATGCGGAGGGTGTTGAAGCAGGTGGAGGCAACGGCATTGATCTGTTGGGTCATGGCGAGGGAGGAGTAGAGTATGATGCTGAGGTTCCAGGCACGGTTTGTGGGGTGGGGGGGGGCTGCCGAGGGCACTGGGCCACCAGGTGTTGTCCCATGCAGAGGGGGAGGGGCCAAGGAAAAGGACTTCTGTATTCTCCGAGTTAAGCTTCAGGCAGCTGCAGCTCATCCAGGATGCGACGTCCTTCATTCCCTCCTGGAAGCTGAGTCTGGTGGTGAGGGGGTCCTTAATCAGGGAGAGGATGAGCTAGGTGTCGTCAGCGTAGGATACTAGGCTGAGTCCATGCTGTCTGACGATGGCGGTGAGGGGGGCCATGTAGATGTTGAAGAGCGTGGGGCTTAGCGATGATCCTTGGGGTACTCCGCAGTTGATCTCTGTAGTTCGGAGAGGAAGGGCGGAAGTCTGATTCTTTGGGTTCTGCCGGTGAGGAAGGAGCAGAGCCAGTCGAGGGTGGTTTCCTGTATGCCGGTGTCGTGGAGTCTGGCGGTGAGAGTGTGGTGGGAGACGGTGTCGAAGGCTGCAGAGAGGTCGAGTAGAATCAGGGCTGCGGTGTGGCCTTGGTTGAGGATGGTGCGGATGTCATCTGTGGCGGCAAGTAGGGCTGTCTCAGTGCTGTGGTTGCAGCGGAATCCGGATTGGGAGGGGTCGAGGATGGAGTTCTCTTCGATGAATTTCGTTAGTTGAACGTTGAGGATCTGCTCAGTGACTTTGGCCGCGAAAGGGAGGAGAGAGATGAGTCGATAGTTCTTGAGGTCCGTCGGATCTGCTGAGGGCTTCTTGAGGAGGGGCTTGACTTCTGCGCGTTTCCAGTCGTCGGGGAATATGCCGGCTTCGAAGGTGGTGCTGATTGTACGTCGTATCTCAGGTGCGTTGGCGGCAGAGGCTCTGTGGAAGATGGCAGGGGTCTGTGGGGGCTCCTGAGTGAATGCCTTTCATGGTCAATGCGATGCGGTGTCTTCGGTGGTGACCGGGGTCCAGGAGGAGATGGTGGGCTGGAAGTCGTTGCTGTGGGGGGGGGGGGGGGAGGAGGAGTGGATTCGGTGTCCGGAGTCTGTTCGTTGAAGTTGTCTTAGAGGGATCTTATTTTCAGGTGGAAGTAGAAGCCAAGTTTGTTGCAGAGGGTCTGGGAGGGTGTGACGTCTGTGGCTTCGCTGGGGGGCTTGGTGAATTCCTGGATGATGCTGAAGAGTTCCTTGGAGTTTTTGGCGTGGATTTTGTTTCCGACGAAGGTCCTTTTAGTGGATCTGATGAGTTGGTGGTATTCTGTCGTGGCGTTCTTCTATGTGGTGCGGTCTTCTGGAGTTTTGCTGTTTCTCCAGTTCTTCTCGAGACGTCTGCAGGTGCGTCTGGATTCTTGGAGGTCGGCGGTGAACCAGGTGGCCTTTCTTGTGCGCTGTCTGTTGGGGTTGCGGGGCGAACTTGTCTGCGCAGTTGGTGATCCATCTGTGAAGTTCTTTGGCTGCGGAGTTGATGTCGGTCGAGGTGGGGGGGGAATCGCGGAGGAGGGTGGAGTTGAGGTGCTCCTTGTGACCTTGCTCCAGTTCCTTCACAGAGGGCGAGGTGCAGGTTTGGGGGCGGTGTGTTTGTCGATGTGGAAGTGTACGCAGTGGTGGTCCGACCAGGGGGGTTGCATGGTGTGGCTGAAGTGGATGTTGTTACCCCCTGTGAAGATGGGGTCGAGGGTGTGTCCTGCCTTGTGGGTGGGGGAGGTTACGAGTTGTTTCAGTCCGATGCTGGCGAGGTTGTCTAGGAGGGTTGCGGAGTTGGGGTCGCTGAGGTTGTCGAGGTGGAAGTTGAGGTCTCCGATGAGTATGTAGTCCATGGAGGTGATGGCGTGGGGCGCGATGAGGTCGGTGATGGTAGTGGCGAATGCGGTTCGAGGTCCAAGGGGTCTGTAGGCGAGGGTGCCACGTAGGGTCGTTCTGGGGCTGGTCTGGAAGTGGAGGTGTTCGGTGGTGGACGGGGAGTCGCTCACGCTGGAGGTGGTGAGTCGGAGGGAGGTCTTGTGTGTGATGGCGAGTCCTTCCCCTGGGCGGTCCTTCCTCTGTATCTTGTATTCGTCGGGGATGGCGGTGGCGATGTCGGGGGCAGAGATGGGGTTGCTCTACGTTTCTGTGAAGAAGGCGACGTCTGGCGAGTGTGTCGAGAAGGTCCCAGATCTCTACAGCGTGTCTGTGCAGGGAGCGCACGTCAAGGAGGATGCACCTCAGGGCTTCAGGGGGGGCTGGCGTCCGGCGTGGAAGCAGCGGCCGTGGGGTTGCGGAGGATGGTGAAGGTGTGTCGGCAGGAGAACTGGCCGTGGGTGGTGTTCGGCGTAGACAGCTGGCAGTTGTAGTTCCTTCCGGGGTTGAGTGCGAGGAGGGCAGCTGGGTCGTAGTGGTGGGTGGTCGGAGAACCAGGGTCCCTGGTGCTGGTCGCGGACGGGGGCAGACAGGCTCGCCTTTGGTGCGGCCGCCATTAAATAGGGAAGGGGGAGGGAAGCGCAGCTGGGAGGCGGGAACCGGCAGGGGGGAGGGGCAGCGGGGGCAGCAGTGGTGGGAAAACGGCGGCGAAAACGGGCACGGAGGACACAAACAAGGGCACAGGTAACGAAACAGGCAAAATACACAGAAAGACAGAAGACTAAAATTAAAGGCACAATAACAAAAGACAACAAGACAGACAATAAAACGGGCACAAACACGAAGACAGACAACAGCGGACCAGCAGAAGAGCAAGGCTCTCCCACTGGACCACCGGGGATGAGGCGCAGGAAGGAGCCTGCGGGTGGAGGAGGGCCTCGAACACCTATCTTACATAGAGGTGTAGGGGCAGCGGCAGCAGCACAACAGCGGAGCTGCGGGGGCGGAGAGCAGAGTCTCTGACCAGGAGGTCAGAGGTCTTGCTCACACGTGCGTGCAGCGGCCGCCATTCTATCCTCTCCACGCACTCCTGCACTCCATCTATAGCCCCTTTAGCCAAAAGGGGAAGCACTTCCTGCCACAAAATGGAGATGGTCCTCCATCAGTCATTGGTTAGATGTCGGCATGTGTGGCAGGGATGAAAGAAAGGGCAAGTCGTAACCCTTGCGGCCAATTTGAAGGACCAAACTGTCCAATGTGATTGCTTGCCAACCCGGATACAATCTGTGAATTCTGCCTTCCACCGGGTGGCTCTGACCTGGCAAGGGTACACCAAAGAAGTTTGGCAGGTGGTTCAGCTGGGTTGCTGGGGAGGGTGGGGTTGAACTGGGAGGCACGCTGACCTTGGCCACTGGGGCAGTGCGCACCACAGCATCGATCGCATAATTGCGGAGTTCCCTGCTGGAGTATAGGCTGACGGTAGGAAATGCCTCTACTAAAGCCACAAAAGGACTGGCGGAATTGCTGCTGGCGAGGCTGGGTAGAGAGGCAGAGAGAGTGAGTAGTAGCCCTACTCACCTTGAAGGGCTCAAGGGCAGGGCCAGCCTTTTCCCCCCAAACAAGCGAGTGCCATTGAATGGCATGTCCATCAGCGAGGACTGGACGTCACCCGAGAACCCAGTGGATCAAAACCATGCATGACGGCGAATGGCGACACTATGGCTCGCCCCACAGTCGGTGGTGTCCGAACCACAATGAATCGTGAACTTTCGCCGCATCATGACAGTCCTGAATTGCCTGCGAGAGGTCGAAGGTCCTCCGGAACACCGGGAAGGACTTGTGTCCCTGAGTCCCAAAGGGCGTAGATGTAGCGGCTTAGCAGACAGGAGGCATTAACTGATGGGAAGGCCAAGCTGGTGGAGGAAAATAACCTCTTCCCGAACATCTCCACTCTTTTTGGATTCCGTTCCATGGGGAGTTGTAGGGATATTGTTGGGGTTAGTCCAGCTAGTGGAAGCTTGCACCACAAGACTCTCCAGAGAGGGGTACTTCTACAAAAAAAGCAGGGTGCCCGGAGCAGACCGGTGGCACCTGACAAACTGATGGTTCCCCGGAGGATCTGGAACAAGGCTTAGCCCAAGCCCCTAGGAAGGTATCTGTCAAGGCCTCATTGAATGGAAAAAAAGGCTCAGAAGCAGCTGGGCAGGCTGAAAAACTTCAGTCAGTACATTTGTTTTCATCTCCATGGTGAGGCAGTGAGGTCAAGCACTCTACCATACCATGCATAACCATGGCGTAGGATGCAGATTCTTCCATGGCTGGTCCTGGAGGAGAGAAAAAGGCTGAGGGAGGTATCAAGCCCACTAGCGTCTTGTAAGTCCTATATCAATTATCACCCATATAGGACTGAGAAAACTCATCACCCTGTTCACCAACATTGTCTGAAACCGCTCCAAAAAGGGAGAGGAGAGAAGAGAATGTTGTCTGCCGTGATGTAAAGCGAACGCCGAGACTTCGGTTTGATTCGGTCTAAGTCGGACAGGCATCAAATGAGTGTCAAGGTACAATGGCTGGCGCGGTGATGGGCGCTGGTGGCAGTGTCATTACTGAAGCCAAGGGCAGAAGAGGGTCCTACTGGCGCTGAGGGCTAATCTGGAATCCAGGAAGTGGGCTTATCAGCTCTGTGAGGACCAAAGGTGCCTCGTATGGAGTCGGCAGAGATCCGAAGAGCCAGAGCATAGCTGGGTGGAACTCTTTGGGCAGGCACTGTGTGGCTGAAGGCCAGAGAAATTCAGACTGTGTCTGAACCAGCTACGAAATTGGCTTCGAAGTTGGCCAACTTAGGGAGGTGGAAAGGGACCATTGGTCCACTCGCCCACTCACTTTGTCAGGGGAGTGGAAATGGCAAGAAGTAGCGGAACTCCACTTTGAGTTCATATATATCTTGTGCTTGGAACGCAATCAAGTCCGGCCTCTAGAGCGGCTCTGGGTTCGAGCCTTCGCCTGGAACTTTGAGTGGTTGTGATGCTGTGTCTTCTTGTACTTGGTGATGTAAAGCTTCACGTCGTGTTTCCTGATGGCCTTCGGGTTCATCGACGCACATTCTCCGCAGGTCTTCGAGTTGTGGCTCGACCCCGACACCACAGAGACACCTGGTGGGAATCCATCACAGACATTTGTTTGCGACAGTCCCTACAGGGCTTAAAACCTGTCGTTTTAGGAGGTGACATCCCTTGCACACTGAAATGTGAGTCGAAAATCATAAGTAAAAGTGTCATGTAGAGTGCTGCTTACAGATTTTGAATAAAGGATTGCAGGCTCTTCTGCCCAAAGGTGTACAAGCTGGAAAGATGCAGGTTTTCTAAACCTTGGTAGTACTGTAGCTAAGGGAGACTTCAGGGAAGGACGTTCAAATGAGGGCTGGGAGAAAGCAGCATTCACTACATTACCCACTTCATATTTTTTTCGTGGTGACTTCCATACCAATCTAGCTCCCTCTGCCACAAGTGGTAACTAATTTCAGCAAACAGAGTCAAATATAGGTTGCTATGTCCAAGATAGTGACAATATCCATATATTGGCACGCCAGATTAAATGCACTTAAAACTGAGATTGTTTCGGCCACATAACTGAAAGCGAGACTCACCAATTGTATGAACCATCAGCATTGCCTTCATTACCCTTACACACTAAGCGATGGCTGCCTAGGACAGTGGCTGCAGCGAAATCTGCATATTGACAGTCAACGACCCTACCAACATAGAGCATGAGCCTACTATGTCTGCATACAAAAAGGAAAATGCTACTTACCCAGTATGAATCTGTTCTTGGCATACAGGTTAGCCACCGCTTTGGGAGATAACTGCTTTTTAGTGTATGCACAGCATGTGATCTACAGCTCACATGCCTCGAACGGAAAATGCTACTTACCCAGTATGCATCTGTTCTTGGCATGTAGAGCTGTAGAGTCACATGCGCCCACCCGCCTCCCCGGGTACCTATACCTGTTGCAGTTACATTTTACTTAGATACATACATACATGGACATCTCTTACTAACTCCATTATCACCCTTTGCGGCAAACAATCTAACAATGGAGTTGATGCCCATGCGCACTATCACCGAAAGGAGGAGTCACCTACCTCGTGACTGGAAAAGACTTCTTCGAACAAAAACAAAGTGCAAACATCCAGACCCAACACTAGATGGCGGGCTATGCACAGCATGTGATCTACAGCTCACATGCCTCGAACACAAATTTACAAAAAGAATGATCAATTGTTGTTTTGAAAAGGTGTAGGACAAATTCTTACAGTGAACATACTTGATCAATTACTTTTATATGGCACATAGAGGAGACGGAATATATATATCCAATTATAGTTCTCGCATTTGTGCATGACAAGTATGGGTGAGCTCTTAAAAAAAAAAATTGAAGCTAAAAGGAAAAACAAGGTTTAAAGAAATAAAGCTTCTGTTATGGTGCTGCATGGGCGAAAAGAACTGAAGGGGATATGGTACGTTGCGTTTAATGGACACGAGAGCTCGAAGAATGTTTCATACTTCGATTTTAGTTTCAGATTTTTTTTTTTAAATCTCCTTCGTTGATGGAAGATGTTGGGGGCGGTATTTTTATGATCTGATGCATATGCTTTAAGCAATCTGACCAGTTATGCAACTCAATAAATAATTAAAATTGGAAAATTAAAGCCAAAACCATAATCTCATTGTCCACCAGAGGTCCTTGCTGCAACTTTCACATTTCTTTCACATACAGTGAGATTCACTGAGGTTCTTCGCTGCATAAAACATATTTTGAACTCATAACCCATCCTATGTGGGTGCTTGGAATGCTACCCTACCCTTAAACAATCTACTGCAGGGACTCCCCCAGGTATTAGTAAGAATTTTGGGTTTGTCTGCTGCAGGAACATACACTTGAATCCATAATGTAATTAGTATTTTAAACTTCTGCCTATCCCTCTTCATCTGAAGGTCTGAATGATGTGGAAATGTCTCTTCCCATCTAAGCAGGAAACAGTTACTTGCCTGTAACAGTAATGTGGCAGTTGGATTTGTCACAGATTCACGTGCTATGCATTCTTCTGTCATTTAGTCGTTAGACCAAAAACCAGATTTGTCTTAAAAATAAAAGGTAATAAAATAGAAAATATTAACGGGTCCAGACTTTATAAAAGCCATTGTTAACACGCATCACCCAAAAACCCACAAAGGCAAACACATGGGGTGGACCACAAGTCTCAATACACACTGACATCTGAAGAAGGTGAGCTAAAAACACATACGCTTGGCTGCTCTGAAAATAGAATCATAGTTAATTGTCATAATCTGCACTTGTGTAGCAACCGTGAAATTAGTTGGTGCAAATGGGAAAACCATTCAAATGTTTTGTGGGATAACAGCGCTTGCGATTCCGACCGGCAGCGAGAATATGTGCTTGTGCAATGCCCTACATTTGAAGAGGTTGAGCGAGGCCCATTGTTGGGACTGGAATGTCCTCTGCATGGTCCACAATCATGTCCCCTGCCCTGCGTGCCCGAACCGAGCGTGCCTGCTATCGTGGCTTTTAGGTCGAGCCTACAAGACAGCAAAAGCGGTCTGGTTGTAAAAGACCTACTGTGGGCTTACCAAGAACTTGCAGGGGTTTAGAGCCCCGACATGGCTTTATTGTCACTCTCATTTGCTTGCTTCTTTATTTGATGGCCTTCCTTGTTATTCTATGTGAATTTGTAGGGAGTGGCTTATCACCCGGGAAAGTATCTAGGCTCTGTCCTTCTTGTGTTTGTCACTTCCCTGGGTAATAGCCTCTACCAGTCCTCTTGACTAGATGAAATGAAACGAAACGGCACTTCTATAGCGCATGGCTACCAGGGAGCATCCCAGCGCTGAAGCTGAAACTGGGGCAGACGAACACCTAAGGGAAAAGCCAGGTTTTTAATTGTTTCCGGAAGACAAGGTGATTAGGTTCCCTGCGCAAGTGCAAAGGCAGGGAATTCCAGAGTCTGGAGGCATTATACGCAAAAAGCCGGCCGCCACTTCTAGCCTTCTTAATCCTAGGGACCACTACTAGGTGGAGCTCATCTGAGCGAAGCGGTCTGTTCGCCCTATAGGGGCGAATCATGGCATTGTTAATCGGTGGCCCGCTCCCTTCCAGAGACTTATGGGTGATACAGAGGGCTTTAAAGTTAATTCTCTCCTGCACCGGGAGCCAGTGGAGAGAGCGCAGCGCGGGCCTTGCAGAACAGCGATTTGAAATCCCCATAAGCATCCTTGCCGCACAGTTTTGTACAATCTGCAGTTTCGCAATTACCGAGATCGGGGCACCAAAATATAGGGCATTGCCATAGTCTATTCTAGATAGAATGAGTGCCTGAATCATCAGCTTTTTGGCTTGAAAGGGAAGTAGGGGGAACTATTTTCTTTTTGGTTAAGCACTCATCAGAGGGCATGTGTTTTCCAGCTCTCTCCCTCATGTTTTGCTCTGCCTGCCACCCCCAAAATACCCACCCCCTTCTTGTGGCTGATCGCTCTCTCTCCCCTGCACTTCTATCCCCACACCTCACACCCAATGCTACATTTTGCTATCTCACGTGTATGCTTCTCCCTTGACCCGAAGGTGCTTTCTTTTGTTGCTTTCCCCAACCCACTCCCCCCACCTCCTTCATTTATTTTTAAATCTATCTTTTAAAATATTTTTTGTTAGCGAGCCAGGCAGCAAATCGCTGCTGGCCCTTCACACAAGCGCTTTTATGCACTTACTGATGGCAGCCACCATCTTAGAATGGAAATAAAAACAAAAGAAAATGTCACATGTATGCATGATGATGCCTGCGCGCAGCTACAGAATGTCATGATTGGGTCATTGCATTTTTTTGGCCTATACTAAACAGCACCACCAAAAGCATTTATTTTTTACAAATGTTGTCCAGGATCAACAAAGAGCCATGACAAACCCAGTAGATCCCAAAGGCGAGACCTAAAGGCTTTGTCAATGCTTGTTGGATTTTGGCCCCAGGCCTCACATTAATCCCGTGTCTGCTCGGAGGCCTAAGTCTGCCCTCGACTTATAAGGGTTCTGGACTTATCCTGGATTTGGAAGGGCGAACCCCTCTTAGTGACAGCTGGACTAAAGTCCCTATCATAGGTTTCACACGTGTAGAACAGAGGTAGCAGTATACTTTGTTTTGTAGCGATTACAATCTGAACAGGCCAATTTACCTGTGTCATATGAGTGGGAACCTACTGGCCGACTCACCCAAAAATTCACCTGCTCACGAGAACCAGAAATTCTTGTGCCAAAGATCCTGTTCGCTGGAACGTAAGTATACTAATGGAGTGGTGTGCAGTACTTGGTGGCTTCAACAGGTTCTATCTGATACAGAGGGCTGCTAATTAGTCTTCCTGGAACTGCCATTTGGTGGATATCAGAGGTGAAGGGCGGGCTGCTGTATCTGTTGTCAGGGTGTTAAGGAACATTCAAATGGGAGCAGCCTTTTGTCTTTCTTCCTGATCACAGTCCAATGTGGCTGTTGATAGTCAATGTGCAGACTGCTCGCACCTCACTATGCCTCTGTTTTTGGTGCTCCAGCCTGGAGACAACCCTGCTGTTAGAAGCATCACTCAAGAAAAAGGCTGAACTGTGAATGACACATGAAAAGGGAACCGCCAGAACAGTTCTGAAAAGGCCGACAGGAAATCTATAAACCCTGTCTGCCAACTCTGTAAAAAATGTGGGCGCAGCAAACCCACTTGTCCCAGTTCCAAGTTCTCGTCAACTGAGATGGGGGCACTCCACTAAGTAGTTAGAAGATTGTTTACTGGTGCTGAGACCCAAAGAGCCCTGTCTGAGCAAGAGGGAAGGAAAGCACCAACCCTGCAGGAGGAGGCTGTTGGAAGGGGCTGTAGCAACTGACCCTGGAGCAGTGGTCCATCCAAGCAAGACATGCAACTTCAGTGATCAACGAGGTCAAGAGCACTGAGTGATCTAAGCAGCTTTGTCGGAGGAACCGTGGCAGTGCCGAATTGTGCCGGAGAGTCGCAGTGTGCTATCCCCATTGTCACCGCCAAGCCACTGAAGCTTGTGTGCCTGATTGGCTGGCCCTACTGTAGCAGGGATGGGACTGTACCTGTGTCACCCAATGTGTGGCAGTGAATGTAGACTATGTGACCACAGCACGGCCAGTTAGTACAGTGTGGTCCTGACCGCTCCAAGCAAATAAAGACTGCTATCCAAAGGTACCTGCCCAGGATACCCCTCTAATGGTAGAGAACCCGTCACTAACTCAGACATGCCTGGGAGCAAACCCTACTCTGACGATCTGAAACTGTTGCATCATGGCACTACCTGGCAAAGATGGTACCTAACTGCTGTGATGCTGAAGACCCAAGCAACTGATCGGGGTACTGCTACAGTGACCACGGACATTGCCTGGAAATGTCGCCATCGCTGGAGTCCTACATCTGGAGAAAAGAGCGTCCAACTGCCTCCATCCGGGGATGCCTCAGAGTGACTGACCACAGACTCACTGGAGTGATGGGACTGGTCCTGGTGAATGTTCGAGGCCCGTCTGTGCCAAATGATCATCGGAGCCCAGAACAGAGTATAAGCCAGAAGCAGCTTTTCCTGCCACAGCCTATTCGAGCCAGAATAACGCCCACATGAACCTCACTTAGAAGCCTGTGACTGCTTGCCATCACTACCAATGAGAGTTAAGTGTTGAAAGGGTTTACGTGGCCCAGGTTGCAGAGCTATTATAGGACATGCCCCAGGGAAGCAGTGGCAAACTAACCCAGATCCCATGGGGGTGGCCCAGAAGCCTATGCCTGACCCGTCGCCTCCCAGAGTCTGACACCAATTAAACTAGATCACAATTGTGCACCACCTAAAATTCTCAACAGTTCATCTGCTCAGTCGTTTGTTACTCGAGATATTCCACTGTATAAATATTCTCCAATGCTGCATTTAGTTTGCTTACCCTTCTTCCTCTTAACAGGTGTTAGCACCTTGTCGATCCTTGATTAACAGTGCAGTAAATAACTGTGGTGTTGGCTATTGGAGATACGCTAGCTACTTTCCAAGAGCTATAATCATCCCCTTTAATTCTAGTGTACTTATACGATGCTGCATTGCTCCCTTTCCAATGAGCACCTAGTACCTTGGACTTGTGTTTCTATCGGTTATAATCGGCACCAGGAGCACTGGATTTCTGGAGCTTCTTTAGAAGGGCTATAATCATCCCCCTTAATTCTACCTAAACTATTCAGAAGATGCTGCACTGGTCCTTTTCCCTTGAGCAGTCAGCATCTTGGATATGTGCTTCCATCTGATGCGATGGTCACCAAGATCATTGGATTTCTGAAGTTTCTTTGATTTGTTGTACTGGTGACATGACATCACCCTGGACCGACGCGCTTCCCATTCTATACAACCTCTCCTGCATGGGCCTCATTTCCTAGTCTTTCCTTCGGTGCTAACTCCTAATGAGAATGCCACAACAGCCACCAAGTTCATCCCCCTCCCTCATCTTCGGTGATGCTGACCACCAGAAAAACAAGTTCTTTTACTGGAATGGCTGTGTATTGTTACCCAAGGGGGGTATCATTTCATTACTGGTCTTCATATTTGTTTCCAGGGATTTGACCGCCTATCCTGGACCGAACTCTAATGTCTTTATGTTCACTATGCACCCCACAAAATTCAACAGAGGTATACCTGTTGCTTCCTTATGCAGCTTGAAGGAATTTCCTTTTGCTCATTAGTAGTCACAACTGAACCTGTATGTTGATCCTTGCGAGGGGCGCAGCTAGCGATGGCATTTTGAGATCTCTCTTGGTCAGACTTGCATTGCCTCGAAAGGATAAAAGGGTTTTAAATCTACTGTGACTCAAAGATCCTTCTTGTGACACACTGGTATTTGGAAGTACAAATTCTTCCAGTCTAGTGTTGTCAAAACAATTCACTCCTCACCCAAAGGAATCACGTTGAGCAGCGCAGCCATCTTGCCCTTGCATGCTGTGGTCAAGCCCAGAGAGCTGGGCTTCTATGTGGTAAGTATGTCAGACCCACATCTTGTCATGGCTGCTCTCTGGGCATGTCTGCCAATCCCCTTCTCCAGCAGAGGTTTATCTGCCCTTGTAACAGCAGACTATGTTGCGACTTTGTAAGATTTAATTTCACTTCTCTCCGGTGAAAAGAAACGTATTCTGGCCTATCAGCTGCAGAGTCTTCTCAAAGCAAATTAGCCCTTGGTAGGGTTGTGACGCATCATTTGAATCTGCTTGTATAAAGCCCTCCTATGAGCTCTCTGCCCTGGTGTGGATGGAACCATCCCTGTGTTGTATCGGACCGCCCAAATGCTTGAAAGGAAGAAACCACACTCTGCCCCTGTATGGGTTTAAAAAATTGCATTTTCCGCGGCAAGAACTTTTATTGCTTCCATGATCTTTCCAATGCTATCGAAGAATTCTTCGAAACAGTTTCCCACATGGCGCTTTGCCATCAAGTAGCAGATTTAGGACCCATGCCTGTCCTTCTGGTGAAGGTCCAGGCATTATCAACAAGAAGCAGACTCAAGGCTGCTCAGCATACGCCCAGCACAGCGTTCATGCACTTGTTGGGTAAACTTGTCCCACATGCTCCAACCTTAGCCATATCATATGCTTTTGTGGCACTGCAGGAGTGCAGGCACTTAGGCTCAATTATTTTCCCTACCTCGAAACTAAGGCTGAAGAGCTGGCCCCTCTCACTGCTAGTGAAGTTGTTATACATACCTCCTATGTGTACTCTCTGGCTTTCTATTACTGCTGGAAGTTCTCCACCTATGCCAGTGGTAAATGAGTGTCTCCTGGTGGCCGAAATCATCATACGTTTTGGCACCAATTTAGATTTACTTTCCATCATGTAAGCTGTGGAGTACAAAAGGAAATTATTTCCTGCTACTAAAGAGTTTCAACATTGTGGTATACGTTCCCTGGTAGTATGTCTTGGTTCCAGAGTCACCATTAACAATCCTACTGCCTGTGAGGTTCTTTTCCATGGTAACAATAAAAACATCTGCTGCCTTTCGGTGCAAATGTCAGTCTCATTGGAGGATTCAGCAACATAATTCTCCTGGAAAATCATCTCATTTGTTTTATCGTGACCCTAAAGTACAAGGGAAAAGGTGCTCTTTGTGGCTCCTTTTAATGTCCTGTAGTATGACACTGTCACTTTTGAGATCGAACATTTGAGGCGTTTTGGTCAAGAGGTCTCCAAATGTGTTTCCTTCACAACCAATAGTGCTGGAGCATGTTTGCAGATGTTAAATCTTCAGAGTGCCACCACACCATGGGACTTTGTTTAGCTATGTTGCATCTAGAGAATAATGAGTTGGGCGCAAGTACTGACATTTAAGTTTTGGGGCTGTATAGTCCGAAACCTTCTACCTTTTTAGGTGTCACTTTTAGACTGAAAACTTCTTTACTCCCATTCAGAGTGTTCTGCTTCATCGGCTTTCTCAAAACCGTCCAGACAAAAGCTCTGATTAGGCACTATCTAGGCCTGGGCAGGAAATTCTGCTCCGCTCGCGAAGTTTTTCCCACTCCGTGCTCAGAGTAGTGCACAGAGTTCCGAAAACACAGAGCTGAGTTTTTTTTCCTCGCTTGCGCTCGCCAACCTTAAGTTGGCGAGCGTGAGCGAGGAAAATCTTACTCCAGACCTCCTCCTTGCGATATTTCTCAACGTGGGCGGTCGTGGATGGCCGTCACTGCTTGCGTTGAGAAACATTCCGTTCGCATTGAGGAAGCTGCCGCTCGAGGAGAACATCTACTTGAGCGGCAGAAAGAAGTAGCGCCCTCTTGCGCTGTGCATGGTGCCATTCATACTGATTTTCTAGCGCGGGACAAACACCTGGTGCTAAAAATCAGCAGGAATGGAGTGACCTAACGTACCCCGCCGCTTGCAGAACTACGTGTAGCGC
This sequence comes from Calotriton arnoldi, assembly GCA_963921515.1. Classification (NCBI taxonomy): domain Eukaryota; kingdom Metazoa; phylum Chordata; class Amphibia; order Caudata; family Salamandridae; genus Calotriton; species Calotriton arnoldi. The sequence goes on from CAWUFW010010514.1 coordinate 580,686, forward strand.
AGCAGAGTTTTTTGGTCACTTCGCGGAGTTCCGCATAGCGGCACTCCGCCCAGGCCTAGCACTATCATGCACCACACTAAAAGCATTTTGTTTAGTAAACCAAGAGTTTTGAGTAAAAGTTGCTTGCATGCAACACACTGGGCATTAACATGGTCCAGAGTCAGATAAATGTTATACTGAATGCCAGTCAGCATGGAAACCAGGTCCAGGTCTTTGTGTTTGGAATTCTTTGAGCCACTCTGGCAACCATCTCTTCATATTCACTGTCATTGAGCTCTTTAAATAGCACTATTGAGACTTGGAAATAACAGAACGACTCAAATAGTTCTATGTATGGCACGAAGGCCGGGTGCTGTAGGTTTCCAGATTTCATCATTCTACCATCCCACTACTGATTATCCCCAATATTTATTTTGGTTTAAACACATTAAAGAAGATTCAGATTCATTTCACTATCATGCAAAAAATTTGAACATGTAACCAATTTAGTCAACACTAGCTCCAATTGCTTGGTTTTATGGTTCACTCAACAGATTTCAATGTGATCTGCCTTTTCGAGAGCCAAGTAGGACACAAATTCCTTCCACCGGCAATAATGGAACTATTACAGATGGGCAGGAGAATTGTATGGGTGGGGCATGATTACTTTGAGACGGGCTAGGTGCAACTATCTGACCAATCATTTTACACGAATGGACATAATGAATTAAAGCGCTATGTATCCAAGGAAAGCTTTCAGGTCCCAAAGTGATCTTATGCTAGGGGCAAACAATCTTTTTGTCCTCTTTATAGCTTCACAAGTAATGACTTCTCTTTCGGAATGCGTCAGTCAAACATCACAGTAGAACATTCTAAAATACAGTGAATCCTAGATTTTAGGTCACAATTTCCAATCATAGTCCAAATAATCCACTCCAGTCAATCACCCTTTTGACATGTAATATCACAAGGACAAAACAAATCAGTTAATCATTTAGAGAGTAACTTGCCCAAGGCTGTACCCATCCTCCTGCTAAAGTCAATCACATAAAATCTTCTGCAATCAAATCCTCAAGGGATGCACTTCCAAATCAACCATGTAACTTTCATCAACCATTATGGAATCAATTATCACCACACCCCTCTACTTCCCCTTAGAGGAATTACCTCTTAACTCAATCAAGCAGTATCTGGCGATGCTCTAAACTTATATGTCCAATGTATCTGTCCACCAGGAAGTAGCTGCCTTGATCTATGGATACCACTTTAGCCTCCTGAGTGGCAATCAAAGGACATCATTGTCTTCCAAACCCACCCATGGGATCTCACCATTCAAAAATTATCATAAGTACACATGACCCATTCCAGAGACCAGTGTGATTGTCCACATCCTCTGGACTCAATTATGGAAAACCCAAAGATGTTTTGAACCCACAGTCAAACTACTTTCACCGTGACTGGGGGGTTGTATTATTGTACGTACATCAATGCTTTGAGAAAGCTGTCTCCGATATGTTAATATAAAAAAAATGCAATCTTGCAAGTGACAATAAATCAGTTTATAAACTCTATGCCTCCACAAATACCTTGCTCCCTTACAATAAAAACAACAGCTACTCTCTTGACAAATAAGTGAACTTTCTCAGGGTTGAGGAAATACTGTCCGTTTTAAAATCAGTTAGTAGTGGTCTCTATTTCAGCTCTTCAGGTCCAATGTCTATTTTCACATTTCACAGAGATTTTGCCTGGCGGCATATATTGGTACAGAGTCCCCTATTATAAAAATGGTTGTAGTTAAAAACTCGATACTGTGGAATATTTCCTGCTAGTCTTTACAATCTCTTCCATAAAAATCAGTTGAATAAAAAAGAGAAAAAAGTGCCACTGGGTGACAATATTGGTAAGTCCTACCATGTATTATAAATAGAAATGTTTTTAATATATAAAAAGGAAATCCATTTGACTCATGTGAGGCAGATGTGGAGCTTATCCAAAAGGTTGTACAGTGCAAAGAATCAAAGGTTAGGAATGTTTAAAAGTTTGAGTAGAATCCGCTTCATCTCTTCAGACAGACTGTGGTGCAACATCTGTTAAATACTGGCAGCCTACAAGGCTCTCTCCACTCTCAACTTCTCCGTGGCGGAATAACCCCCAAAGGATTCTGGGCTCTTCACAACCAGCGGCTCCTGCAGTAATTTCACAAGACATCTTCCCTCTCTATGGTGGAAAACCGCACAGGAACCAGTTGTGCTCACTCAAGTCTGGTACGTAGTTCGGTTAGCACTCCTGCTGCATCTGTGCTTTTTACCGCTTGTGCAAACGCCTCATCTTGTTACCTGAAGATACAAATAAAAATAGTTAGTGAAAATTTTTATAAATTTTATCATACGTTTTTTTCTCATGATGCCAAAGGAATATAGGTTTAGGATTGTGCTTTACAATGTAATATTTCACTGTTTTAAGTTAGAAGCGATAAACATTTTGATAATGTTTTGATAGTAGTCGTCTATTTGGTATATTTCATTTCCCCACTTTACATTACTAATAGCTAGTATGGAAAAAAGCAAACAAATATATAGAATTAGGGATAGGGCTATTACAACTATGGAATCGCGTTGTCAAAACCATTTACCAGACAATTTTCTTTTTTGGGGTGCAGGGTGTAGAACGTCTCTGAATCAGCAGCTGTAACCTTGTATTGAAAGGAGTTCTAATAGTATTTCTAAAAATCTACAAGTTCCTTTGATATGGTCACTCAATGCTGCAAATACACCTCCTACAAGTGCTGTTAGATGATTCTTATTTGTAAACTCTGGGTTTTCATCAGTCTTATAACACCAAAAAGAGTACCTCGTTAAAGGAGAATTGCTAATGGAAGGTTCTGTAATAAAAAAAAAGATTTTCCATTTCAATTGCAAACAAATGCATAGGACGTGCAAAGACCACAAAAAGTTCATGAAGACACAGATCCAGATAAACTAAGGAAAAAAAGAAAAAGCCAAAAAATAGACAATATCTTTTTTTTTTTATCTTTACCTTGCGGGACTACTTCTTTAAGAACTATTAACAAATCTAAATGAATAATATGAAACAATGATTTAAGTTGGAGAAACTGGATACCTCAAGGACAGCAGACCTGGCAAATGAACGGTTATGATACGAGACCAATTCCAGATTTTCCGTGCCTCTCTTGATGGAACTCTCAGTGGTGCTGCGCTCTGTCTGTATGGATAACACATGATTGTTCTACTGTCTATTTGCTCAACCTGATCGAAGGAAAGACTTCAAGCCAAGTGACTGCTCAGCGTAACAATATGTGGAGTGGATCTGACCTTTCTGTATGGGGACGCTACACCTTGACTCCTGTCGACCAAGTGGGCACCCCAACCTTGTATCAAGGAGTCTGTGACAATGCACTTGTGCAGAAATGAAATCTGAAAAAGCACACCCTCAGCATGTACTTTCCCCTACACCACCATGAAAGTCTGTGGAAAGCCACCTGTGATAGTGTCAGTCCACCATCCTACTTCCCAACACTACCAGCCCTCCAGACACCCCTGCAGTGATCTCGTGGAGAGACCCAACCTCTGGTACAATGAAAATGTATGAATCCACAAAGTCAAAGAGTGATGGAATTTGTCTGACTGTTAGATGTGGAGTTGTTTGGAGTTGCTAACATTTGAAAACTGTAGAAGTTTAATTTAGCTATTTCAGTGGATATGGATAGGGACAGTGGCAGTGGCATAAAGCAGAATGACGTGGCTCTCCTGTACAGACGGGACTGAGGGGCGCCTGGCACTCCCCTAACTCACTGACATGCGCAGTTCTCACGCTAAATGGGCGTGGAGGTCTAGTGCGCCACAGGGGTTAAATGGGTCTGTATTATGCCCTCGGGTTGAGCAAAATCCCCTAGCATCTTAGGAATGCTGCCACTACCACCACATACTTAGAAGAAGACCCACACAAGTGCAACAAAACAATTGTGACACAAACAAACAGCAGTGGTGCCCAATGCAACTGCCAATGACAAGAACCATTTAAGATATTCAGGATAACCGCTGACTGTGTAAATGACTCTCAATTAGATTAATTGGATGTTCATTTATTTCATCTGGATATGCACAGTTTGTCCTGGCTCTGACTCATGTTTCAATGGTGAGCATCCCTGCACTGCAGCATAACGAACCATGACTGATCACATGCAGCACATCAGGACCAATTTAAGAGGAGGAAAGTATAACCGAATTAGAAGACCGGAAACCATCAGAGCAAGAACGCAGGGGTTCGAAGAGAGGCGGCTTCATCCCTAATCCATCTGAAAACAGTTAACCATGATCAATTCCTAAACAGTGAACCATAATCATTTGATATTAGGTTAACATATAATGTACTAAATTTTTTCTGTAATAAGGCACATAATGTTAATTACCATGTCCAAAATATTTTAATTTTCCTTTGAGGATGTAATAGTATCTCGGTTAATTTTTATAATAAAATATGATACTCTAATTTCTCAGACAAGGACGGTGAATGAACAGCAGGACATGGGAAAACTGTATGCTGCATAAATTGTAGAATAGTCAGCCAGGTAAATTGTAAGAGCCGTGCCCCATGGGACTTTAATTGTGAACCATGGAAGTTCACGGGCTTTGCTCCATAAGATGTTAAGGGGCTTTTCACCATGTGAAGTCAAGGGCCATAGGGCCATGCCCAAAAGGAAATTTAAGTCATGCATTATGGTTCTTAAAGGTCATCAACATAACAAAATAAATGAATGTATGTGTTGCATGTTAAGGCAGGGGTAATGCACTACAGGACGTCAGATTTCTTCACCATGTGAAGTTAGAGGTCTCACACCATGCAAGTTCAATTGACATGGCCACTGGAGTTCAAAGGGCAGGCCCCATGCGAATCAAGGTCAACAAACCATAGGAGGGAATCGCTAGAACCCTTTGGAGTCATTATCAAAAACGTTGTTCGGTTTTAAATTTAAAACCATGAAAGTGCAAGACAGAAATACTTAGAGACACATACAAATAGCACCAAAGGGATTATTGTAAACAGTCATTTGCGAAAAATTCATCAACACGAGCACAGATTAAAAACCAAGTAAAAAAAGTTACTGACTCATCTAAAAGTCGAGCCCCATTCCTGTTGTCTAAAATTTGTGGGGAACGGTCCGCAGTTACCTACACTCAGCGAACTATAACTGTTGGAAAACTTAATGCGGGTCGCCAGCGTCTAAACTGGCATTTCCATAAGAGTGGCTTAATAAAATTGGACCTGGGAACATCATAAAATGAGCAAAAAACAATAATAAAATACTGTGTGCATTTGGTCGAGGTTCCACCGTAGGGACACTTAGCAAGCACTCTCTACCAGTCCTTCTGTCGGCGGAATGTCACAATTCGGTGCATGAAATTAAATCTAAATCTGGTTAAAATAAATCTATTGTGAGTATTTATAATGTGATCTAGATATGGTTGTAAACCATCTCTTACTGACAGAGGAGAGTGTGAGATTACACTAGTTTTGTCAACCACTAAACCTTTGGAGTCATCAAGAGTCATACATCACTGCAAGTCAAGGCTCTATGCTTCAGGAGAACTCAATGGGCATGCATCGCTGGGAGCACCTAGCTCATCCTCTCCCTCACAAAGGACCCCGAAACCACCAGACTCAGCTTCCAAGAGGCAATGAAAGACGTTGCGGGCTTGGATGAGCAGCAGCTGTCTGAAACTCAGCTCGGAGAAGAAAGAAGTCCTAGTCCTCAGACCCTACCCCTCTGCGTGGGATAACTCCTGGTGGCCGTCCGCCCTCAGCACCCCGTCCACCCCCACGAACCACGCCCGAAACCTCGGCATCATACTCGACTCCTCCCTCACCATGACCCGACAGATCAACGCCGTCGCCTCCACCTGCTTCTACACCCTCCGCATCCTCCACAAGACTTTCAAGTGGATCCCCCCCGAAGCCAGAAAGACCGTCACCCATGCACTCATAACAAGCAGACTGGACTACGGAAACGCCCTCTACGCTGGAATCAACAAATCCCTGCTACGCAAACTCCAGACCATCCAGAACACCGCGGCCAGACTCGTCTTCGGCATCCCACGGCACGAGCACATCACCCAACACATGCGAGACCTCCACTGGCTCCCCGTCGAGAACAGAGTAACCTTCAAGCTACTCACCCGAACCTACAAATCCCTCCACAACAGCAGACCCAAATAGCTCAACAAAAGAGTCTCCTTCCACGTACCCAAAAGGAACCTCCGCTCCTCCGACCTCGCCCTAGCAGAAACCCTGCGCATCCGCAGAACCAGAGCGGGTGGAAGAGCCTTCTCCTACATCGCAGCCAAAGCCTGGAACGAGCTCCCAGTCATCAGACGCTCCCCCACTCTGCACACCTTCAGGAAGAGCCTCAAGACCTGGTTCTTCGGCTGAACCGGAGCTGCTCCCCCTCCTTCCCCCCAGAGACCCTCACGGGTGAGTAGCACGCTTTAAATCCAGATTAATTGATTGATTGAAGCATTTTATGGCAAAGTAAAACAAGTTTCCAGATGCAAGGTTCTGTGGTTAATTTAGTGATTATTGAGTTTAGTCACGGGGCCTTTGAATTTTCATAGCGACAAATTCATTAATATCGGTGATGCATAACTCTTATAACAGTATGGTGTGCACAGACTTGAATTTGAAATGGGGACTATGGAATTTCTATGGTATCCCCATGAATCTTGACCCTTGAATTTCTGTGGTGCACAGACTTGGCATCCCAGTGATGCATGTCTATTGAGTTCTCCTGAAGCAGAGAGCCTTGATTCCCAGTGATGTATGTCCATTGAGTTCTCCTGAAGCAGAGAGCCTTGGCTCCCAGAGATGCATGCCCATGGAGTTCTTCTGAAGCAGAGAGCCTTGGCTCCCAGTGATGCATACCCATTGAGTTCTCCTGAAGTAGAGAGCCTTGGCTCCCAGTGATGCATACCCATTGAGTTCTCCTGAAGCAGAGAGCCTTGGCTCCCAGTGATGCATGCCCATTGAGTTCTCCCGAAGCAGAGAGCCTTGATTCCCAGTGATGTATGTCCATTGAGTTCTCCTGAAGCAGAGAGCCTTGGCTCCCAGTGTTGCATGCCCATTGAGTTCTCCTGAAGCAGAGAGCCTCGGCTCTCTTTATGGACACATATGTAATCTTACATGGGGAACTATGGCAAATCAAGAAGCCATCATCCCTAGCAGACACATGAACACCCTCACTGTTAGTTGTTGGTTAGTCTGAAACTGGGGCAGTAATGTCTGAAAGTTTTGAATTCTTATGGTATTGGGGTAAGCTAATCCTGAATGTGGGTTCAGGATTGCTCCCAAGTATGGTTGAATCTATAATGGTTGTAAGTGAGATTTGGGGACGTTGATAGTAAACCCCAAATTGTGGAGAAGCTCTATCGTTATTGGAGTGTCCTGTTGGCATTGATGTAGAGTTCTGGCTTTGATGAGCCAGTCGTCCAGGTATGGGAATACGTGGACAGTTTGTCTTCTTAGATACGCTGCGACCACTGCTAGACATTTGGTGAATACTCGAGGTGAAGTGTTTACCCTGAATGGCAAAACCTTGAACTGGTATTTGCTCACTATGACAAATCTTAAATAATATTGATGAGCTAGGTGTATTGGTATGTGGAAGTAGGTATCCTTTAAGTCTAGTGTTGCCATAAAGTTGCCTTGTTGAAGAAGTGGAGTGACATTCTGTAAGGTAACCATGTGGAATTGTTCTGATAAAATGTATTTCTTTATGGGCCTGAGACCTAAATTGGTCTTAAAGACCTGTCCTTTTTGGGGATTAAGTAGTACAGAGTATACCCCTGAACCCGGATGTTGAAGAGGGACGGGCTCTATAGCACCTTTGAGGAGAAGAGCATGAACTTCCTGTTTGAGTAATGTTTGATGCTTGAGTGATATCAAACACTGGTGGAATGTTGGGTGGTGTGGTAATGAGCTCCAGACAATAGCCACATTGGATACTGACTAATACCCACATGTCTGATGTGATGGATTACCATTTGGGTAGGTAATTATGAATTCTGCCCCCGACATGTGTTATGTGATCAGGGGGGAGGGGGAGGATAGGGTTGTCACGGTTTGGTAGAGGGTGTTGCTCCACGGGGGAGGCACCCTTACCTCTACCTCTGGTGTTGTATCGTCTATAGGAGCTACTTTAGTAGCCCTAAGAGTATGAGCCCTGACCTTGCTGCTTTTGTTGGGAGGTGGAAGCCTCAGAAGAGGTGGAGTTTGAGGCTCCATGGTACCCTGAGTGATGAAAATAGCCACAGGCAGCAGGTGCTTGAAGTAGCCCCATAGCTTTGGCCGCCTCAGTTATCTTTTTTTATTTTTTCTAATGTGGAATCCACCTGAGGGCCAAAAAGATGTTCCTTATCAAAGGGCATGTTTAAGATAGCTTGTTGAACTTCAGGCTTAAACCCTGAGATTTGAAGCCAAGTGTGTCGCCAAAGTAAAATACTAGTATTTACTCCCCTGGTACAGTGCCTGCAGCTTCTAATGCACACCGTATGGAAGTGTTAGTGATAATTTTATCTTCAGACATTAACTGTTGACTGTGTTTTTTGTGTTCCTCTGAGAGATATTGAAGTAGGTGTATAATTACGTCCTAGTAGGCACGGTCATAGTGTGCTAGGAGAGCTTGCGAGCTGGCAATATGCCAATAGTTGGAAGCCTGAGCTGCAACTCTTTTCCCCGCAGCATCTATCCTTTTACTCTATTTTTCATGTGGCGGAGTGTCTCCAGTGGCCTGAGAGTTGGCATGCTTGCAAGCTGTGGTGGTAACTAGGGAGTCTGGTGGTAACTGTCCTCTAATGTAAATAGGGTCAGGCAGTGCAGGTTTGTATTTCTTATCTATCCTATGCCTGACAACCCTAGCCCTAATAGGGTCTTTAAATAGGTCTTCAGTTGCCTTAGCAAACCTTTTAACATGGGCAGCCCTATATGTGATACATAACGTGTCAAAGAGGAAGTCGTCCTCTAAAGGCTCTTTATGAAGCTCCACATTGTGAAAAGCAGCAACCCTCGCTGTAACCTCCTAGTAAGAGGTAGCAACTTCAGGAGGAGAAGGGCGTGCAGAATAAATATCAGGATTAACCCTGGGCATAATACTTCGCTACGCTCACGGAGCATGCAAAGTTTGTGCTACTACGCACTACACAAATTGCACGTAGCAGAGTGAATAACTGTGCTAATTGACGTAGTGTAGCAGCAGTAAAATAAACATCTTCAAATGCTTTGATAAAGCAATTTTCTATGCTAAAAAAGCACATAACTAATTCACAAAAATGAACTTTGACAATAAAATATCAAGCAATGAGAGAGTGATGATTTTGGAGTCCCCTAACCTAGGGGAGGACCAAGCAGATGCCTTGAACACAAAAAGCATATCATGTGAACGATTCAATGGTGGTCCCGTCCTCCTAGGACCACCCCAAGCACAGTTATGGGCAAAAATACAATCCCAACCAAAGGCCCTGCAAAGCATTATGGGACGAGATTAGCAGTGGGCAGTTAATATTATAGTGTCCAATATCAAAATAATTCTACAAAGAGCTGCAGTTCAACTAGTCGTTACTAGATGTCCCTCACGAGTCAAATGCAAAAGCATTGAAATTATTAATACATCAAGCTGCAGTTCCACTAGTCGTTACAAGATGTCCCTCACGAGTCAAATGCAAAAGCATTGAAACCCTTTCATGAAGCTTTTGCATTTGACTGCGATGGACATCTAGTAACGACTAGTGGAACTGCAGCTCTTTGTAGAATTATTTTGATATTGGATACTATAATATTCACTGCCACTGCTAATCTCGTCCCATATGCTTTGCAGGGCCTTTGGTTGGGATTGTATTTTTGCCAATAACTGTGCTTGAGGTGGTCCTAAGAGGATGGGACCACCACTGAATGGTTCAAAAGATATGTTTTTGTTTTCAAGGCATCTGCTTGGTTCTCTCCCTAGGTTAGGGAGGATCCCAAAATCATCACCTCTCTCACTGCTTGTTAATTTATTGTTTTCACTTTTGTGTAGTAACTATATGCATTTTTAGCATATAAAGACAGATATTTATTTTATCTTAACTTGCACTGTACAAGATGCTTTTGGCAATTATTGTACAGTGCAGTCAAGCACACAGCTACACACTACGCAATGTGCATAGCTACGTGTAGTTGAAAATGTACTTCACGTAGCTACGTGAAGTGCTACTACGCAAACTACACCCAGGCTTAATCAGAATACGTGTCATTTGGGGGATCCGTATCATATTTGTCCCAGGAGTCATCTCCCTGCGGCTCCCCATACCCACCAGTATCAGACAGTGGAGACCTTTGTGGTGAGTGATCTAGTGGCTGTGGTGGGGGTGAAGGTGGAGTTGGTATGGGAGTTGGAAGAGGTGGAGGACTGGTAGCTTTGTCCGTAGTCTTCCTTTAAGGAGGAACAGGTTTGTCTAAAGCTTCTTCAAAAGTAAGCTTCCTTTTAGGTGGTGGAGGAGAGGAAGGTGGAGCCAGTATGCGCCTGGATATGAATCTTCTTCGAGCGCGTGTCCAGTTTCTCTTCTAACTTGTGCAGGATGGGTTCCATCTGTATGTCGGAAACAAGCTTGGAGGTTGGCCTGGACTGCTTCGGCTCTGAAGCTTTCGGCTTGGAAGTAGACTGCGCACTCAGTGGCGAGGTGGAAGATGGTGGCTATTGGCTCGGTACCAAAGATCAATTCAATGCCAGTTGGTGGTCTTGGTCCAAGGAAGCCAAAGTAGATGGCTTCGACTTCGCATGTGCTTTCGGTGCCAAGCCCGAAGTGGGGCATTCTTAGCAGTTTTTCGAAGCCGAGCTTGACTAGGTAGCAGTGGTGGCCCAGGGACCTGAGATTTTGAGACCAGCAGTGGCAAATGTTTTTTGGTAGGATTATACTGGTGGACAGGAGAGGTGTAATCACAGGTTGTTGAGCTTGAGTAATGTCCTCTACCTCAAAGTCCTCTTCAAGCTCGGAGTCCAAACTTTCATAGACAGAGAAGGCCCCCTCCTCGACCAATGGCTGCTCTTGGGCATGCTCCTCACCAAAGAAGTTGGGTGTGTCGTCGGTGGCTCTGTGGGACATCGAGGCGAGTTCTCCGTTCCTGAAGGGTCTTTTTGGAGCAGGAAGGACTTGCAGGAGTCGCAGACCGCTTCATTGTGCTCAGGGGAGAAGCACAAGTTGCACATAGAGTGTTGGTCTGTGTGAGGGTACGTCGCATGCCAACACGGACAGAATCGAAAGGGCACGCGTTCCATTACAACTGAAGCGTTTTCAGGAAGGCTGGTAACATGGGAGAAGGTAGGCCCTGAAAGGCACCGCCTCAAAGGAGTTTCTGTCAAACGAAGTCGAACCAACTGTGTTTTTAATGGGAGTCGCAGAAGGAAAAGCACGAGTGGCAACAATACCAAAGACAGGGAAAAGGACCGGAGAAGTCGAACCAAAATGAAGTTTAAAATCGGAGCGGAGGCACATGCGTCGGAACCCTACGGCAGAGAAAAAACAATCCAACAATGGAGTTGATGCACATGTGCATTCACCACGAGAGGATGAGTCACTCGACCTCCTGACTTGAAAGGCTTTCTGAAGAAAAACAACTTGCACACCTCTGGACCCAACACTAGATGGCAGGAGTATGCAGAGCATGTGTATCTGCAGCCACACAAGCCATCGAACTGGCATTTTACTTGTTTCTAGGTGTGCTTATTTTGACTTCTAAAACAGGTGAAACAAGGAGAAAGCAAGTGAAATGCCGAGGATCAAGTAAAACGCTTTTTTTTTTTTTTTTTAATAACTTTAACATTTTGTCACAAAGGCGACATCATATGCAGTAATATACACAGTCGTAAATAATAGGTAAAATAAATAAAGAAGCTTGCACATTTATAAATCTCCATGTGTCCAACATCATCCACAAAGTGGACACGTCCGGGGTCCACATAATGCTTAGTACTCAGCAGTCTTTAGATTGAAAAAGTGCCCCATCTCATCACATTGTGTGATTGTCACAGTCAAAAATCCAACATATAAGAGCTGTAGATTCAAAGGAGGGAGTGCTCAGGAAAGAACAAAAGACAAACATTACAATCCGCAAGTTGCGGGCGAGTGACCCACTAACCAACCCCGGTGGGAACTATGCCTTGCCCCAGCTGTGAGGGCGAGTTTCGCTGTCGCGATGTGAGGTACGATCTAAATGGACCCCATATGTCTCTGGGACGAGACAAAGACGGGACAGTTGTGGAGTACATATCGCTATTCGTGTTACAGGAAGCTAAGCTTCCCAACCAACTCTGAACCGTAGGAACTGTCTTTTGGCCCCAGTGTATAGCCACCTCTCTCTTGGCCAGTAAGAGACTAAGAGCCACAAATTTCCGAACCTTTTTAGGGAAGTTGGCCATGTAGCCCAGGAGAGCGACTTCAGGTATGGGGTCAATTGGCGAGTTGATCATGTCGCCCAGTGTTTTGTGCACCGCTTCCCAATATGGTAGTAAGCGAGGACAGGTCCAAGCTAGGTGTGCGAAGTCAGCTTGGGGGGCATCGCATTTGCGGCAGCAATGGGGTCTGGAAGGGTCCAGCCTGTGGACTCTGGCAGGTGTGAGCGTAAACTCTGCGCAGGAACTTAAAGTGGAGTAGTTTGTGTCTGCTGTTGAGGGAGATATCTTTCGTGACTGCGCAGCAGGCAGTCTATTGGTCGTCCGTTATCGGGCTGCCCAAATCCCCTTCCCAGTCCCTTCGGATCTTGTAATCATTGACCGGGATGAGTCTCACGCAAGCTTTGTATAATTTGGAGATGAGGTGGGCACCCCGTTCGCTTTCAATAACTAATGATAAGGGGGCAAACGATTCCGGTTCCAGGGGAAAACTGGGTAGTGCGGCGCGCATTGATGATTGAAGTCGCCCGAGCACAAACCGGTCCATGAATGTGGCATTGGGAAAGCGGATGTCATCAATTACCACAAAGGCGTGGCCATCTGGGAACAGGTCACCCATTTTTGCGATGGCGAATTTGGTTAAGGTGCGTTGTACGACTCTCTCACCCGAGATTGGTAGCCAGCGGGCATTAGGGAGTGGTAGGGCTGTTGAATAGAGAGTGGCCGTGTTGGTGATTCGCCGTAGCTTTTCCCAGGCCCAGCTAGTTGTTGAGACTGTCTGAATATCGTTAGGGTCTCTGGGGAGGCCCTTAGGGAGGACTGTGGACAATTGTTCGGGGAGGACAAGGTCGGATTCTGGCCGAAGGAACGGGATCCTGGCGTCTGGGTGGTACCAAGCGTAAGCATAGCTACACTGAGCCAATAGATAATATAAATGGAGATCAGGACCCCGTAGCCGCCTCTGTCATAGGGAAGAGTGAGTACTTGCCAGCGTACTCGGGTTTGTTTGTCGCCCCAGACCAACAGTATCAAGTGTGATCGGAGTGTCGAGAAAAAACTGTTCGGAAGGGGTATGGGAATATTGTTGAAAAGGTATAGGAATTTGGGGAGGACAACCATCTTGATTATGGCTACCCTGCCTGCCATAGATAATGGCAACTTCAGCCACCTATCAATTTGTGTCTCCAATGTGGCGATAGCCTGCTCATAATTGAGGTGCACGATCATCTCGGTGTCTAAGTGTATGTGTATGCCCAAATACTTGACCGAATCCGTACACCATTCCAGTGGGAACTCCAGTTCCCAGGGGGTCGTGTTGCGCGTTAGGGGAAAAATCACGGACTTGTGCCAGTTGATGCACAGGCCTGAGTGCTGGCCAAAGCGGAGTATCTCTCGTATGAGGGGATCCAGGTTGACCTGTGGCTCACGAACATAGAGGATGGTGTCATCTGCGTAAAGGGAGACTAGTAGGGGGCCTGTATTAAATTGCAGGCCTCTCCAAAGATGTTTTTCTTGGAAATGCCTAATAAGTGGGTCCATAGCAAGAATGAATAGCAAGGGCGACAACGGGCAGCCTTGTCGTGTGCCCCGCGACAGTGAAAAGGGTCGGGAGAGCGTGCCGTTTAACCTGAGACGGGCCGTTGGGAGGCGGTAAAGCAACGCCGTGGTAGCAATGAAACCTATAGGCATTCCCATTCGGCGCATGATTGACATGAAAAAGGGCCACTCTAGAGAATTGAACGCCTTTTCCGTGTCGAGTAGAATAGCAGCTGCTGGTGTCTCCGGATTTATCCTGTGTAGGACGGAAAAGAGAGTTCTGAGATTCAATGATGTGGAACGGCGGGGAACAAAGCCAGATTGGGCAGGGGAGATGATGAATTCCATTAATTGAGATAGACGCCCTGCGATAATTTTAGCAAGGATTTTGTAGTCTAAGTTTAATAACGACAGAGGCCTGTAGGAGCCACAAAACTGTGGGTCTTTGCCAGGTTTTGGAAGAAGGATTATGACCGCTTCGCGATGGGTGGGAGGTAGGATTTGTTTCTCAAGGGCCTCGGCATATACTTCTATAAGTTGCGGCGCCAATAAATCTTTATAGGCCTTGTAAAAGTCGCCCGTGAACCCGTCCAGCCCAGGGGCAGAGGATGACCGTAGGGAGTCAATGGCCCCCAATACATCATTTTCGGAGATGGGTTCCGCTAGGAAGTCCTGCATATCTTTCTCGAGGTAGACTAATGCTATCTCGGACAGGTAGGATTCCAGGGCAGTGTGATCAGTCCCGGAGTGTGATCAGTTCTGGAGCTGTATAGAGTTGTAAAATAGGACAGAAATTCGTCGTGAATTTCTGTAGTGCCGGTAAGTAGCTGGCCGGTGGGCATCTGTAACTCGGTGACATAGGCTTTACTATATGGGGGTCGGAGCATCTGCGCTAGCACCCTCCCCGGCCGCTCGCCCTCACCATACTGTTTTGCAGTTTGATATTTGCCCAGGAAAAGAATCTCACGGTCTGCAGTGTCTCTATAATCCGCTAGCAGGGCTACTCGGGTCTGTTCAGTGTCTGGGCTGCGCGTTCGTGCCAGGGTGGCGTCCAAGTCAGCTAGCTCGCGTTCTAATCGGGACAGTGTGGTGCGTAAGTCGCGGAGTACCCCAGCATGTTTGAAAATACACACACCCCGTATATATGCTTTGAATCCCTCCCAAAGAACAGCCATTGTGTCTACCGAGCCAGTATTGATAGTAAAGTAATCTTCAATGGCTTCCCGAAGTTCATGTTGAAACAGGTCATCCTCTAGTGCACGGCTCGGGAAGCGCCAGTGCCTTTCGAACCCTTCTGGGCGGGGGACCTTCAGAAACAGTGTCACAGGGGAGTGGTCTGAATATGTCCTCGGGAGGGTCTGAATCGAGTGGCACCAACTGGAGATGCCTGGGGACAGTAACCAGTAGTCAATTCTGGTCCAGGTGTTGTGATAACCTGTGTAATGAGTGTAGTCCGTGAGGGTGGGGTTGCGTGTGCGCCATATATCAAGCAGAGATAATTGTTCGCATAAGGACATAAGCGCACGGCGGGCGCGGGGCTTGGAATCAGAAGCAATGGAGGTGCTATCCAGGGTCAGGTCGGGAATAATGTTGAAGTCCCCTCCCACTAGAAAAGCCACAGGACCCAGTTTTAGGAGCTGAAGTAGAAGAGAGTGAAAAAAGTCGGGGGAATCAGTGTTCGGGCCATATACGCACACCAGTGCCACCACGTGCCCCATCAATGACCCAACCACAATGGTATATCTGCCCTCCCTGTTGTGTATAACCGTGCAGGGGTTGAATGGGACCCTCTTGTGAATCAAGATGGCAGTGCCTCTAGCGTAGTTGCTGAAATTAGTGAAATATCTGTGTGCGCCCCAACTGGAAGCAATCACACTGAACATACAGTAGTTCATAATATTTTCACTGATATTTATAAAGCAGTGCCCCAAGAGGGAAGGGTGGAGGTAAAGTGAATGAAGTGAGGATAGGGAAGTGAGTGAAACAGTGTACAATTCACATAATCAATTGTTATAAAACACAAAAGCGGCTCATAAAGGAGCCAGATCTTCTTATTAGGTACAAATGTTAGATAGCCATGATTGTAAACAGGGTCACAGTGATGAATCGCTGTTGGTCAAACTGGCTAGTATGGTAGATGTCGACGTTTCGACCCCTGAATAATAGTAGGTCAATGTATCCCTTACGTCGGGGTCTTCTTCAGGACAGGAGTGTAGGTGGGTGAATTGGTGCAGGTTATCTAGAGGCAGAATAGAAAAGTTTAAAAACCGAAAATTCCCATATAAGGGGTGAAATAAAACTACAGGAGAAAAATGAAATCTAAAAGATTACCATCAGTGGCCCATTCATTGGGCCTGAGGGGCAAGTGGGCGCGTAGGCTCCAAACTGTAGTAGGCGAGAACAAACACCTGCAAAAGAATTGAGCAGGTTCAAAATACAAATAGGATCCACTCCTATAGATAAGGAATGGTTGGACCTCTCTAGTGCACTTACTTCAGCGCGTACTCAAAGATGCCTGAATTGAGGGTGGGCCACACAGGGTTAATCTCCTGGGCCCGGAAAAATTACTTGTGAGGTCAATGTGGAGGGCCAGATTGCTCCGTACTCAGTCGTTCCTAGGAAAATAATGACAGACGGTCGGTTGGTTGCACCAACTCCAAACATTGTGAAACACCTCTGTATTGCATATATACATTGGAGCACATACCCAAATTTACAGGTCGAAGACCGAAAAAACACAACCCAGCGTTAAGAAAATAAACAGCCTAACGTGGGACCCGTGCTGTTTAAGAAAAGCTGAAAAATACAGTATTGCACCCACTTATGTAATTGATGCTGGCTGCCTGTCTCTCGAGGGCTACGAGGTCAATAAAAGAAAGCACGAAGTGCAGGGATGTCACCTGTATGACAGAAAACAGCTATCTAAATAATGTGAAAAAACAGCGCCTGTAATGGACGACTGCATTTCAGGAGCGTCATGCTTGAAAAGGGAAAACACGCGTTTCTAAAAGCCTGTATTATTTACCGTCTCTGTGTTAAAAGACAAAAGCACAAAAGACAGATGTACTGTGCGCGGCAGGGGCTTACTGTAACTCCAGGAAACGTCTCAGTCCGTCAAGGGGAACCCGAGAACTGCATCCTGTCAATTAAATAGGCCAGTGAAAACCGGTCCATTAGCCAGGTGTACGTGACGAAATGCAGGTTCCCTTAGTGTGAATCCGAAAAACGGAAGGGAAAACAGACTGTAAAAAGCAGAGCCTACTACGAGGTTGCTGAGTATCATTCTCAGCAAAGTCTGAAAAGAAATCCCATTTGAATGCAAAAAGGTCAAATTAACAAAGTGAACTCCGTCATGTTGATAAAAACCTTGGTAAATCATTATATGCATAATGGTGAACAACATCACATAAGAATACAAATCATAAACGTGGTCATATTGAGACATTGCTGTACATACGAAATAATTTAGCAATCTGGGGAGACAAAAGGCAGATATATATGTACACACAAAATTATTCAACAGACATGGGGAGACAAAAGGCAAAGAAGGATTTATCATATAACTAAGCATGGCTCATTATGCATCACAGGTTCCCCCACATGGGAGTGTGTATATATGGATATAGAGCTCCATATGGTGCAATAACAGAATAAATAAAGAGCCTAGTTGGTGTATGCTCTATTTATTAATACAGCGTTCTTCTTCTCTGTCTTCTCTCGGTTAAGGGCCATGGGTCTCCCATATTCTGAAGAGTCTAAGTATAATACTACATAGCTAGACAAACATCATGATTAGTGGGACGGGCACATGTTCATGGTACAACCTTATAGATGGATAATGTAAACCGGTATATGGTAGGTTCCATAGATACATCATCTGATAAAGCCTGGTTAGAAGGAGGGCAGTATGATCGTATATTCCTGTATAGGTGAAGATCTAAATAGAAATAGGTCAACTGTAGGGGCTAATGAGAGAATACGCTTAATCTAAAGCAGTCTAATAGCTGTAAAAGTGCATTAATGATGTTCACAACCACTCCTTGCGTGGGGATCAGGGTTAACGTGGTGCATGGGGTTGACCTCATGTGAGACAAGCTAGTTGTGCATGGCTGACCTCGGATTCATTCAAACCGTTCTGGATGGAGTCCAGAAGGGACATCCATTTGCATTCCCTCAAATCCAAGATCGTACCAATGTTACCTCCCCTAGGACCAAGGGAGGCCTTCTCAAGGACCACCCAATGAAACTCATCTGGGCTGTGGTCTGCAGTTCTGAAATGTTCAACCAAGGGTGCCCCTTGAACCCCACATCTGATGCGACTGCAGTGTTGCAGGATTCGGGATTTGACTTTCTGCTGTGTTTGACCGACATATATCAGATTACATGGACACACGATGCCATAGATCACATTGGTCGAGTTGCAATTTGTAAATGACCTTAAAGTGATCACATGCTGTTTATATGTGAATTCCTTTGTTTGAATTGTAGTTTGGCACGCCTTGCATTGTCCACACTTGAAGTGTCCAAGCGTCGGTGGTAAATTCCACATAGATTGAATTGATGGTGGTTTCAAGGGTTCTAAGAAAGAGCGTACTACGTGGTCCTTGACACTTTTGGCTTTTTTGTATGAGTGCATCGGGAGGTTGGTTTGATCTATATCCTCTGATATTAGTCCCCAGTATCCGTTGATCACTTTTTGATGGCATGACTTTGCGTTGAGAATGTGGTGACACATATCATCCTTTGAGGAGTTTCTTCTGTCCGATCCTTAGGTGTAAGTAAGTCCTCACGAGGGCTATACCATGCCCTTTTCTGGGCTCTTCTTATTAGCTTTCTTGGATAGCCTCTTTCCATCAATCGTTGACTCAAATCATCTGATTGGATAGAGTAATCAATTCTTTTTGAACAATTCCTGCGGACCCGCAGGAACTGCCCAAACGGTAAATTGTCTCTCAGTCCTCTCGGATGGTAGCTGTTATACCTGAGAAGGAATTCCTCTCCGCCGGCTTCCGATATAGAGTTGTATACAAGTGATCATTTTCACACTTAATTGTGATGTCCAAGAAGTCAATTTCATCCGGACTGGAATTCATGGTGAATTGAATGTCTCCACTTCTTTCATTTAGCCAAGAGTGGAAATTGCCTAATTCCGTAGAGTCGCCGGTCCAGATCATCAATATATCGTCTATGTAACGTCTCCAGAGGGACACCTCCATGATATAGGGGTTTGTTTCATTGAATACAAATGATCTTTCAAAATGGTCCATATATATAATGGCCAAGTCCGGGCGAATGCAGCCCCCATGGCCACTCCCTTGGTTTGGAAATAGAAGTGTCCATCGAAAAGAAAAAGTTCCGCATCATTGCTAAGCGTAGTAGGCCAATGATGAAATTGGTCGGTACTCTCATAGGTGCCGGTCGTAGATCCAATGTCTCTCTCATTACATCCAGAGCAGCCTGTTGAGGTATGCTGGTGTACAGGGATACAATATCACAGGTCACCAACAGTTGATTGCTGGGATTGAAAGGGCGCTGGTCAATCAAATTTATAGTTTGCATAATATCTCTCAAGTAGGCCTGAGTAGACTCCGCTATAGGCTTGAGAAAATGGTCGATATATCTACATAATGGTTCCAACATGGATCCACATCCAGACACTATCGGTCGTCCAGGTGGTTTGACTGGGTCTTTGTGGACCTTAGGCAGGGTATATAGAGTGGGGAGCCGAGGATGTTTCTGGTTTAGATACTGGAATTCATGGTTGGATAGGAAACCTTGTTCAAGGCCATGTGAGGTAAGGATGAATATATCCTCTGCAAGGTCCTTGGAAGGGTCAGATCTTATCTCTCACCCCATCTTGGGTTCGTTTTCAACCGGAGAACCATGGAGAAATCAACACGCGGAGGAGGACCTACAGGTGGTGAGACGAGTACAGAACCCTGTAATTAACATTTCCTCCTATAGACTTAGAGATGAAGAAAACAGTGTCCTGAGCAAGGGACTTTCCTTCGTGCCCACAGCACACCCCAATGAATTCTCTCTTAAAACGGAATTACATCGCTTTTTTAGGAAAATCCGCCTGAGATACTTCTTCAAACACTCTCCTCCATCATTAGCTACCTCTCAAACAGGATTACGGATTCCATCTACCTTTGTCCCACCAGGTTTTAAAATGACTAACAAGATTTTAGCCTATGAAAGTGTTGTTATGAGGGATGTGTCTAAAATACTGAAGGAATACAAGCATAACAAGTATAACATTACGAAAATTGAAAAAGATGCACTTGTCAACCTGAAGAATAACAAAGAAATAGTGATCAAGCCCGCGGATAAGGGTGGTGCAATCGTCGTACAGGATGTCTCAAACTACAAGACAGAGATTCTGAACGAGTTACAAGATGGGGTGAGCTATAAGAAGATAAGATCTGACCCTTCCAAGGACCTTGCAGAGGATATATTCATCCCTACCTCACATGGCCTTGAACAAGGTTTCCTATCCAACCATGAATTCCAGTATCTAAACCACAAACATCCTCGGCTCCCCACTCTATATACCCTGCCTAAGATCCACAAAGACCCAGTCAAACCACCTGGACGACCGATAGTGTCTGGATGTGGATCCATGTTGGAACCATTATGCAGATATATCGACCATTTTCTCAAGCCTATAGCGGAGTCTACTCAGGCCTACTTGAGAGATACTATGCAAACTATAAATTTGATTGACCAGCGCCCTTTCAATCCCAGCAATCAACTGTTGGTGACCTGTGATATTGTATCCCTGTACACCAGCATACCTCAACAGGCTGCTCTGGATGTAATGAGAGAGACATTGGATCTACGACCGGCACCTATGAGAGTACCGACCAATTTCATCATTGGCCTACTACGCTTAGCAATGATGCAGAACTTTTTCTTTTTCGATGGACACTTCTATTTCCAAACCAAGGGAGTGGCCATGGGGGCTGCATTCGCCCCGGACTTGGCCATTATATATATGGACCATTTTGAAAGATCATTTGTATTCAATGAAACAAACCCCTATATCATGGAGGCGTCCCTCTGGAGACGTTACATAGACGATATATTGATGATCTGGACCGGCGACTCTACGGAATTAGGCAATTTCCACTCTTGGCTAAATGAAAGAAGTGGAGACATTCAATTCACCATGAATTCCAGTCCGGATGAAATTGACTTCTTGGACATCACAATTAAGTGTGAAAATGATCACTTGTATACAACTCTATATCAGAAGCCGGCGGAGAGGAATTCCCTTCTCAGGTATAACAGCTACCATCCGAGAGGACTGAGAGACAATTTACCGTTTGGGCAGTTCCTGCGGGTCCGCAGGAATTGTTCAAAAGAATTGATTACTCTATCCAATCAGATGATTTGAGTCAACGATTGATGGAAAGAGGCTATCCAAGAAAGCTAATAAGAAGAGCCCAGAAAAGGGCATGGTATAGCCCTCGTGAGGACTTACTTACACCTAAGGATCGGACAGAAGAAACTCCTCAAAGGATGATATGTGTCACCACATTCTCAACGCAAAGTCATGCCATCAAAAAAGTGATCAACGGATACTGGGGACTAATATCAGAGGATATAGATCAAACCAACCTCCCGATGCACTCATACAAAAAAGCCAAAAGTGTCAAGGACCACGTAGTACGCTCTTTCTTAGAACCCTTGAAACCACCGTCAATTCAATCTATGTGGAATTTGCCACCGACGCTTGGACACTTCAAGTGTGGACAATGCAAGGCGTGCCAAACTACAATTCAAACAAAGGAATTCACATATAAACAGCATGTGATCACTTTAAGGTCATTTACAAATTGCAACTCGACCAATGTGATCTATGGCATCGTGTGTCCATGTAATCTGATATATGTCGGTCAAACACAGCAGAAAGTCAAATCCCGAATCCTGAAACACTGCAGTCGCATCAGATGTGGGGTTCAAGGGGCACCCTTGGTTGAACATTTCAGAACTGCAGACCACAGCCCAGATGAGTTTCATTGGGTGGTCCTTGAGAAGGCCTCCCTTGGTCCTAGGGGAGGTAACATTGGTACGATCTTGGATTTGAGGGAATGCAAATGGATGTCCCTTCTGGACTCCATCCAGAACGGTTTGAATGAATCCGAGGTCAGCCATGCACAACTAGCTTGTCTCACATGAGGTCAACCCCATGCACCACGTTAACCCTGATCCCCACGCAAGGAGTGGTTGTGAACATCATTAATGCACTTTTTACAGCTATTAGACTGCTTTAGATTAAGCGTATTCTCTCATTAGCCCCTACAGTTGACCTATTTCTATTTAGATCTTCACCTATACAGGAATATACGATCATACTGCCCTCCTTCTAACCAGGCTTTATCAGATGATGTATCTATGCACTTTTTACAGCTATTAGACTGCTTTAGATTAAGCGTATTCTCTCATTAGCCCCTACAGTTGACCTATTTCTATTAAGATCTTCACCTATACAGGAACATACGATTATACTGCCCTCCTTCTAACCAGGCTTTATCAGATGATGTATCTATGGAACCTACCATATACCGGTTTACATTATCCATCTATAAGGTTGTACCATGAACATGTGCCCGTCCCACTAATCATGATGTTTGTCTAGCTATGTAGTATTATACTTAGACTCTTCAGAATATGGGAGACCCATGGCCCTTAACCGAGAGAAGACAGAGAAGAAGAACGCTGTATTAATAAATAGAGCATACACCAACTAGGCCCTTTATTTATTCTGTTATTGCACATATATATATATCCATATATACACACTCCCATGTGGGGGGACCTGTGATGCATAATGAGCCATGCTTAGTTATATGATAAATCCTTCTTTGCCTTTTGTCTCCCCATGTCTGTTGAATAATTTTGTGTGTACATATATATCTGCCTTTTGTCTCCCCAGATTGCTAAATTATTTCGTATGTACAGCAATGTCTCAATATGACCACGTTTATGATTTGTATTCTTATGTGATGTTGTTCACCATTATGCATATAATGATTTACCAAGGTTTTTATCAACATGACGGAGTTCACTTTGTTAATTTGACCTTTTTTGCATTCAAATGGGATTTCTTTTCAGACTTTGCTGAGAATGATACTCAGCAACCTCGTAGTAGGCTCTGCTTTTTACAGTCTGTTTTCCCTTCCGTTTTTCGGATTCACACTAAGGGAACCTGCATTTCGTCACGTACACCTGGCTAATGGACCGGTTTTCACTGGCCTATTTAATTGACAGGATGCAGTTCTCGGGTTCCCCTTGACGGACTGAGACGTTTCCTGGAGTTACAGTAAGCCCCTGCCGCGCACAGTACATCTGTCTTTTGTGCTTTTGTCTTTTTAACACAGAGACGGTAAATAATACAGGCTTTTTAGAAACGCGTGTTTTCCCTTTCAAGCATGACGCTCCTGAAATGCAGTCGTCCATTACAGGCGCTGTTTTTTCACATTATTTAGATAGCTGTTTTCTGTCATACAGGTGACATCCCTGCACTTCGTGCTTTCTTTTATTGACCTCGTAGCCCTCGAGAGACAGGCAGCCAGCATCAATTACATAAGTGGGTGCAATACTGTATTTTTCAGCTTTTCTTAAACAGCACGGGTCCCACGTTAGGCTGTTTATTTTCTTAACGCTGGGTTGTGTTTTTTCGGTCTTCGACCTGTAAATTTGGGTATGTGCTCCAATGTATATATGCAATACAGAGGTGTTTCACAATGTTTGGAGTTGGTGCAACCAACCGACCGTCTGTCATTATTTTCCTAGGAACGACTGAGTACGGAGCAATCTGGCCCTCCACATTGACCTCACAAGTAATTTTTCCGGGCCCAGGAGATTAACCCTGTGTGGCCCACCCCCAATTCAGGCATCTTTGAGTACGCGCTGAAGTAAGTGCACTAGAGAGGTCCAACCATTCCTTATCTATAGGAGTGGATCCTATTTGTATTTTGAACCTGCTCAATTCTTTTGCAGGTGTTTGTTCTCGCCTACTACAGTTTGGAGCCTACGCGCCCACTTGCCCCTCAGGCCCAATGAATGGGCCACTGATGGTAATCTTTTAGATTTCATTTTTCTCCTGTAGTTTTATTTCACCCCCTATATGGGAATTTTCGTTTTTTTAAAACATCTTTTTATTAAACAGTCTTGACATAAGGTACATATTCACAGAATCAATTAGGGTTACAGTAAAATCAGGTTACATACAGTACAGCAATGTAATTCATTGGAGTTCACGGGGATGGGGGGTCTTCACCATCGTCCTCAAGGGGAGGTGTACATATATCTCCTCGGTATGCATTCCAGGAGGCCCATATCTTGGACCATTTTCGGGGACACCCCCTAGCCACATAGACTGTTTTCTCTCTCAGCATACACCAGTCTAGATCCTGCTCTCAGGCTACTACCGTGGGCGGCTGTGGGGCTCCCCAGAGCTGTGCGATATTTCTCTTAGCGATCATGCAGCCGAGCGTGACCCATGTCTTAGTATAGGTGTTGAGGTCGGTAGGTTCCCAGATATTAAGGAGGCATCTAGGTGCCTTCGGTTCGATTACTACCGCCAACACTGCACTCATGACCGCATGGATGTTACGCCAGTATTCTTGGATCGGCGCACAGTGCCATATTATGTGCATGAATGTGCCCAATTGTGCGCATCCCCTCCTACAAGAGCCGTCTGTCAGCCCACCCATGTGTACCAGCTGGGGACCAGTTATGTAAATTCTATGGAGGATCTTTAATTGCACCAGTCTGAGTCTCGCTGGGATAGCGACCGTCTTAGGAGAAGAGACCGCTTCCTGCCAGGTTTCATCATCCAACTCTATTCCGTCCTCAGTCCATTTGTCACGCAATTGTAATAGGGGGTTGTCAGTGTTATTGATGAGTTTTCGATATGTGAGGGAGATGGCCCTGTCAGGCAGGTGTCCATCCAATAGTCTGTCCTCTAGTGGGGAAGCGTCCGGTGGCGTCGAGTCGTCGGGGATAGCTGTTTGCAGCGAGTGCCTGATTTGTAGGTAGCGATAACATTCGGAGTCTGCCAGGGCATATTGCGTTTGTAGGGTAGCAAAGGATGCCACACCCCCAGCGTGCCAAAGGTCTTTGACATGGGAAATCCCTATTAAGTCCCATTTAGCAAATCCCCTTGAGTTTCCCATATATCCTAGTTTTTGTGAGTCCCACAAGGGTGTGGCCATCGTTAACTTATTTTGCCAACCGATTGATTTAGCAGCGGAGTGCCAGATTGTAACTGTATGGGCAGTGGGTCCGGTGAGCGGGTATTTCTCCGGTTTTGAATATAGAGCTCTCAGAAAGGTCCCTTTAGGTAAAAGCCAACGGTCCATCAGAAACCCCGGGTTGTCAGGGTGACCATACGTGCAGTGGTTGATCGCTGTTAGATGCGCAGCCCAGTAATATTTTTTAATATCAGGCAACCCGATTCCCCCACCATACCAGCTAAGTGTCAGTTTTTTCATGGCGATACGTGGTCTCCCTCCCCATAGGAGGTCTCTCAGGAGCCCTTCCAGATCTTTAAAATACGAGTTCGGGACAAGATCGGCTGAGTTCTGTAGCGCATACAGGAATCGGGGCAGGGACATCATTTTAAATAATGCAGCCTTGCCCAATAGCGAGAGCGGGAGGGACTTCCAGTGTGTTATGTCGCTTTTGAGCCGTTGCAGTGGGGGGAGCAGATTGCGGGTGTACCGAACTGATGGGTCTAAAGATATAAAAATGCCCAAGTACTTGAAGCCGTCTGAGACCACTGGGATCGGGCAATTTCGGGGCAACTGTGGAGGGGTTCCCCATAGGACATATAGGAGTGATTTTTGCCAATTGACCTGAAACCCAGAGTACCTGCCGAAAACCTCTAGTATATCAAAGGCTACTGTTAGGGATCTCTTAGGGGATGTAAGATAGAGGAGAATATCGTCAGCGTACAGTGAAATCCGATCCTCCCACTCCGCTGACCAGCGCAGTCCGCGGATCCTCACATCCTTACGGATCCATGCTGCGAGTGGTTCAAGGGCCAAAGCGAACAGTAAAGGAGATAGGGGGCACCCCTGACGAGTCCCCCGGCTGAGTACAAAGGGTTCAGACTTTCTGTTATTCACCACTACCTGGGCCAGCGGCGCGCTTTACAACAGCCGTATCCAGTTGCAGAAGCCCGGCCCAAATCCCAGTTTACCAAGCACTGCAAAGAGATAGGGCCATTCCAGTGAATCGAAAGCCATGGTGGCATCCAGAGAGACCACCACAGCCTCCTCTCGTATCATCGGTACCCTGCCCAGGACCCCGTGTAGTCTACGAAGGTTGAGAGCCGTGTTTCTTTTGGGCATGAACCCTGACTGGTCTGGGTGGACTAGGTCGCCTAACACCTTGGTAAGCCTGGTGGCAAGCACTTTAGCTAGAATTTTGGGTTCTGCATTCAGCAGCGATATAGGCCGGTAGGAGGTACACTGCGTTTTGGGCTTCCCTTCTTTATGGATTGTGACTATGGTGGCAATTCTCTGGTCATATGGCAACATCCCCTGGGTGAGGCTATCCTCAAACATTGACTTCAAATAGGGGGCCAATCTATCTGGTCGAAGCTTGTAGAGCTCTATTGGGATGCCATTTGGGCCCAGGGCTTTCCCGGAGTGCAGCGCTCTTATTGCCGTAGCTATTTCATCAGCCGTCAGTTCACTGTCCATGAATGTAAAGTCCGAATCCGATAATGTCGGGAGCGATATGTCTTTGACTAGATCAATAAAGTCTGCTTCAGGGTATGGTGCCACCGAGCTATTTACGGTTTGGAAGTGAGCTGCGAAATGGTTAGCTATGTCTTAGGGATCTGTCACCGAGGACCCATCAGTGCCCCTTATCTCAGGCACGAGCCTGCTGGCCTGCTCTCTCTTGTCTAACCATGCGAGCAGTTTGCCGGCCTTGTCGCCCCAGTCATATATCCGTCCCAGCCGTTCCTGTCCCAGTAGTTTGGCACGGTCGGTGACCAACGCCCGGTATTCTTCCTGCCGCAAGCGTAGGAAGTGGAGGGTTTCAGGCTTGGCATCCGAGGTGACATCCTGTTCTAGGCGGTATAGTTCCTGCTCTATGTCAGAAATTTCTTTCACCCTGTCTTTTTTGGAGCCCGCCACCAAGGAGAGGGCCTGTCCTCTGACCACCGTTTTGAAAGCTTCCCATAGTGTTTGAGGTGACTCAACTGTGTGTTCGTTCTCCAGGAAATAGTCATCAAGAGTTTTAATTAGGCCTTTCCGTATTTTGGGGTTCTTGAGGTACCAAGGGTTTATTGGGGCAACCCGTCCTGTCTGTGTGTAATCTAAAACTATATGGACCCAGAGAGGGGAGTGGTCGGAGATACCTCGTGCCAGGTGACGGATCTCATGAATATTGGTAATGTGCGAGGCCGGGACGAGTATATAATCCAGTCGGGATAGGCTGTTATGCGCCCCCGAGTGGAAAGTGTGCTGCATCTTATCGGGGTTGTATGTCCTCCAGCCATCCATCAGTCCCATCGCCTCCAAGAAGCTGGAGAACGCATGAGCGGCCGGAGGGGTTGCGCGGGGGGGGTGCCTGTCTAAAGCGCCCGAGACAATTGAATTGAAGTTGCCGTCGAGCACCAGGTGTCCGTCAGGCAACGTCAAGAGTATAGCACTCAGGTCAGTGAATGTTGTGCTCTGCATCCCTGGGGGCGCGTATATTGACATGAAAGTGGTAGGTTTGCCCTCCCAGGTGCCTGTGATTCCAACATATCTGCCTCGGTCATCTATGTACGTATTGGTGAGTGAGAAAGGGAATGATTTTTTTTGCATAATGCCTACTCCCCTGGAGCTAGAGGTATAGCCCGCATGCACCACCATCGAGTACCCCCATCTGTGCATTGCCCTGCATGTGTTGCCAACGAGGTGTGTTTCCTGCAGTAAGACGATATCCGGCGATTGTCTCCTAATATACTGCAACACAACACCTCTTTTTATCTTGTCCCCCAGTCCGTTAACATTCCAACTTAAGATTTTAACAGCCCTGTTGTACTGTACTCCCATTGAAAGCGGGGCAGTTCCCCACTAGTGGGGTCGTATGTAGATATCGTACAGTCGAGATAATACAAAAAAACAACATACAAAATAAACATCAGTCCCTCCCAACATCCCCCCACCCTGCTCCCCTGCACTCCGGGCTTAAAACTGCCCATATTATTTAAATGCAGAGTGCCTGTCGCCCAACTATTCTACTAATAGAAAAATAACACACTGGGGAAGGCCTCAGAGTTCCGTCGGCCCCCCCGCCTACCAGTACAGATTATCGATGCAGGACATGACCAATGTTCAGTTCACCAAATGTGAGAGATCCCAAGGCATCGGTACAAGGTTCATACCAGCCTGAGCCGCATACTGGCGGTTCAGGGTACAACAGCAGCTGAAGCGAATCGTTTTTGAAGAAAACAGAGGCCACCCCATGCGGGATCACCGCGGGGGTCAATGAGCGGTGGAGTCCTGTTCTGACGAGGGTTTAAGACTGTCCAGCCAGTCAGATGCCACCTCTGGGAGGTCAAAGAAACGTGTTTTCCCGTCAAGTTCAACTCGCAAGCGGGCTGGGAAGAGCATGGCGTACTTGAAACCTTTTTCTCTCATCCTGCGCTTGACATCGAGGAAGGAGCGTCGCCTCATCTGCACCGTTCGGGTGAAATCGGGGAAGAAGGTGATTTCCGAGTTGTCTAGGTGGATTGGAGGAGCGACCCTTGCCGCCTGAAGGATTGTGTCTCTGTCTCTATAATTGAGCAGTCGGGCCAGTATTGGACGAAGGGGGCCCCAGGCTTTGGGCGACCCCCAGGCACTCTGTGGGCTCGCTCAATTACAAACAGTTTAGAAAGGCCCTTTGGTTGTAGCTTCGTCGAGATCAGTTCCTCCATGAATAGGTCTGCAGACGGACCTTCCGATTTCTCTGGCACTCCAAGGACGCGGATGTTGTTGCGTCGCAGGCGCCCCTCGTAATCATCCAGCTTGTCTTCCGTGTACTTGCGAAATGATTGAAGCTCCCCGATGTCCGTTTGGAGTTGCGAGGTGTCCTCTACGAGACTGGCGGTGGTTGTCTCTAATTGCTTGACCTTCTCTCTATATTTTGTGAGATCCGCTCTGATCAGCGTCACCTCCAAGGAGAGGGTGTCAATAGATGTGCGGACACCCATGATGGCTGCCATTATGTCCGTCATTGTGGGCTCTGTGGGGTCGTGCTCGGCTCCACTTTGCGATTTATCGCTGGCCCCCTTCTTGTCAGGAATGTCCGCTTTCGGGCAGGTAAAGCGGTCTAGTCTGCTTTGTTGAGACGCCCGGGAACCCCTGTTGCCGGACATGGTGAGGTCAACACCGCTCCCTAGGCCGGAGACTAGAGGAAACGCCAGATGGAATAGTCCCTGGCCAGGCCCTCCGAAGATGTCCACAGAGCCCCGGGCCAGTCGCGCACCGATGTGGATGACACTGTTTTAGCTCCGCCGTTTCTGGCTGCCCGCTGGGACCCGGAGTCAAGCCACGGAGGTGAGCACTCAGGGCGTCGCCGGTCGTGAAGGGCCACCTGTGCGCCACTCGGACCAGTCGTCTCCCGTTCCCCGGACACCGCCAGCCCCCAAGCACCCCTCAGGCAGCAGTGAGCATCCACGACGATGCCAGCTCAAGGGCCACCGGCGCGCCAAGGAAAGGCAGGGGAGTAGGGCGGACCACCTCACGCGGCCCCAAGCAGCCGTCCCCCACAACGCAGGTACAGTAGGGAGACCGCTCCACGCTCACTCCTCCCCGTCCTCACCAACCACAGCAAAGGCACACAGCAGCAGAGACCCCTCCGGTCCCGGGGTTTGTTTCGGTTACCGAGGCCCGAACAGGTAGGGTGGGGTCGGCCGCTCCCACAACGGGCCCTGTATGGATGCAGCACACCAGTCCCGTGGGCCCCTCTCCGCCTCTACTACAGTAGGCGCAGTCGCGTCCTGGAAGCGCGCACTGCACCCAGCGATCACGGCCTTCAGCCAGCTCCAGATCCCCGTCCCAGGCAGGGAGACGCTGGGGGCCGTCACTCACCGGCGCTGCTCCTCCCGCTCCGGTGTCCGTGGGGGCTGATCAGGCATCGACGCTGTAGAGCACCACAAAACACACGCTGCCCCAGTCGTCCGCAATCTCCCCAGTGCGGGGCCGCTGGATCCCCTTTCACGTCTCCAGCCTCCGCACGATCCAACCCGCTCGGGGGCTGCACTCCAGTGCCACAGGCAACAGCGTCACGGTCGCGGGAGGGGGGGCACCGAAGTCGCTTGCCAGAATTTCCCCGACCCCCCCGAGGATGGGGGAGGGGGTCATGCCCACGTCCTCGCTTCTCCCGCCGGCCGTCTCCAGTACTCGAGGCCCCGGTTTCCTCAGCCACAGGCCCAGAGTCGCCGATCGGCACAGCTACTGCCTACCACCTCCGATTGTGCCCGGGAAAGCTTTGTCGGGCTTCGCTTGCGCCCCTGTGTCCGATTCTGCACCTTTCCGACGGATTATTGTAGCGGATTAATGAGGTAGGATGGAAGGGCTCCGGAGCAGCCCTAGGTTGCGGCCATGCTGGTTTGCCGCGAGACCACGCCGGAATTTTCGTTTTTTAAACTTTTCTATTCTGCCTCTAGATAACCTGCCCCCATTCACCCACCTACACTCCTGTCCTGAAGAAGACCCCGACGTAAGGGATACATTGACCTACTATTATTCAGGGGTCGAAACGTCGACATCTACCATACTAGCCAGTTTGACCAACAGCGATTCATCACTGTGACCCTGTTTACAATCATGGCTATCTAACATTTGTACCTAATAAGAAGATCTGGCTCCTTTATGAGCCGCTTTTGTGTTTTATAACAATTGATTATGTGAATTGTACACCGTTTCACTCACTTCCCTATCCTCACTTCATTCACTTTACCTCCACCCTTCCCTCTTGGGGCACTGCTTTATAAATATCAGTGAAAATATTATGAACTACTGTATGTTCAGTGTGATTAAACAACACTGTACATGAAGAATAAGATGGTTTGTGTAATTTATGTTTAATTCAATGTAATTTTGTGGTTCTTCTATGCAATCGTGTACTGGGACCATTTTTCTTATGTACTGCTCTATACCCAGGTCCCAGTGACGTTTTGGGTTTACCCTTCTATGTAACCAACTGGAAGCAAAGCGGGCGGGGTCAGACGTGGGCAGGTGCGTCTCCTGCAGAAAGGCAATATCAATTTTATGGCGCCGTAGATAATGTAAAACATGGCGCTTTTTACGGTTATCGTTAAGGCCCCGGACGTTCCATGACATCAAAAATAGGTCGGAGGGAACACTAACGCTACCTAGCTGGGCCATGGAGGGGTCGTAACTAGGATGCAAAAAGTATTGTGCAGTATTTAATGCAGATTTTGACTGTGATCAAACATATGAGCAACCAAACGTGACTCAACAATAGCAATCGTCCCCCCCCCCCCGCTCGCCACCCAACCTTACAACCCAACAAGTAAGGCACAACCTATATTTCCAAATATGTCAAAAGTACCAATGGAGGCAACAAGAAAATGCCAAAATCCCAAAAGAGGTACATCCGTAAGCTGGAGAGCAAAACCATGGTGTACACCAACGGGGGGTGGCAACGCCACGACAGTCAACCAGCGATATGGAACGGTGAGTAGGAAAATGCAATATCCCAAAGTTCTCAGAGGTTGGTAGAAAAGAGCATCCGGTTAAGATCAGCCAAGGCTAGTCCCAGAGAAAAGTTCCATGCTGGCCTCCGAACCGCTTTGTGAGGGAGGAGGTCCAGCACCATCTGCGACCGTCTTAGTGTTGTTTTTGTATGTGCGACAGAATTCCTGAACCTCTGTGGGGCTGTCGAAGATGCGGGCCCTGCCGTTGACTTCCACGCGTAGTCGTGCTGGATATAGCATGCCATACTTTAGGCCGAGGTTCCTGAGTGCAGCCTTGGCGCCATTTAACTTGCGGCGGGCCTCCTGGACCATGATGGTGAAGTCCGGATAGAGAGACAGTTTTGAGCCCTGCCAGGTGATGTCTCCACGTTCGCGAGCAGGGCGCAACGCAGTGTCTCGGTCCCTAAAGTTCATGATCCGTGCAATGATGGGTCTTGGTGGGCATCCAGGGTTGGGTCTGGGGCCCAGCGTGCGGTGGGCGCGCTCCACCACGAAGCCAGGGGTGAAGGAGTCCCTCCCAAACATATCAGACAGTAGTGTCTCAACAAAGACGTCCATACGGCCTGTGTTGGTCGACTCAGGCACTCCCAAAATGCGAACGTTGTTCCGTCGACTGCGCGCCTCCAGGTCTTCGTTCTTTATTGCCACGTCTTTAAGTATACGTTCTACCCTTTCAAGCCTTTTGAGGGACTGCGCCGTGCCGTCTTCGATGTCGGATATGCGGGCTTCTGCAACATCAAGGCGTCTGTCATGCACCTGGATTTTAGCGCCGAGGTCCGCAAGGTTCTTGTCTAGAGAGTCAAATCTACCATCTAGAGCCTTAAATCCTGCTCTCATCTCTTGTAGCAGCGAGCCAACCTGTCCCATGGGGTCATCGTGGCGCATCGCTTCTTGTCCACCCTCTGCCATGTCGGAACTGTTCTCAGGGGCCGTCTCTGCAACTTTCTCGAAAGGGAGAGTCCTCTGCTTCGGGTCTTTGCGGCCCATACCGCTCCCAGCACAAGTGTTAGGTAACAAGAGGATGGCCCCAGGGATGGACTCAAGTGGAAGACAGGGGTCAGGGCACACACCCAACGGAATGGATTGAAGACCAATGAGGTGGGAAGCGCTATGTCTCGTCCAGAGGGTGGACAATGCAGGCTGGGTGTGTGAGAAAGTCCAGTTACTGTGGGGAGTGGCGAGAGCACAGAAGGACAGTGTGGACAACAATAGCCTGGCAGGCCAGCAGGTACATGCGCCAACTCAGGGAGCGGTTGCAGTGGAGGTCAAGCTGGAGAGCGTGACGCGATCGTAGGGAAAGAGGCGGCAGCCGTTGCGGCATGGCCGAGACCACTTGTAGAGGGTAGTAACCAGCACAGATCGCTAGGAGTAGGCGGCATGGCCGAGATGGAGAACCAGCATGGCGTAGGAGTCACAACCACTCAGCAGGTCTGGTGGGGGCGGTCGTGCGAGCCGTTGGCAGCGCTGGCAACAGGGGTAGGAGGGGGGCAGCCGGGCGCGGGCTGTGGCGTTACTCTGCAGGTCTTGCACTGTGAGCCCGCTATGGCCCGGGGGCCGCAACTGTAAAAATCAAGCGGGCCCTGACCCCGCGGGGCTCAGGACGTTACTGGAGTGCTCAATGTCCGGCGCGCGAGCGGTCAAACGGACCGTCGCGTACTCCGGGCTCAGATTAACGCAGTGAAGACGGTGGATGATTAAGCCCAGAGCCCTCACCGCCCCTCCGCCGCAGCTCGATGGTGAAACAGGGCTCGCGCTCCACTCACGGGTCTCGGGTGCTCCTGGCCTGCGCCGCCGCCATTTTGTGGAACGCCCTCGCCGCCTTAAACATCGGAGATCTCGATCACCGAGGCTCCGATCCGCAAGCAGCAAGGATCACTGGGCACAGAAAGCGCTCACAGGTCTCATGGTGGTAAGCTCATTGCGATCCGCTCCGTATCAATGGGGGATATTAGTAGTGTCGCTGGAAAGGCTGGCGGAGCTTCAGTGCCGGGCAGCCATCTCGGTCCGCGGCTTGGCCATACCCCCAAGTTACACGCTTATGCGCAGAATCTATGACTAAGCCCAATGTTGCCTTGTTGCAGGGCCTGAAGAAATATGATTACATCACCCTCGTCCTGATGGACCACCATTGGCTCCCCTTGCCAGTTTGCATCAGCTACAAAACCAGCTGCATCATTTGCATAGTCATCACAACCAGCACCTCTGCTTATCTTGCAGACAAGCTCACCATCTCCATTGGTTGTCGACACACCTGCAGCCAGGAACCTGTTAGACTGCCAACTAAGAAGTGTGAAAAACAAGGCAGAAGGCCTTTCTCATCTATTCACCAATGATCTTGAACAACAAAGCCGTAGCCATAAGGACCACCCCAACACTGCTCCAATTTAGGAAAGAGTTGAAGACTAACCTCTTTAAAGAACACTACATCATAATGCATTAATAACCCACAAACCAGCTACTTCTCCTATCACTTGTTGCCTTTATGCTAGTGTTTGATCTACCATGTTTGGCTAAGCTCGCACCTCAGAAATACTAAATACATCATCACTTCGAATGCACCTTGTGGCCCTGGGATCCTCCTGGACCTCCGGCTGTGTGAGGGTTACTTTGACAAATATTGTCCTGGAACCCTCCCATACATACACAGCCACCAAACTATCGACTTGACCACAATTCATCCACTGGCTAAAGGTTAGAGTGCAATAAGTACACATAATTGCAAATAAATACTGAAATAAAATGTGATGAAGCTGCAGTGAATTCCAATCAATGTGAAAAACGTATTTCTAGACCACTCACCTAATCCTTTGAGGAATTTGTCGACCCCTCTCTGCTTACTGCTGGGAAGAGTTTCCAGATATTCCTGAGCCCGCATCTCAAAGAGCCCTTCAGAAAGAAAAGGAGGAGGCAGATGAAGCTCACATGGGAGGCAGCAAAACGGGCACTCTGCATACAGCAAATAAAGACCAACGTGCTACTTGTCCACAACAGTAGTTCTAAACAGTTCAGTCAAGGAACAGTGCCAGCACTTATGACGACCAGGATAGATCAGGAAATTAAATGAAGATCAATCTTGCATTTGTTCCACTTTATGCCTACCTTCCTCTATTAGGGTCCCTTCATGACCACATAGTGAATACAGCGATACAAAAGGGGACGATGGACGGAACGTTTGAGCCAATCAAACACTCACCCCCAGTCAACTGATCTGGGTTTGATCCATCATCATTCTTTAGCTCACTCCACCAACCCAGTTCAGACATGGCCATATGCAAATCAGTCTGACCCTGTGCCTCATGGGAACAGTCCAGCCCGAACTGCCAAGCCATGTCTTCCCTGGACCGGAAACAAGCATCCTAGGGCCGGTTTCTGGCATTCCAGCCGTCATCAGCCAGGCTTGCTTGAATCCAGTGGCAAAGTGAGCAAGGGACCCACGTCTGGGCATACCCCCGCCAACTTAGGGCGAACAAAGCGATACAAAAGGGGATGATGGACGGAACGTTTGAGCCAATCAAACACTCACCCCCAGTCAACTGATCTGGGTTTGATCCATCATCATTCTTTAGCTCACTCCACCACCCCAGTTCAGACATGGCCATATGCAAATCAGTCTGACCCTGTGCCTCATGGGAACAGTCCAGCCCGAACTGCCAAGCCAATCCAGTGGCAAAGTGAGCAAGGGACCCACGTCGTGAGTGTTTGATTGGCTCAAACGTTCCGTCCATCATCCTCTTTTGTATCGCTTTGTTCGCCCTAAGTTGGCGGGGTATGCCCAGACGTGGGTCCCTTGCTCACTTTGCCACTGGATTCAAGCAAGCCTGGCTGATGACGGCTGGAATGCCAGAAACCGGTCCTAGGATGCTTGTTTCCGGTCCAGGGAAGACATGGCTTGGCAGTTCGGGCTGGACTGTTCCCATGAGGCACAGGGTCAGACTGATTTGCATATGGCCATGTCTGAACTGGGGTGGTGGAGTGAGCTAAAGAATGATGATGGATTAAACCCAGATCAGTTGACTGGGGGTGAGTGTTTGATTGGCTCAAACGTTCCGTCCATCATCCTCTTTTGTATCACATAGTGAATACAAGCATGAGAGTTATATTTGGGATAAAGTACCTATACCAAGCTTTATAAGAAACTCACTGAGGAGATCTGTTGCCAAATAGGGCAACAAGGTCGAAGGCTCAGTTCCTTTTTTTTTTTTTTTGTTTAATAATTTTTATTGAATTTTTGAGAAAAAGGGAAAAATACAATGTGCATATAATATGACACCAATATATAAAAATTCCAAAAATACAAATATATGCCTACTTAATTAACATAGATGTAAGAAGGGAGTAAGAAAAGAGTGAGAAAAAGAAAAAAGAGGAAAAAGAAAAGAGAGAGAAAGAGGAAAGAGAAAAGAGAAAAAAAAAAAATGTATTATTATAAGGGACAAGGAAATAGAATCTATAACGTAGGTGCATCTAAGGAAAGATAAGCAGTGAAAGGTAGCCAAAGAAGATCAGATTTAATTTTTGGGGTAGAGTAAGAGAAGAAACATTAGCAATCCTATGTTCATCACAAATAAAATTCCACCAAGTTAATGGTGATACCTTGGAGTTATCCTTCCAACATGTTAAAATTACTTTAAATGCTAAAGCAATGAATAAATCAAACAACAAGGAAATAGAAATAGAGTTATCTAGGTCAAGTGAAGATGAACCTAAAAAAACATTTTTCAATGATAATGGTATATCACATTGAAATATTTTCATACATTTATGCCAAACAGATTGCCAAAACTTAAAAACATTAGAACAATCATACAATTGATGAATTAGAGTCCCACTAGACCCAGAGCATGACCAACAAAGGGGTGAGGAAGAGGGGGAAAACTTGGATATGCAAACAGGTGTTAAGACCGCTCTATTATAAATAAAATATAATGATTGAGTGATGCGAGCAGCATTAGAAATCTTGAACAATTTAGACCAAAGTTTGTCCCAAAAAGGAATAGAGAACTCCATAGATAAATCTGTTTCCCAAAGTAGTTCAATATGGGATTTAGGGCGTACAGTAATAGGAGACAACAACATCTTATAAATAAAAGCAGCCTTGGGCCTCTGATTATGAGCAATATTATTATATATTTGTGTAGGTGGAGTAAGTGAGGGGGAGAATGATGGAAAATTGCAACAAGTAATGTAAGATTGTAATGCAGCTGATATTAAATTATATTCTAGAAGGGATGAATCAGGCAACTGATATTGTACTTGCAGC
This sequence comes from Calotriton arnoldi, assembly GCA_963921515.1. Lineage (NCBI taxonomy): Eukaryota > Metazoa > Chordata > Amphibia > Caudata > Salamandridae > Calotriton > Calotriton arnoldi. Next base: position 617,613 of record CAWUFW010010514.1, read on the forward strand.
TCCGGGAAAGGAATAACAGAATTGTGATTAACCATTTGGTGTATGAACAAAATTCCCTTCTCCTTCCAGTGTTTGTAGTAAAATGATTTACATTTATATTTAAGAAACTTATTATACCAAACAGAAGCGGACAGGAAGCATTGAAATGGATCAAGGCCTTTGGAAAAAATATTATATAACAATTGTTTGGAATATTTTAAAATAGGATTGTCTGCTAAAAAGGACATATAAATTATGTTCCAAAAAGAAAATTCTTTCAACAAGGAACGCTCAAAGATAATCCAACTAGGAATGGGAAGATCAGCAAAGTCGTAAGCTAAGGCAAAAGATTGCCTAATTAGAAATGCAGAATGGTATGACTTGAAATCTGGAAAACGAACACCACCCTCCGATTTGGGACGTTTGAGCTTCGCAAGGGCAATGCGGGGATGCTTGTTATTCCATAAAAATTTAGTGCAGATAGAGTTAATTTGTGAAAAATATGAAATAGGGATCCGAATAGGTAACATGGATAATGTGTACAGGACGTGTGGGACAATCATCATTTTAATTGTATCTAACCTACCCCACCAGGATAAGTGCAGGGTAGACCAGGAGAGGAGGAGAGCCCGTATTTTGGTAATTAGGACATTGAAGGAGAGTTTAATTGTATTAGGAAGAGAGGAGGAGAACCAGATCCCAAGATACTTAATTTTTGTAGGGCACCAGGTAAAATTAGTGTCATTAAACATATATTGATAGCAAGAAGAATTCAAAGGTAAAACCTCTGTCTTGGAGAAATTCAGCCTATAACCAGAGATGCTGGAGTACAGCCGAATCTCCTCCAGAAAAGGAGGCAGGGAAGTGCAGGGATTTGATAGGTAGACCAAAATATCGTCAGCGTAGGCTGAGAGTTTAGTTTCTATAGACTTATGTGTAAATCCAGAAATACGTGAGTTAACCCTAATGCGTTCTAGAAATGGCTCCAAACATAAAACAAATAACAAAGGTGAGAGAGGGCAACCTTGACGTGTACCCCTATGTAAAGTAAAACATTTTGAAAATGATTATTTACAAATATACTAGCCCGGGGAGAGGAATATAATAATTTGACATATGAAATGAAAGTAGGACCAAAACCAAACCAATGTAATGTATCAAACATAAATTGCCAGTTAATTCGGTCAAAAGCCTTTTCAGCATCTAAGGACAACGCTGCAAGCGGTGACCCATGCTTCCTCCCGAAGGAGATAACATTAGCAAACATACGAGCGTTGTCCGTAGCCAATCTGCCCTTAACAAAACCCACCTGGTCCGTATTAACCAGAAGTGGAACAATGTTCTCCAGACGAGAGGCAAGTATTTTAGCAAATATCTTGCAATCATAGTTAATTAGGGATATGGGACGAAAGTTCTTACATAAAGAGTGATCTTTATCAGGTTTGGGGATAAGAACAATCAAGGCCTCCAAAAAGGAGCCGGAGGCCCTAGTTTCAGCAACAAATGAGTTAAAGAGGGTCAAAAGTTTGGGAGCAAAAATGGAGGAGAACGTGGTAAAGAATTCGGCGGAAAGGCCATCAGGGCCTGGTGCCTTCGACTTCTTTAAGGACTTAATAGCGTCTAATATCTCCTGAATTGTAATCTCCTTTTCCAATAGTTCAAACTCCTTTGGAAGGGAGGGTGGTTTAGGCAAACCAGAAAAAAAGGTAGCTAGATTCTGATTGGAGGGGATCGTATCTTCAGAATATAACGTTTGGTAATAATCATGGAATACAGTGGTGATATCCTCATCTGAGGACGTTAATTTATTAGTAGAATCATTTAAAATAGGGCCAATACTTTTGCGTTCCGATTTAATTTTTAAATAGTTGGCCAACATCTTACCAGCTTTATTTTGGCCCCCGTGATATTTGGACTTAATCTTGAGGAGAACATTGCAGGCATCCACTGTAGCAACCTTGTTAAGGGCAGATTTAGCTTTAATTAATTCATGAAGAACCACGGAAGACTTAGAAGTAAAATAATTATGTTCTAATACTTTAATTTGTTGTAACAAAGCTGTATATTTGGTCTCTGCAAACCTCCTTTTTTTAGAGGAATATGAAATAGTAAAAGCACGAAAAGTGGCCTTAAACGCATCCCAATTATTGGAGATGGAGGTATCCAGAGGATTATTGAGGGAGAAAAATTCCTTGATAAAAGCAGTAGCCTCCGTTATAAAGGCAGTATCTGTTAAAAGCCAGTTATTAAATTTCCAACGACCAAATTTAGGAGAGTTCAGGGAAAAATCAAAACAGGCAGTGACAGGGGCATGGTCGGAAATAAAAATTGATCCAATCTCCGAGGATTGAATAGATGGGAGTAAGGGTTTACTAATCAAAATATAATCAATCTGGACCGGGTGTGATGAACATTAGAATAAAAAGTAAATTCCGAGGAGTCAGGATTACAGGTCCTCCAAACATCATAAAATGGGCGAGAAGTAATAGCAGCTTGAAATGACTTATGGGATTTATCCGGGTTGAATTTACACTTAGATTGCCTATCAGAGAAAGGATCAATCCATTGGTTAAGGTCACCAGAAACAATAATATTCGGGTTATCAATGGAGGAAAGCAGAATTTTGATATCATTCCAGAATTCCGGGTCAGGTTTGACAGGGCCATAAATATTCAGTAAAATTAATTGCATATTCTGTATAACGACCTCAACCAACACCCAGCGACCATTGGTATCACATTGAGTGGATAAAATTTGAGCATGCAATGATTTATGGAATAATATAGCCACTCCCCCTCCTATTGCATGCAGGAGAAGATACAACCTGACCCACCCACTGTCTTTTCAATTTGAGCGACTCTGCTTCATTACAATGCGTTTCCTGAATAAAAGAAATCTGAGCATTTAATTTGGACAAATGAGAAAGTACCTTTTGCCTTTTGACGGGGTGTCCAAGACCCCGAACATTCCACGTAACAACCTTACACATATTGAAGGGATGGGAGGGTTACATGTGAATAGAGATGAAACACTGCAGGGAAACAACTATAAGGAGAAAAACACCTCAAGAAGAATGAATAAAAAAGAAAATAGACTATACAACCATAAGCACCAATTAGAGACACATAAAACAAGAACAACTTCATCATGAAAAAGGAAGAAACCTTAAGAAGTAAGAAGGGATTAGTGGAAAAGGAAAGACAGGGGAGGAAAATGAATAGGAAAGAAGAAAGAAAAAATAGAAGATAGATCAAGGAAAGAGAACCAGATCTACAAGAAAAAGATAATAAGCGAGGCATGGGGCGCAACAGCACCGAAGACAGACGGAACGACAGAGAGAAGAACATAATGAAAAAAACAATATGAACAGCCATAAGAAAAAATAAATTAAGTAGCGAAAAGAGAAGGCAGGAACATTAGATAGGCGGAGATGAACCATCAACGGGATTCAATGAGAGACCCTGAAGAAAAGACCTCAATTTAGTAGGGTCATCAAAAGAACGTGTCGAGCCATCATGAGTGATTTTGCACAGGCAGGGGTGAAGAATGCCATAACGGATATTCAGCTGTCTCATCTGTGGGCGTAAAGCCAGAAATTCCTTCCTTCTTGCATTGGTGGCGTTTGATAGATCCTGTGATAGAAAAACTGTGTGACCTGACCATATAAGGCGACGTTTCAACTTAGCTGCTGAGAGGACACGCATGAGATCTGTGAACTCAAGAAACAACATTATAATGCCTCTGGGTCTCGGAGCATGCGATTGAAAACGTCCAAGGCGGTGCGCACGTTGAATATTTAATGGGGGTTCTGAGGGAATGTCCAAAAGTTCAGATAAAAGTCTCTTAAGGAAAAGAAGAATGTCCGACCCCTCAAGATTTTCTGGTAGGCCATACAGGCGTAGGTTGTTACGCCTGTTACGATTTTCGAGATCCTCAGTATGAAGTTTAAGACGGTGAACCTCTTGCTCCAGAACAGGGATCTTGGTTGATACATCATGTAAATCACTAATGCGTTGTTCCATGTCGAGCACCTTCGCCTCCATATTTATCCATCTTTCTTCAATTTGCTGGAGTTTCTCATTGGTGGTGGACATAAAGGATTTCAAACCTCTCACCTCATCCAAAATGGTATCCAACACAGGATTATGAGAAGATAGAATAGGAGACGGGGGATCATTTTTAGATCTCTTGGGCTTGGCACCTGAGGAGGAGGCTCTGATGGCAACTGGAATTTCGCTAGCCATCCTGCAAGGGTGCGAAGAACGCTGAAAAACCCGGAATAGAGAACCAACTTGTCCCCAAAATTTGACAGTCACAAATCACCAGGGAGTGAGAAATCAGAGAGAGACGCCTGTTAGGACCAGTATGAAAATATCACCGAGTCACACTTCTGAATGAAAAGACGCCGGTCTATCCTAAAAAAGGATTACATTTGCAAGCATGGAAGAGACATTAACACGCCGTTTTATAAGACAGGTTCAAAGTCCACACAACTTGATCCATCAGGTGAAAGGGAAAAGCATTACGTAGAATAGTAGGTATCAGGTACAATCAGTAGAAAGCGCCTCCACCAAGCATTAGCATTATAAAATGCCACAGGACGCCTCAATACATGCCAAATGGACCCTGCTTCTCCCTGGGCAGAAACAGAAGAGGGTTAACTGCAGAATGCCTGTTTTACCTCAGATGCAGTCCGTTGAGGTGAGCAGCATCACAAAATGGCGGCCGCTCGTGCTCCACGAGGAAAACCACCGCAGCAGCTGCAGGGACACACAAGGAGACAGAACAAAGACCGAGCGGCTCCATCCGCCGCTCCGACACTGCCGCTGCCCAAATCTTCTCACAACTCCTGCCTCAAATGTATTACATCGAGGCGAGCGGCATCACAAAATGGCGGCCGCTCGCATTTTGAAGAAGAAAATCACCGCCGCAGCCGAGGTGACACGTAGGAAGACAAATCAGAGTCGGAACGGCTCCATCCCCCGCTCCGACACTTCCGTTGCCCAAATCTTTTCGCCGTTCCTACCAACTCTCAGAAACACGGCATGAATTAATAAAAAGAAAGCTCCGCGTCCGCGGAGCTCACGTCAGAGCCGCCATCTTGCCTCGGCGCGTGACCACGCCCCCCAGGCTCAGTTCCTTTATAATGTCAAATGGGTGTTTGTATCCGTTTCAGTGGCAGAAACGTAAAGCTGAAGCAAAATGTATAGAAAATGGCTGGCCGGTGGCTGGGCAAACAAAATAGATGGCAAGGCTGATAGAGCAGAGCATGTGAGCAATGAGGGCTGTAGGTACATGGTAGCGAACTCTGTAAACAGGGAAGACAGCGGTTTGCCCACGTGAGCAGGAAGCGTCAATGCATCAGATCACAGGTTTCCACTAAGAAAGAAAGCCCAGGCAGACATGACAGAGTTCAAAGGTAGGCATTGATAACTAACTAAATAAAGCAACTGTGTGAATACCATTGTTCTCTAAGATCCTAAGATTTTACTTACCAGGAGTGTTGTGTTGCACACCCCTTCAAATGTTATTTACATAAGAATAACATGTTTGAAAATTTGAAAGGATGATAGTGATTCAAGCTTCTCAGGGAGGTACTGTGGGGGGAGGGGGAAGAGCTCAGACCTCAAAAGTGAACCAAAAGACACAATATTCTAATGTCCACCCATTCCTCATATTTTCTGTAAAAAGACAGAAACTTTAATCACACAGCAGAAGTAAATACTACACAATTCAATGGGAAAGGCATACAGAGTTGTAAACTAAGCCGCATTTAATAGTGCAGAGGGACACCCCCTCCTTCCCAGTATTCTCTTGCCCTTTCGCTAAGGTCATGATCTCGTATCTCCAGTCCCCAATAAACTACGAGTTTAGGCACAGGTGCCGATGACCTTATTACTCATGGGTAAATTTGGCAACTTGCAGCTAAATTACTATTTCACCCCTTTCCGTAAAAAAGTTTTAAAGTGAATGGCACACTCCTCTGCGCACATTTATTGTCTGGTCCCAAGTACTGGCTAAATTGTGTGCATTACCCACTGTAGCATTTCGGGCTGTCCCGAGGAAGCATACAGGCTCCACCATCACATCAGTGGCTACTCTCTTAAACAGTCTGCATCGGCAGCCTTGCTCGCTGTGATGTTTACGGGGTGAACTGTGTAAGAAAGTGCCCTCTTTTTGCATGATTGCCCCCACTTTTTGCTGAATTGCTGATGTACTTTGACTGAGTGTGCCCTAGGCTCCTGCCAAACAGGTACCCAGGGCCTATGTTCTTCCCCATAAACTGCATTGAAATCAAAACCCATTTTGGCACTCTCTGGCGACAGGTCAGCCCATGGTAAATGGTACACAGGTACCCAGGGCACTGTGACCAGAAAAGGCCTCTAAGGGCTGCCACACTTATTGTGCCACCCTTAGAGGCCCTGTACCTTTACACACACACACACACTGCCTTTGCAGGCTGCGTGTTTTGGTGCAGAACAAAGTGAAGAGTCGACATGGCACACATCCCTGTGTGCCATGCCTACAACCCAGTGCCCTGGCATAGTCAAGTCAAGTCAAGAATATTTATTAAGCGCACATATCACCCTGGGGTCTCATGGCGCTAGCGTACGACTCCACTTCTGCTGAAAGAACAAGCATTGGCATAGCCAATAGGTCTCGCTTTTGGGACCTTATAAGTATTTAGTTATGCAGCACAATATCCTTGGTGCAACAACATCAACAGTTGCATGGCTAAACACTTATAAGGTCCCAAAGGCGAGACCTATTGGCTATGCCAATGCTTGTTCCTTCAAATCTTTGTGCGAGGGTAGAGTGAGGGTAGCAGGCAGAAGCCATGTCAAAGTTGGCATTCGTTATGGGTTGCGGTCCCAACAGGACCTCGAGCTGGGCCAGAGCCAGGCTTCAGGCTAGGGCCTGGCTCGATGCTTTCAGCGGCTCACCCACCTCTACTTCCCATTTTATCTGAATGTTGTCAATATTTGCTTTAAATATGGAGACCTGGAATAAGAGAACCATGTGCATATTTTGAAAGAAGGGCATCACTGCTGGACTTTCACATTAAAGGCATCACCAAAATGCTGCTGTGCCATCTTCTTGCATGGGCATATCAAGGACTGATTGCTCCCGTTTATAAATTAGGTTCCAAAAATTCTTCCCACTAATCCTAATTGTTCATCTACAGTTGTTCTAACTGCTGGAGCCACCCACCATAGACCAATACTGCACCTTCTTTAAGGAGTCCCTAAGGAGTTCCTGGGACCTTTCCTGCAACAGACCTGGCTAAAGGGCATCCTTTAGGCAGAGGAGCTGTCACACACTGAAAAATAAAATGATAATAAAACCATTTTATTATCATTTAATTTTTCTTACCTTATTGCCAGCGGAGCTGAGGTTAGAGAGGGGGCGGGCCATGCTGACGAGCGTCACGTCAGCAGTAGGGAGGAGTGGTAGGCACTTATAAGTGCTCATGTCAGTTTGGCCAACCGTCTTAGGCCGGCCAAACAGACATGCGCACATAGGTTTCTCCAGCCCAGCTGTGTTGTACAGCCGGGTTGGACAAAAGCTGCAGGCTCCCTGCGCCTGAGCAAGCATTAAACCAGCCCTCTCAAGCCAATCCAGGCGCTGCTCTCATGCTAGGTATAGCACAACAGCAGCATCTGGATTTGGTGGGGAGCCTGTTCAGTGAAGCCCATCCACTTCTGGGATGAGAGGAGCAATGAGGAGGCCGGCAGTGGGAGCGGAGCGGCAGGTAAGTCTTTATTTTTAAAACCCAACTCCAAGAGCCCCTCCCCAACTTTACTAAAGCAGCAGCTGCTACTGCCTAATTTGGGCACAGTTACTTTTTTTGTCCGTGCAGCGGCTTCTGTAAAATGGCACATTAGCAAAGGTATGCCCGAATTTGCATTGGCACGCCCTCAAGCAAACGAGGGATGGCCCCTTCACACTGATGGGTGCAAAAACCATGTATTCTCGTTGCACATTTGAGAATGTGCTGCAAAGGTACACACAGAGCCCTCTGCAATATGGAGTTCAAGAAAAGTGGAAAAGGCAGAAACACCCACAATGCAATTTGGTTGTAAGTGAAATCCACGTATAATTTTGCTGCTCTTTAGAGCCCGGTTAGTGCTACATCAAATACCTAAAAAACAAAATTGAAAATCATCCTACAATTCAAAAATTTGAAAAAATTATGTTAAAATGCTTGACCTAGCAGCAAACATGGTGCAAAAATTCTAAGACACTTCCGCTATTTCGCTATGCAGAAATAATGAAAATAGTTCCTAAACTGATGGCGGACTGCCTCTATAGTGACCAGGAACCTTTTAAATTGTACCCAACAGCTATGCCTTTTAGCACGCAGCACGCTGCGTTCCAGGTCCTTGCTTTGAGTAGCAGGAACAGCAAAATAGCAGCTCGGAGAGAAAGGCCTTTGTTCGCAGGGCTTCAATTACTCTCTGAATGCCGACAGCCTCGCGGAGCCCCGCGTGCTTGCTTCAGCTAGGCCCCAGCTCTGTAACACCGTGCTCCATGCCAACAATGCGGAGCGGAGCAGCACAGAAAGTGAATTACTGCTTCTGCCGATCAGATTACATCCGCGCTGACTGACATATCGCAGGAGTCCAGCTCTCGCTTTGCAAAGACTGGAAGGTCAAAAGCTGTGTGACTACACCATATAAAAAAATATAAAAAAACGCACTTGCTTTACTCAGTACAACATGCAAGCACGTGCTGTTTAACGTGGGTAATTTATGTTGGAAGGCAATGCTATGCAGCAAAATTTAAAAACACTGGAAGCACTGAAAACAAGCATTTGAAGGCACGCGAGGGGAGGAGGGGGGGCGACGCGAGTGGTGCGCGCGCCTCGCGCTGAAAGTTAATAATAAAAAATAAAAAAATGAAGCTGATAGCCACGCGGCCGTGAAAGTGACACGGCCGCGCGGCGCGAAAGTGAAAGGAAAATGAAGCTGACGAGGAGGGAGTGGGATGGTATTCACGCGCTGTAGTGCACGTCGCGCGCGCTTGTGCGCTTGCGAGCAGCAGGCGTGAACACACGCTCGTGCACCATGGCCTTTTGCTTGCGCGTAACAGCCCGAAAAAGGCCACGACGCACGAGCGTGTGGTCAGCTTCTGAAACCCCCTTACATAAAGTCTTCGCCTAGCAGCGCTTGCGCGCTACTCGAGGCTCGACCTAAAAAGGGGATGCTATTAATGATCAAACAACCATGTTTTTAATTCCCTGCGAAATCGATTATGCTCTGTAATAGAGAGCAGACGGAGTGGGAGTTTGTTCCAGAAAGTGGGGGCAAGAAAGGAAAAAGATCTCCCGCCATTCTTAGCGGTACGCACTCTAAATGAAGTAAGAAGGCATTTGGTGCTTGACCTAAGCATCCTCGTTGGCCGGTACCAGCTAAGTTTTTTTGCCAGGTAGCTGGGTCCGCTTCCGTGCATAGTTTTATGCACTAGACAAAGGATCTTAAAACGAGTTCGTTTCCTGATAGGAAGCCAGTGGAGGCGTTTCAGACTTGGGGCTTATGGAGACCTAGAAGGAAGGTTCAATACCAATGTGGCCGCTGTGTTCTGCAGGACCTGGAGCCTGGAATAGAGTTCTTCATTAATTGAGGCCCGCAAGGCATTACCATAGTCAATACGACCTATGATCAGACCTTGAATCAATGGCTTCCTTGATTCAATTGGAATCCATTGGAAAAAAATTCTTAGCCTACGCATAATTCCATAGCAAGTACAGATTATATGGTCTACGTGACTTTTCATTGATAGTTGGTTATCAATCAACACACCCAGATTTCGCACCACTGACTTTGGGGATGGACAGGGACCTAGATTGAGGGGCCACCAGTCCTCTGACCAAACTTCCTGTGCCCTGCCAAAAAGGATGACCTCGGTCTTGCTCCCATTCAGTTGGAGATGATTGGCGCTCATCCCATCATCAATGTGGGTCATACAATTTTTGAAACGGGATTTTGTATCGATGGGATCAGGACCTAGGGTGATCAAAAGCTGGGTGTCATCAGCGTAAGACACCACATCAAAACCATAGGACCTGATCACCCTAGCCAGTGGTGCCACATAAAGATTAAAGAGGAAAGGGCTCAAAATGGAGCCCTGTGGGACTCCCATCTTTACTGGTCGGCTGTGAGAGGCCATATTTCCAATCTGTACAGTAGTGGTCCGGTCAGTTAGGTAATTACTAAGCCAATTTAAAGCCCTACCTCTGACACCCAGAGCCGCTGTTTTAAAATGCAGTGGGAGATGGTGTCAAAGACGGCTGACAGATCCAGCAAGATCAGCATGGCTGACTGCCCATTGTCCAGGGCTAGTCTGATGTTATCCATGACTTCCACCAATGCTGTTTCGGTGCTATGTGCAGCCCTGAAACCGGACTGTGAGGGATCCAGTAATCCGTGATTCTCTAGATGTGCAGTAAGTTGCCGGTTAATCAGTGACTCAAGAACCTTTCCAAAATAAGGGAGCAACGAAATAGGCCGGCAATTACTTAGCAGCTTGGGATCAGCAGCAGGTTTTTTAAAAATTGGCCTGACCCTAGCCGCTTTCCATATGACTGGGATTGCTGATTGTACAAGTGACGTATTAAATAGGTCAGTAAGATTTCTAACAAGTAAAGGAGCAATGGTTGAGAAGAAACGTGGTGGAACCGGGTCCACTGTAGAACCCGATTTAATTTTAGCCAAGGTAGTTGCCACTTCCTCTGAAGTAAACACAGAGAACTCTTCTAACAAAGGGAGAGTGTCCTCAGTATAGTTTTCAAGACTCTTTACCTTGTTAGCGTCATGATGTGGGAAGGATTTATGAATTGCAATGACCTTTTCCTCAAAAAACGTAGAGAGAGAATCTACCCAGTCTTGTGACACTACAGTGCATGGCTGCGTAGAGGGGGTGGTAAACTCCTTTAATATTTTATGGAGCTCCTTATTAGAGTTTGCAGCCTTTTCAATCCTGTTTATAAGAAAGGATTTTTTTGCCTGTTTAATGGTAGCCAAATAGCTACTATGAATGAGTTTATACGATTCCCTGTCTACAGTACTTTTACTTTTCCTCCATTTTCGTTCAGCTGTCCTACAAGAGAGTTTTTCTATTTTTAATTGTTCTGTAAACCAGGGTGCTGCCCTGGGCTTAAATTTCACCCTTGTAAAAGGGGCCACAATGTTCAATGTTGATGTAATTGCAGCCTCAAAGGAAGTGGCTGCCTGGTCAATACTCTCAGTGTGGGGAAAAAGAGGGGGGCTAAAATGAGCAGAAAAGATGGTGGAAGTAACTTTCCGCCAGGGTCTTCTCCATGTGCATTCATGCCTGAGATCCTTTTTTCAGTGTCTACTGATATAGAAAATTTCAGCATATCATGTTCTGACCACAGCAGGGGAAGGGGTGGCTCCACTCTAATACTGGTTGTATTAGTGAACAAAAGGTCGAGGGTTTGACCAGCCGAGTGGGTGGGTCCCGCCACCATTTAGACCACGCCCAGTGTGTTCAAATTGGTAATCAACTGACTGGTGTCGGGATCTGATAGTAATTCCGCATGGTAATTAAAATCCCCAATAAGGAGGAACTTCTCAGCTGTTAGTACGTGGGGAGCAATAGCTTCGAGCAGATTGTGTGTAAAATTAGTTTTCGAACCCGGAGGTCGATATACTATTGTACCTCGCCAGGTTATCTTAGATTGACTTTCCATTCTGAATATACATAATTCTAGCTGATCTGAGATAATAGATTCTAATATGGTGATTTCCAATCCGATCGTAGTGGCTATTGTAGCATAGATCAGCCACCCCTCTAGCTGGGTGCACTATACCAGTGGTGAGGGTACAGGTGCATGAGCCTTCTACCCCTATAGAGTCTAAGCCAATTCTCAGACATTGTAAGTGCAGTAATGCCATTAAGAGTATATGGTGCTGGGAGTTTGTCATTACGAACTCCACAGAACCATAATGGCTTTACTGAAAACTGAGAAGTTTGGTATCAAACTTCTCAGCACATTAAACCCAGAATGATGCCAGTGTGGGATTTAATGAAAAATGCACACAGAGGGCATCTTAGAGATGCCCCCTGAAAAATGACCTAACACTAGTGTCCAGGCTGAGTGGCTGCTAGCCAGCTGCCACCAACAGACATGTTTCTGGACCCCCCGGGTCGAGAGCCTGCTGCTCTCGGGGGTCTGAAACAATGCACATCCTGGGACGAGGTGCCAAGCCTCCTCCCCCAGGATGGGCAGGGTCCACGAAGGGGAAGCTTCAAAGGCTTGCCGCCTTTGTGAGCTTCCCCAGGCCTTTTGCTGCTTCCAGCAACTGGTCCCCACTGGTTCTGACCCCCACTGAGGGCGGGAGAACCGGCGGGAAAACCAAGCAAGGAAGGGAGGTGTGCCCACCTTTGCCAACCCCACCCCTCAGGTGGGGGAGGCGAGGTGAAGCACAACTCTCAGTCCCCGCCATCTTGCAGATGGGAGGAACCAACCAACCAGAGTGAGGCATATGCCCCCCTCCCACTGGAGGGTGGCATAATAGGGGGTGCACTCACCCCAAGGAAGGGACCCATTGGTCCCAACCTTTTACTTACCTGTAACGCCCCTAAATCTAGTATTTAGGGGCACCCCCGAACCTTGCCTCCTCAGAAAAGCAACGACCAAGAAGAAAAAGGACCGAACAGCCGTGCCGAAGCTAAGAAGAGGAGGACGCCGACTGATTTGTCCCCCAGCCCTACCGGCCTGTCCCCACCTCGAACCTGCAGAAGTGAAACTCCGGTGCGTCCTGCAGCCAGCAACCTCAAGAACCCCGAGGACCTGCCCTGCCTTCCAAAGAAAAGACTGTCTCCTGTGAACACCGGATTTGTTCACCCACAGACTCTACCTCTGGCCAAATCCGCAAGTCTGCACCACTCTGCACCCGTCGCCCACGGCCCGAGTTTGAGTGGCCCAACACCACGAGGAGGTCTCCCCATCAATTCTGACCAGAGATCTGGTGATCTCTGACCTGCCTCGAATCTCTCAGCGAAGCCTGCAGCCTCTTTCTGGAGGATCCCCCCCGACCGCGACCGGAGCTGGTAAGAGAAACCAGACGCCTAAAGACACCCCTGCACCCGAAGCCCCAAGGCCTTGGGTGGCCCAACCGACAGTGTCCCAGCAACCCAACTTACCTCTCCAACCAGTGGTCACCTCCAGAAGATCTTCATCCCAGAGCCTGCAGTCTTTGTTGAAACCGCAGAATCCCCATTGAAATCAACAGGGCACCTGATGCCAAACCAGCACCCAGCCGCCGCTGCGTGAGCACTTTTTGTGTTAAACAGGATCCCCCTTTGCCCTGAGCCTAACACCAGGAGCTTTACTCCCACAACCCAGTGGCCTGCTCGTAAGCAGCCACCAACAATCGGAGGCCCCTATCCCCCATAGGATAACATTGGGCCTCAGCACTCTGCACCCGGCCGTCCTAGTGTCACTGAGGGTGTAACAAGAGTGCATCCTTGACCCTGGGGGAACCCTTGTTCTAACCCCAGAACCTCAACCTGAAAGACCGAGTACTTACCTGGTAACCGTTAACTTCATTTCTCTCCATAGGAACCGATTGACTGTTTTGCTCTGAAAAATGTTTTAAGTGTGGAGTTGATTTGTATGGAAACCTGAAAAATTACAATTGTGCAAAACTGATTTTACTTACCTTTTCCCCTAGGAAATGTCCCAGTGTGATATCTAGGCATATCACACTGACTAGAAAAAGTAACTTAAAAAGTAATCGAAAAAGTAACGAAAAAGTAATCTGAACAGTAATTTCAATACCTTGGCTTACCTGTATTTCAAACAACTGCATTTGAACCTGCATTCACTTGTAAACACTGCATAATCTTTTGCAAAGCATTTATTTCACTTACCTGTGCCAGGCTTGGCTTGGTTCTAGAAATAAAATAACTAAACAATATTTTTATACAAGGCAAATTGGTCTGAGTTCAGTCTTTGAGTGTGTGCCATCATTTGCTGATTGAGTGTGTACAACAAATGCTTAACACTACCCTCTGATACAGCCTTACTGCTCTCCCACACTACCACAAATAGAGAGTAAGGTGCTATCTACTTTTACCTCTGCCTACCTTGGGGGTTCCACTGGACTCTGTGCACACTATACCTCATTTTGGTATAGCATATACAGAGCCAGCTTCCTACAAACTATGAGACATATCTATGCTGCAAAGCCCATCCTCAGCAGCCTTTGCAGCCAGCTAGTGACAGGGTTCTGGTTGGCAGTTGCTGCCTCCTAGCCAAATCCAGTATGGTGGTGGCTGTCAGTTGCAGCTTCTAGGCTAATTGGGGATTCTTGCTTCAGTGACAGCACAACCTTCTTCCACAGCATCTCAGAGGCAGCACTGGCCTCTCAGCATGAGGCAGACTGGTCTGTAAAGAGGGCGTGAGGTACAGTCTTAGTACAGCTCACACAATAACTGTGCAAAACAACCAGGGGGCTCCTTCATAAAATGGGTCATGCCTGGCTTCACGCTCTGAAAAAGCCAGCATTCTCCGGGTGCTCCTTACGCCAGGAACACAGTGGGCTTTTCCTCCTGGACAGTCTTCTCTTGCAGTGACACTCCTCTTTCTCAGCAGGCTTCTATATTCAACAACACTAGAATGAGTTTTCTACCTATATCATTGATGTCTTCAACTACCTCATTTTTGTTCTCCAAAGCGTCATTGACTTGGAAAACACAAGGCGTTTTTAGAAGAACCCTCACTCAACTACCTAGTAGGTGACATGCTTCATCAGTGGGTTCCCACCCTGGTTGCCGATCACTTCGAGGGTGTGCTGAGACGCCCCATTACAGCAGAGCTGGGGTTTTTGATGGAGTGATCTTGTGGCTGTGTGTATGTCAGCATGAGGTGAAAGAATAAAAATGGCTCGAGACTCCTTTCCACAACTTGTGACTCTCGTCAATATTAAAAAATAGTGGCGGATAGATGTGGGATATTAAATTGCTCCCACTTTTCCTCGATGTGGTCGACACGTTTCAGTCATATTTTTGTGCCTCTCAGGGTCAGTTTGGCTTTCTTCAGGACCAAAGAATATGTTAAACTTGCATGTGTACTAAAGCATGCAAGTGCAGGGTGTTGTGCAGTGAATACTTACAAAACCCCCAGTGTTAGTGAAAACAGTACTTCTTGTATCCTGTCCTGTAAAATAAAATGTTAGGGAGAAAGTAGAATTTAAAAGACATCAGGTAGGTCATTACTTTTTGTGGAGCCAGATAATTAATTCACTTTTTCTTACAGCTCCTTGATATCCTGGAGCTTCTTACATTTGAAGCTGCGTATCATTTTTTATTTTGTGGTATCAGCTCATGTGATAACTTTAGTATTCGTATACGCAAATGTGCATTCTTTTTTTGGTATCAGATCATATGATACCATCTGTGTTCATATTCCCAATCGTTTCTTCTTAAAAAACACATAGGTATCGAGATATACCAACAGGTAAAAAGAGAACGATTTTTGTAGAGAGCTCAGTCGCATGTGCTATTGTGGTGCGCTCACAGTAAATGTGGCCCATTGAGCGCACCAACCCAGTCTACCTTACGGTGGTGATATGCCGTTGGTATTTTAGTAACATGGGAAAATACCTTCATTTCATTAGTATCATGTGCCTGGGAATGATAATCTTGTGTGCAGATAGTCATATTGTCTGTGTCTACTCTATTACAGTTGTGACCTTTTTTAAAAAATAAACATCATCTCTTGGAACTGGCATTCCGTGGAGACAAAGGGTGAGGGTGTTTTTAACCATTTTAAAGCAGAAAAATCTTAGCGCGTTATACCCTGGTCCAATTGAGTGATCTATTATGTGGGTATGTTATTAGTTACGCAATTAGTGTTTCAAGCGTGATCATTGTAACCACATAAAATAATGATCATTCAAAAAACTTATAGTTTCTTACCTGTCGGTGTAGTTTTGCAGCTTGAAGACTTTCTGGATTCACTATGCTGTGCATTATTCCGCCATCTTGTGGTTGGGTCCGGAATCGTAGTATTTTCTCTCTTTCTTCTTCTTTTTTTTTTTTCGTGGCCCAGGTGGGCGGCGACGTCCCACCATTTGGTGTCCTTCGTGACGTTGACGCGCTTCCTGCGGAAGCTCCCACCTTTGGTCCCCATCTCCGGATTCTTTTTTCTTTTTTTTTTTGTTATCCGCTTTGCTTGATCCCTTTAGCTATGTATGCAATTTAGCCTCCTTTGTCCTCATGTCTCATCTTTCTGGCGGAGGAGGGTGGGATCGCTAGTGAATCCAGAAAGTCTTCATGCTGCAAAACTACACCGACAGGTAAGAAATTATACGTTTTGCAGCGTGAATCTTTCTGGATTCACTATGCTGTGCATAGACTTAGTAGCGGTTTTGTCCTTATTGCGGTGGCTGGGTGGAAGATGAGCATTGGTTACTGAAAATGTGTTGTAAGACCTTCTGTCCCACTTGCGCTTCCTTGTTCATTTGAATATCCACACAGTAGTGCTTAGTGAATGTATGCACTGAAGACCATGTTGCAGCTTGGCAAATGTCTTGGATAGGTGTGTTCGCTAGAAACGCAATTGTTGCTCCCTTCTTCCTTGTTGAGTGAGCTTGAGCTGCTCCTTGTAACTGTTGTCCTGCCTGCTTGTGGCAGAGTTGAATTGTCTGCGCAATCCATCGTGCAATCGTATTCTTGGTGACTGGTCGTCCCAGAAAACTGCTGGCAAAGGAGACAAAGAACTGTTTTGTTTTCCTGCACTCCTTTGTCCTCTCTATATAGTGCATTACAGCCCTTCTGGCGTCTAGTGTGTGCAGCGCCCTTTCTGTTCGTGTGGAAGGTTTTTGGAAAAAACTTGGTATTTGGATTGTTTGGTTAATGTGGAACCGAGACACCACCTTTGGCATGAAGTGTGGGTCCGTCCTCATTACAATCCTGTCCTTGTGTATTTGCAAGTAGGGCTCTTGGAGTGTCAGCGCTTGCAACTCACTCTTCGTAGTGACGTGATAGCCACTAAGAAGGCTGTCTTTAGTGTGAGCATGTGCAGTGTAGTCTTGTGAATAGGTTCAAAGGGTGCCTTCATCAATTGAGTTAGTACTACGTTGAGGTTCCATGCTGGTGCTGGCATCCTCTTTGGGGGTGCGATTCTTTTCGCCCCTTCCAGAAATCTTTTCACCACTTGAGAGGTGAAGAAACTTTTCCCCGTCTCTCCTCTTGTGTAGGCCACTACCGCAGCCAAGTGCACCCTCAGGGATGTGTAGCTTAATCCGCTTTGTAGCAGGTGCATTAAGTATTTCAGTACTGTTGATTCCCTAGTGATTTTCCGTTGTAGTTTCTCCTTGATGCACCATTGGGAGAACCTTTTCCACTTTGCTACGTAGCACTTTCTTGTGGAAGGTCTCCTTGCCTCCCTGAGTACTGCCATGGTACTTGGTGGTAGTTTGAGGTGTGCAAATTCTAAGTCTTCAGGAGCCATGCTGCTAGGCTGAGGCTCTCCGGTTCTGGGTGTAGCACCTTTCCGTTCTGCATTGTTAACAGGTCCTTTCTTCTTGGGAACCTGTGTGCTGGTTCTTGTGCCATCTCCACTATCTGTGAGAACCAGGATTGTCTGGCCCACTGAGGTGCTATCAGTATTAGTGTCATGTTGCTGATTCTGCATTTGCGGAGTACTCTGTGTATCAGTGGTATCGGGGGAAAAGCGTATGCAAATGTCTTTGACCAACTTATCCATAGCGCATTCCCTTGTGACCGATGGTCTGGTTGTCTGGATGCGAAGTGTTGGCATTTTGCATTGTGGTGTGTTGCAAATAGGTCTATTTGCGGTGTACCCCATTTTTAGAATAGCTTCTGTATTTCCTGTTGATTGAGCTCCCACTCGTGGGATGCGGACGTCTGCCTGCTGAGTCGGTCTGCTTCCACATTGTCCTTCCCCGGGAGATGTATTGCCAGTAGGTCTATTTTTAGTGGAATGGCCCATCTCCATATTTCCTGTGCTAGCCCTGATAGTGCCACTGATTGTGTTCCTCCTTGTTTGTTGATGTAGACAATGGTGGTTGTGTTGTCTGTTTGGACCAACACCCTGTTTCCGTACAGCTCCTTCTGAAAGGCTTTTAAGGCTAGGAATACAGTCTTTAGCTCCAGGTAGTTGATGTGTCTGACCGCATCTTGCTGCGACCATAGACCCCTCAGCTTGAGCTTGTTCATGTGTGCGCCCCACCCCAGCTGGGAGGCGTCCGTTGTGATGGTCACTGTTGGAGTTGGTTGTGTGAATGGCTTCCCCTGTGATATGTTTTCCTTGTTCCACCACGCTATTTCCTGATGCACTGCGTGTGTGACAACCACAAGATCTTCCCAACTCCCTGTTGCCTGTGACCATTGCTGCTGAATCCATTCCTGGAATGGTCTCATGTGTAGTCGGATATTTGGGACTAGGTGGATGCATGACGCCATCATTCCCATTAACTTGCTCACCGTCCTCACTATCAGAACTTGCCCCTTGTGGTAAGGACGTGTTTCCTTCAGTATCGCCAATGTTCTCTTCCTGCTGGGGAACACTTTGGCCTGTATGGTGTTGATCTCGGCCCCTAAGAATATCTTGATTTGCTCCGGTTCGGTTGACGATTTTTCCCAATGAATTGAGAAATCCAGTTGGCTCAGTGTTTGTACGACCTGCTGGATGTGTTCTTTGCAGCGTCTGTACGAGCTTGCCTTTACGAGCCAGTCGTCGAGGTAGGGATATACGTGTATTCCTTGCCTTCGTAGGTGCGCTGCTACTGCTGCTAGGCACTTTGTAAACAGCCTTGGTGCGGATTTGAGTCCGAATGCCAGTACTGGGAACTGGTAGGGAGTCTGATTGATCAGAAACCTTAGTAGACGTTTGTGCCTGTGGTTGATGGGGATGTGTAAGTACGCGTCCTTCAGATCTATAGTTGCCATGTAATCCCCTTGTTGTATTTGTGGTATTACCTCCTGTAGGGAAGTCATCTTGAATCTTTGAGTTCTTATGAATTTGTTTAAGAATCTCAGATCTAGGATAGGTCTTAGTGTTTCGTCCACCTTTGGCACGAGGAAATAAGTTGAGTAAACCCCTTTGTTCCTTTGGTTGTGCGGTACTGCCTCGATCGCCTCCTTGCTGAGCAGTTCCTTCAACTCCAGTTGCAAGAGCGAAAGTTCCCTTGCTGAGTGAGCCTTGTTTCTTGGTTTTCTTTTTGGAGGTTGTTTTTCCAGCTCTATTCAATATCCGTATTGTATGATGTTTAGTATCCATTTGTCTGTAGTGACCTTCCTCCACTGCTTGAGGAAGTTCTTTATCCTGCCTCCTACCGGTGTTGTATGTTCGAGGGACTGTTTCTTGTGGAACGTTAGGTTTTTGTTTTTCTCTTTGTCCTTGCCCCCACCCCGAGGTGTTGCTAGGGTGGTTGTTGGCTTGATGGTGAAGTCACTTGGAGGTGGGCTGTTGGCCTCCTCTTCGAGTCTGTCCTCGTCCGTTTCCATGCCCTCGAAAGGACTGGCCCCGGGGCTGGTACTGCCAGTTTTGCTGCTGCTGTCCTTGCTGCTGCTGGCCTTGGTTGTTCCTTTGATAGCCTTGCTGGAACGTTTGGTGCGATGTGGCAGGCACGTTGCCTCCTCTACCACCCGGCCTTCTCGTGGGTGTCCCTCTTCTCATCCCTCTGAACTGCAGTGCTCCCATGGACCTTGCTGTCTCGTTGTCCTTCTTGAGCTGCGTTAACTTGTCGTCAACTGGTGTGCCAAACAGTTGCTCGCCGTTAAAGGGTGTATTCAGGATGTTACTTTGCACCTCTGGCTTGAATCCAGAAATTCTGAGCCATGCGTGTCTCCTCTCGGTCACCCCTATCATCATCAGTCTGCTGGACGTCTCTGCAGCATCCAAGGCTGATTTCAAGCATGTGTTCGCCATGCTTTTGCCTTCTTCTACCAGGTGAGCTGCCCTTTGTTGGTACTGATCTGGTAGATGCTTTAGGAGCTGCCCCACTTCATCCCAGTGTTGGTATGCGTGCCTGTTGATGAGGGCGTTGGAGTTTGCGATGCGCCAATGGATTGCCGCATTTCTCTCCACCTTCCTCCCTGTAAGATCCATCCTCCTACTCTCCATGTCTGGAGGTGGTCCGGCATTAGTGGGCACATATGCCCTCTTCCTAGCCGTTGCTGTAATTATGGAGTCGGCTGGCACTGATCCTTGTATATATGCAGGGTCCTGTGAAGAATGTTTATACTTCTCCGTTCTTGGAGTCACAGCCTTGCATACTGCTGGTTCCCTAAAGGCCTCTCTTCCTTGATCCAGCACACTAGGGAGCATGGGCAGGAATTGGCTCCTGGTTTGTTGAGGCAGTAGAGTCTCCAGGAGGAAACATGCCTTGGGCTTCTCCTCTTCCATTTTTACTTCATAGGTTTGTGCAGCCTTTTGGACGACCATGTTGTAGACCCGAATGTCGTCTGGCAGCGAGGGCCTCGAAGGGTAAGTGTCCCTTCTTCCGGCGATTCTGCGTCGAGGTATTGCCATTCCAGGTCTTGTGCCTCCGAGGACGTCGAGTCCCGGTAGGATTGCAGATCTTCGTCGCCTTCTCCCTCGAAATAATAGTCTTCGTCCCCCTGTTCCTCGACTGGTTCGGGTGTTTTCGGCGGTTCGGCGTCCTCGTCGTCTATTTCGACCTCGAGCGCGG
This sequence comes from Calotriton arnoldi, assembly GCA_963921515.1. NCBI lineage: Eukaryota > Metazoa > Chordata > Amphibia > Caudata > Salamandridae > Calotriton > Calotriton arnoldi. The sequence goes on from CAWUFW010010514.1 coordinate 638,282, forward strand.
GTCTCGACGGGGTGGTGTATTGGCTCATTTTGTGGTCGAAGTCCTTCTTCCGCTGCAGGATGCTCGCCATTTCGGCCTCGAGCCTCCTCTTCTTCCTCTCCATCTCGTGTGCCTGTTCGGCGTCGAGGGCTGGAGCGACTCTCTTCGGGGCCATCGATGTAGACGACGATGTCTGCCCTTCCTTTCTCAGCGCCGAGGTGTCCTTTTCGGGGGCAACCTTCGACGCCCAGGGTTTTTCTAGGGCTCTTGCCGATTGGGAGTCCTTTTCGAAGGATCCGCTCGGCTGACTGTCCTTGGTTGCTGTTGCCTTCGTCGAATGTTTCGGCGGCAATGCTCCCTTCAAGGACTTAGCTTCACTTCTACGAGTGTCGCTCGGGGCTTTAGCTTCACCCTTTCGAGTGTCGCTCGAGTGTTTAGGGGTCGACGACTCCCTTACCTCCTTCGACGTTTTCTTATGGACCTCGACGACCACGCAGTCCTCCGGTCCTTCGGCGATGTTGTCCTCCTCTCCACTGGAGAGGCCCAGGTCTCGGAGCGATGGAGGTGGTCCCTGCTCCTGCATGTTGTGGTTCGCCCTTCTCTGCCTCTCCCTCACTCTGAGGGTCTTGGGTGTAAACGCCGAGCACGCGTTGCAGTCTTCGCTGCTGTGGTCGAGCGGCAAGCAGAGGTTGCAGACTGGATGCTGGTCCTTCTGGGCGTACTTGTGGTGGCAGTTGGTGCAAAACTTGAACGGTGTTTTGTCCATAACCGCGCCCAGGGAGCCCCCTGCGAGCGCATTCTTCGTAGAACGTCGCGATCTCGGTCGTAAACCTTCTCCCTCGTCATCCCAGTTACCTGACCTGTAGTCCGGTGTAGTTGAAAACTGATTTTCGTCGTTTTTCTTCGATTTTTCTTGATTCCTCTTCCAGAACTTCTGGAACTCTTCGGCAACGATCCATACCCAACGGCGGAAAAAAGAATCTGAAGATGGCTACCAAAGGTGGGAGCTTCCGCAGGAAGCGCGTCGACGTCACAAAGGACACCAAATGGTGGGACGTCGCCGCCCACCTGGGCCACGAAAAAAAAAGAAGAGAGAAAATACTATGATTCTGGACCCAACCACAAGATGGCGGAATAATGCACAGCATAGTGAATCCAGAAAGATTCACGCTGCAAAACTGTAGATTACACCAACTTAATTTGAGGTAGCTTGTTGCTCCTTGGAATACTGCGAGGAGGTGGGCCCTGTAGTCACACTCTGTAATGGGTTAAAACTAACATTTTGACAGAGAGTTGGAATGGGCCGTTTGCTCTGAAATCAGGCTCCCCCGTTCTACTTACTTCTTCAAGGTGCCTCACCCGCATGCAAACCTACCGCATCCTCGACAGTCCTGTAGATTGAGGACGGTGGTCGGGCGGCTCAGTTTAAAAATGTATGCGTCTACCTGTTTCCGGTCCCTCAAGTAGGATGGAGCGGCGTCCTAACGTGTGTTTGATTTGCACAGACGTGCTATGACGTGTGCTTGTTGTGGATATGCGAGACCCTCGCTGTCTGTCATTGGATTCTCGTGTCATGAGGCGACACAAGGGGTGTTGTTATTTTAAAAAAAGCCCATGTGCATTTAATGCATATATACCTCTAAGTTGTCATATAACATCTAGGGTAACAACCAGGTGCATGAGCACTATAATGACAAGGTGCAGATTTTACTTTTCATTGGTTTATCATTCCTCTGATGTTAATATTCCCATATATTTATAATGGTTCCTGCATTTGGAAAATTCATCATGGAGGAGCAGGATACTTGTGGCTCAAAAATTGAAATGTACGGTTTTGCTCATATTGAAACCTTCATTCTGTAGTTGGGATAGAGTTTCCATTTTTTTTTTTATCAGGAGCGGTCCAAATTCAAGCAGTTTTTTCATACATCCAACTTCATACATAGTACATGTTTAGTTCATAGGACATTGCTCCAGGGTATATTGTCATTCAGGCCTGTTGACATTTGGTAAATCCACTGTTGTTCTTTCTCAAAGAGGCGGCTTTCCAGATTTCCTGAAGAGTTTTCCAATTGTTCTATAATTACCCAAGTCACGTCATTGGGAGTGTGTCCCTGTTGGATGAAGTGTTCTGTCATTTGTGTTCTGTTTCTTCTGCACCTTATATTACTCCTGTGTTTGTTTATTCCCGTCTTGATTCTTCTGGTGGTCATGCTCAGGTATTGTAAAATTATGTTTGTGGAGTTGGAATTTGTGTGTTTTCGTAATGTCCAGGTTTTACCTGGTTTAAGGTTCAGAGTTTTTGTTGTACTCGTTAGATGGCAGAGGCAGACACTGTAGTTTCCACAGGCATGGTGTCCAGACACCTCTGGAAGGCCCCATAAGCTTCTGTGCTCCTACATCAGTGGTTATAGGGTTTTGAGGTCTTGTTCTTACCAGACTGTATTTGAAGCTCTTTGCTTTTTTGAAAGAGAAGAGCAGTTTATCCCATTTTAGGTTTCCTGATTGGATTATGCACGAGTTCTTGTTTACAATTTTTTTTTATGTCATTCGAGATGGTATTATATGTTGTTACACACGTTAGGGGAATCGCCTTTTCATTTCTGACTGGTGGATCAAGTAGGGCTTCCCTGTTTTGATTAGTTGCTCTTTTGAAAGTTTTTTTAATGATCTTTTCTGGATAGTCGCGATCCTGCAACTTTCCTTTCAGTTGTTTGGCTTGGATGATAAAATCAATTTTCTTTGAGCAGTTCCTCTTTAATCTGAGAAATTACCATAGAGAAGGTTTTCTCAGAGGGTCCTCTGGTGGAAGCTGTCAAATTTGAGCAGCGTGTTCTAGCAGGCTTCTAGGCACTTTAGGCAGATCTTCAGCTCCTCCAGCGGAAAGTGTAAATTCATGTGACGTCTCCTCACCTATGGGAAAATGGCTGTAAGGCACATACCAGCCCTTCAAATACTCTGGGGAGCACTCCCTTCCTTGGTCACAAAGAACTTTGAACTGGATGAAAGTAGGGTGGTTTGGATTTTCATTTAATACACATTTCCCAGACAGGAGATGCTGATCCACTGTCCCAAACTTCAGAACCAGTTTGGGTTGGTTCCCTTTCAAATGTCATGCCCAGGTTGCTCCACAGACACTCCCTTTGTGTAAAATGACAGCTCTCCAAGCAGGTAGCAATAGGAAGGCTCCATGCAGGAGTGCCGAAATAATGAGCATAATGAAGTGCGAGTTCTCTGCACCTGGCTGTCCTCAGCCTTCTTGAAACAGTAATCTCAGACCAAAAGATGGGCTCTGGCCAGAGACTTCCTCACTTTGAACAGAAACTCCAGTGTCACCCCTCACCACTAGTGCTGAGGAAGAACTAATTAGCAGCCCTCTGCTAATAATGAATTTTTAAGGGCAGCAATGCCTCCATACTCGTCTCCTCTGTGCCTGGGTCTCCAACCTACAGCTACAGTAATGCAGGAAATAGACTTCCACTGTTGTGTGTGTGTGAGGGGCTGTCCATGGGATGTCAGGGGAAGGTTCTGGGTTTCACATAACAGCAGAACTTTACACCAGAGAGGTCAGCAGGCTGCGCACTCACTGACACAGAAAAACAAGTGGTCACGCTACAGATTCTCAAAATAATGGTACACTGCCACCACTGCTGTGTTACACCCATGGCATGTTACACTCCGGGCATGGACAGTAGATCACCACATGCTATCAAGGCACACTTGGTGTACCCCTCCAGGTCACAGAACAGGTTCTGGATACCAAATTCCAGGGACATGCTTAAACCTCTGTGCACATGCTAGATTAGCATGACACCAGGACACTAATACGTCAGGATGCCAGTTTCAAAAAATACTTGGGCACTTGGGGCAGAGGCATAGGTTTGGTTAGTATGGAGGAGACATTCCTATCCGAACACATATCTTCTGGTCTGACAGACAAGAACTCAAAAGGCAGAAGCAGTTGAGGCCAGATTTCAGCCCAGGTGTCTGCAAATTGAGCTGTTCCAGACACTTGGAACAGCTGAGGTGTTTCAAGAAAAGAAATGAACAAAATAATTTTTCCTTTGCACTGCAGATCAAGAAGGCTGCCTCTGACTATAATACGGCCACGGTGGGCCAAAAATGGAACATAATAAATCGAAGAGTGTGGCTGGAACATGTCACTGGTAGAAATGTGGATGGGAGGGATTTGATTAAATACTTTGACACTTCACCACAATATTTTAAGGAAAACACACGTATTTTTCTTTTCTTTTAACTGTTCGCACATATGAAAAGGGGCAGAAGCGGAGGTAAGGGTCACAGTGACAAGTAGTCCAACTAGAAAAAATGGTGAGAAGGGAAGTGCTGGTTGGTTGTCTGTTAAATGAAAGCCCAGGACTGGATATACCATGTCAGCTTTTATTTAACACACTTAATGCTGTCATATTTCTACGTGTTCTTCACCCTACTACCTGCACCTAAATGCTGGTAAACTCCGTTCTAGAACAAGAAGGGACTTGAGCTCCGCTCTGAACCTTTCTAAGGAGCTTTCAAGCAGGAGGTCTGCTGTTAAGTTGTTCCATAAATGAGCAACGAACTAAAAAAAGCTCAATCCTGCTACAGCTCACCTGTCAGAAAAACTGAGACTATGCAGACAAACACTTGTGAGGGAAAATTGATGTGCTGGGGTAACTTTACAATTCTCCAGTGTGCGAAATGGCAAATGCATCACATTTTGGCATTATGAACATTTTGCACAATGCTGCTGTAAACACTTGATGACTGAAATGGTACCAAACATTTATTAATGCAACTCATTTCTCATTAATTTAGGGATTTCTTAGATGCTACTTCTGGATGGCAATAGTCTGTTGAGTGGCCCAAGGCCAGAAGGATGAGATAAAGTGCAGTTCTACCAAGAAGTTTGTGAGTATCATAGAGTTCGTGAACAGGTTTCTGATAACTATACATACATACAGATCAGTAAGTCTCTCAGAAGCATAGCACAAGTCCTGGGTGAGCACCTGACATCCTTAAAACCAAAGATGCACCAATACTCACTTTGTTCATGTGCACATTCCAGCAAGTAAATCTAAAGTTACGGGCTTCATAAAAGTGTCTAGAAAGAATCACTCACTAAAAATAAGGAAAATGTAACCTAGCTTGTAACTATTGGTTTGTAGCTTGTAGTGCTGTAGATTCACATGCTCTGCAAACTCCTGCCATCTAGTGCGGGGCGTAGACTTTTGCAAGTTGTTTTCTTTGATGCCCAAGTTTTGATTTCAAGAGAACTCGTGATCCCTTCTCAAGCCACACCCTGCACCAGGAAATGTTTTTTTCCCAGTGGGTGAGTTATGCAAGTGATGACAACTCACTTGTGAACATAGACGAAAGACTAACCAGCTGCTGAAGCTTGCAACTCACTGTGATTGTGCTAGTGCTGACAGTTGGAGTAAGTGGGTGCACCTTGTTTTTGGATGTAATATTTGTCGGACATATTTGTCCTCATTAGGACTGTCTTGTTTTGAAAGAGTGTGTAAAATGCTCCAAGTGCCAAATGGACCGGTCTAAGCTATAGAAAGTTAATATATGATATTTTCATTGCTCCTGTCGTCCAGGTACCTTTGAACAGTCATGTAGTTCAGATGTGGTCCCCATCATGTAAGTGAGAAGTCTTTGGTAATGGTCACCTGGGGGTTCAGGGTCCAGAAATGGTCTGCCTAGTAACACAATTTTAAATTGGGATGAATTCAAGGCTCAACCAACACTAGATCTTTCCATTTACCCATCACTTGTGACCAGTGTCTGGACACACACTCCTCTAGGGCACACACACACATATGCAGCGGAGTGTGTGCACTATGGCAATGCAGGAAGCCAACATCCCCACAGTTTCATGATAGTTCTCACTTTTAGAAGACGTGATGTGTGAAAAAGTGGAAGCAGCCTTTGAAATCACCCTATCTTGGTTGGGAGCAGCTTCGTGGTCACAGAGTTTAGAACTGCCCCTAAAAAGGGTTGGATCTGCTGAGGTCAGAGATAGGACTTTTGGTCATTGATTGTAAATCATATCCTGTGCAGGAGTGACACAGCTGCTTAAGTGTGAGCTAGGCATTGCTGTCTGCTGCTGTTTTTTAGAAGCCAATCACCAAGATACAGAAACACCAATGGCGTGCCCTGTGGGTGGAGGGGCCTTTACAGAGGCGCTTCTACCTCCTCCTCAACTGCTGCCCCCGAGTCTTCCTCAGATATGGGACTTCTGCACTGGTTCCTCCTGAAAGGTGCGATGATGGTGACACCTGGAACATCGAGGTATTGTTGCAAATTTCGCACTCCATCATGCTTTTATAGAGTACCCCCATAGCTATTTTATTATTTGTGTCTTGTTTATCTTTTCCATCACCTTGTCCAACCAAGATCCAAAAAGGTGTTCGCCAATGAAGGGGATATTGATGAGATATTGTATGACCACTTGACATAACCCAGAAAACCTCAGCCAGGAGTGTCTACATATTCACCTCACTGGAGGTAGTGTCAGCTGCTGCTTATGAACAATGGATGTTTGAATTTCAAATCCATCTTTCCCCTCTGCAGTAGCTCTATGCAGTGTTTGCAGTATGCCTCAGGCAGATGCTGGACTAGCTTCTCCATCTTCGCCCATTGGTATCTGACATACCCTGAAAGAAGTCCAACAGGCCTGGCTATACACCGCTGCATTGCAGCTCCCACTGCAACCTTCTCTGCAGCTGCATCAGCTTTGTGGCTTTCTTGGTTAAGACTGGGTGAATCTCCAGTGCCTTGTGCGAATGCTCTCTTGCGAGTTGGGTGGACAATAAATGAGTCCGGCGGTAAATGACCACTTATGTAGACAGGGTCATCCATGACAGATTTATACTTTTTATAAACTCTGGGTGTTACCACCCCAACCTCAACTGGCTCTTAGAAGCTCTGCCATTTTCTGCTTTAACTTTCTCTGCACAGAGTCCTTTCGATTTTTAGATAAGGAGTCAATCAAATAGGATGTCCTCCTCTTCCACAAAGAGATTCAACTTATGGTGATCAGCTGCTCATTAGGTGGTCAGGTCATCGGGAGGTGAAGCCTTCATTGCGTAGGGTTTAAGGTTTGTGTCGCCCTGTGGGTCGACATTGTAGACCTGCCAGGGATCCTCTCCAGCACCATCATCAGAGTGGTCCAGGGGGGTCAAAATGGCTCTCACGACCAGAGTCAGTGGGTGTGTGGAGGTGACCTTAATGGCAACTATGTTGGGGTAAGGTGGACATGGAGCTCTGTAGAGGTGGTGGAGCTGGGCTGATGTCTTGTTGCATGCATTTTTTGGGGGGTGGGGTAAGTTTGGAGCTCCACTGAAACAGCCTCCCCAAAAGGGAGTCTCCTCTTTCTGAGGCATGTAATGTCTGCCTCGTGATGCGAAGGTCAAGCCAGAATATTCCTACAGGTGAAGTGGATTTAAAGTTTCTGTTGCCTGACCTCAGGCACCTCTGGAAGCTCGAGGCTGGAAATGTGTTGCTCGATATTAAGTCTGGACTTGAGAGTTGCCTCAGAGCTGGTTGCAAAGCCGACTTTGGTGCTGAAGGTGTAAGGACGGTATCTCACGCTTGAGGCACCTTAGCTTGGAGTCAGTGATTAGAGTCCTTGGCTTGAGCTTTCTCCAGAACTGAGGTAGGCGGTCGCCGCTGAGCGGGCTAAGTGATAGGGGCAAAAGCTGCCTGATGAAGCCTCTTAGTCACAGTTTGGGGGTTTAATGTCCCGCTTCCTCAAGAAATGTGTTCAGCCTCCGAGTGGGCTTGAGGGGAAGAGGCGGGGAGAAAGGAGGGGGGGGGTCAATCCTCCGATGTTTCTTCAGGTATGGGTGTCTTTGGGGCAGCCTTTGTCTTGGGTGCAGGTTTTCCAGTGGTCACAGAAGCTTGTTGCTCATCAACATCAGAGCCCTCTGAGGGGAGGGTGGCGGAGTGGTTCTGCCTTATCTGCAGAGAATCTGGATTTATTTTCACCTCCAGAGTAGGTGCCTTCAAGGCCGTTGGGTCCAAAGAATGGCATGGACTTGGCACTTTATAATGCACTCACCAACACTCCTTCCAATAGCGGATCGTCTTTTTATTTTTCAAGGCCTGGCACACCCAACAGGTGGATTCCTTGTTGTCCCGAGCTAAGCAGAGATTGCAAACTTGTGATGGTCCGACCCCTGGAACTTACAATTGCAAAATTACAAGGGTGTGTACTCCAGTCAAACCCAGTGGGTAAGGAAACCCTCCGGTCCCAGTTGAATAGAAGTGTAGTTGTTGAAAGTAGTCTTTCAGTGCCCAGGGCTCGAAGCAATTTGAGGTTTGAGGCCTTGTCCTTGTGAATTGTGGTTTCCAGGGAGGCATCATGAGATGAAAGTAACTTTCAAAAGTCTGCGCCAAACACTAGCTGGCAGGAGTGTAGACAGCATGTGATGTACAGCAGCAAATGGTACAAGCATGTAATTTAGCAATCTAAAGAAATACAAATTATTGTATTTAGGAAGAAGGAAAACATAGATTCACCAATAGGTGATGCAAATTCCTAATATTACAGTTATCAAATATCGTCAGCGGTGAATACATGTTAACCAACTTAAGTGGTGGAGTGGCCAATAACATGAAGCTTTGAACTATTAGTTTTCAACATGGCTCCTCTTTTTTCTTCTGGATGGTTTACGAGACTAAGCATTTACAAATGAACTCATTCTGGTGCCTTGAAGGATGTGGCCAGTGGACTGAAGTCCCACCCACAATACATTCTTAAAAATGACCTCTCTTTAAATTAATGAAGGGATGATATCAAGACTTTTTCTACCCAAGGCAAAGAATCCTTTTATACTGCCTTACATTACAACATCTCCCTCTACCCTCATCTTTGTAATGTCCACTATCTCACACTGATGCAATAGGTTATAGGGCAATACAATATTCAATATCCAACAACTATTTATTTAAAAAAAGAAAATCACATTTTGCATAGGGTATTGAAAGAATTTGCAATTTTGCTTACAGGATGGTGCCCTGAGCCTTCTCTATTGCCTGATGAGTGGGGCAGCTTTGCATTAAATGCTACATCTTTGGGGGAAGCAGGCGGCTTTGCATTAAATGCTCTATCGGTTGGAGCAGCAGGCAGCTTTGCATGAAATGCTCCCTCTTTGGGTGTAGCAGGCAGCTTTGCAAGAAATGCTCCCTCTTTGGGAGTAGAAGGCAGCTTTGCATTAAATGCTCCCTCTCTGGGAGAAGCAGGCAGCTTTGCATTAAATGCTCCCTCTTTAGGAGCAGCAGGCAGCTTTGCATAAATGCTCCCTCCTTGGGAGAAGCAGGCAGCTTTGCATTAAATCTCCCTCTTTGGGAGAAGCAGGCAGCTTTGCATGAAATGGTCCCTCTTTGGGAGAAGCAGGCAGCTTTGCATGAAATGCTCCCTCTTTGGGAGAAGCAGGCAGCTTTGCATGAAATGCTCCCTCTTTGGGAGAAGCAGGCAGCTTTGCATGAAATGCTCCCTCTTTGGGAGAAGCAGGCAGCTTTGAATTAAATGCTCCCTCTTTAGGAGAAGCAGGCAGCTTTGCATTAAATGCTCCCTTTTTAGGAGAAGCAGGCAGCTTTGCATTAAATGCTCCCTCTTTAGGAGAACCAGGCTGCTTTGCATTAAATGCTCCCTCTTTAGGAGAAGCAGGCAGCTTTGCATTAAATACTCCATAGGTTGGAGAAGCAGGCAGCTTTGCATTAAATGCTCCATCTTCGGGAGAAGCAGGAAGCTTTGCATTAAATGCTCCCTCTTTGGGAGCAGCAGGCATCTTTGCATTACATTCTCCCTCTTTGGGAGCAGCAGTCACACCTCCGAATAGTGCTCACCTTTGGATCCCTGTTTCTGCAGCTCCCGCTCTTGGATAAATCCACCAAACATCTGCGTTTCCATGAAGACTTCCAGGAATCGCCGAAGGCTCTTGGAGGAGACGGACTTGCGGAAAGCTTCCCGATGCAGAGTTTTCTCTTCCCGCTCCCCAGGGACCAGGAAGAGTGAATAGTGACCCACAACCTCCACGAAGAAGCGCACAAAGGACTCGGAGACGATCTCATTGAGGGGGCTAGAGTCTGCGTGGGAGAAATGAAGTGAGAATTATTGAGGGAGACAGAGCTGGGAAGGAAGTGAGGGAGGAAGGCTAGTACTCAGCAGTTGACTATGGCAAAGAAAGAAACTACAAAAGGAAATTTAACAAAAGTAAAAAAGAGACAATATAGAGAGGTTCTGGATACCAATGTGGAGGTAAAACTAGGGGCACGTATAGTATTGACTTACTGATGTTGAGAGGGTATTCAGCAACACTGAAAGGTCACTCTGTAGGACGTCTCAAGAGACACTGAGTGGCAGCTCTGCTATTTACTCAGTGACAATAGGAAGCTCCTTTAAGATTTACTCAGTGACACTGGGGGTGATTGTGGGATTTATTCAGTGATACTGGGAGGTGGTTGTGGGATTTACTCGACGACACTGGGAGACTGCACTAGGACTCACTGAAACACACTCGGAGGCTGCACTAGGACTCAATGACACTGGCAGACTTCACTAATGTTCACTCAATGACAGTGGGAGGAAGCCCTCTGACTCACTCAGTGAGACTGCACTAGGAATCACTCAGTGACATTAGGAGACTGCACTAGGACTCCCTCAATGACACTGGGAGGATACTAGTACTCACTCAACACTCAATGATACTGGGAGGCAGCCGTCGGATTCACTCAGTGAGACTGGGTGACAGCACTAGGACTCGCTCAGTGACACTAGGAGACTGCACTAGGGTTCATTATGACCCCGGGAACCACTTCTCAGACTCATGCAATGACACTGCGAGGCTGCACTAGGACTCACTCAATCACACTTGGTGGCTACACCAGTGTTCATTCAGTGACACTGGGAGGCTGCACTAGGGCTCACTCAGTGACACTGGGAGGCTGATCTAGGGCTCACTCAGTGACACTGGGAGGCTGATCTAGGGCTCACTCAATGACCCTGGGAGCCACCTCTCAGACTCACTAAATGACACGGGTAGGCTGCACTAGTGTTCACTCAAAGACACTGGGAGGCTGCACAAGAACTCACTCACTGACACTGGGAGACTCCACTAGGACTTATTCAATGACACTGGGAGGCTGCGCTAGGACTCACTCAATGACACTGGGAGGCTGCGCTAGGACTCACTCAATGACACCTGGCTGCTCTGGGATTTACACTGTGAGACTGACTAGCTGCTCTGTGGTTTACACTGTGACACTGACTGGCTGCTCTGTGGTTTACACTGGGACACTGACTAGCTGCTCTGTGGTTTACACTGTGACACTGACTGGCTGCTCTGTGGTTTACACTGGGACACTGACTAGCTGCTCTGTGGTTTACACAGGGACACTGACTAGCTGCTCTGTGACTTACACTGAGACACTGACTGGCTGCTCTGGGATTTACACAGGGACACTGAGAGGCTGGTCTGTGACTTACACTGGAACACTGACTGGCTGCTTTGGGATTTCCATTGGCACACTGACTGTCTGCTCTGGGATTTACACTGTGACACTGACTGACTGCTTTGACGTTTACCACAGCGCCTCTTCCGGGATTTACCTTGCCTGGCACTGAGAGGTGCTGGCACACACTCCGCGAACAGCTCGTTCCTCTGCTCCAGGATTTGTTCCAGAGCTGCCTGCAGCTTCCGTGGAAGGATGGAGTCTTCATCGTCCATCTGTAGGAGCAAACAAACTGTTGGAATACAGCCCATGCCACCAAGGTCACACATGGTAATGCACACAGTCAAACACGGTGCAATACAGATGTGTCAAAATGAGGCCATTGAAACAAAGAGACATGGGGGCAATGTCTACTATGACAGCATGGGCATGATGAAATAGAGGTAAGTAGACATCAGTAACAGACAGACACTCTGGCATACTGACATGAAGCACATACATACACAGACAGTCAACTGTGACACAGTATCAGGCCATGATACATGTTTAGGAGGCGATTCATACATAAAGAAATGGACATGCATGAGGAAATATCCTGAGAGACTCAAAAACAATTACGGAGATACATTGATACACGCAGGCAGAGATATAGCACAGATGGGAGTTGCATATAAAGGTCACATAAAAATGACAACACAGTACAGACTGGGACACATAGATGAAGATCTGTGACCAAGAATGCCCGGTAGTATATGGTTTCGGTATATATTTATTCCACCTTTTGGTTTCTAACTCCAGACAACAAAGAGGGGCTTGCGAGCGAACAGCGCTGTAGGCTCTGGCTGGCAAGGAGCTATCCAAAGTTCCCACCTTCTGCTCCAATTCAAAGAAAGTAATGTGTGACTAGCATCCCTCTTCCATAAATACAAGCTCTTTAAGTGTATGTGATTCTCGTTGAGTTGCTGTCTGCATTTGTTAACCAAATAAGGAGTTGTTCTCGAGATACCTGGTTTTAGGCTGGAATACACACCCTGCTTGCCCAAACCAGTATGCCTTACTTTGCACAGGAATAGCCCTAAGCAAATGTTCTCTTCTCGCAGGGGCTGACCAGCCACATTTTTAATAAGGGTCTTTTTATGGTCTACTGGAGATGTCTAAGATCACACAGAGTCTTTAAGGGTTGTCTAGCGGAGTGATATGAAGAGAATACTACTGAAAGGACATTCTCAGAACCACTTGAGGGCTTGAAGGAGGCATCTGTAGGCATACAGACAGCACCCCAGGGCTGATTTGAAGTGTTTAAAGACCAGGTGAAATGGGTGCAAGTGGGGGGGGGGGCAATGAGAGTATACTGGGTGTGTTTGAGAGCACATCAGTGGTCTCGAAGAGTACATCTGAGTTACTTAAATAGTAGCTGGCGTTGTCTCATGGTAGGCTGTGGCAAAATTTGGTGTCTCTGAAGACCAAATGGAGGTGTCTAAGGGACAGGCTGACAGTTTGCGTAGGGTCTCCGAGGACCAGTTAGAGGTTTTTAAGTGAGGCCGGGGGTGTCTTCAGGAAGAGGTAGGTTCAATCAATCAATCAATCAATAAGGGAATTGTAAGCACGCTACTCACCTGTGAGGGTCTCAAGGCGCTGAGGGGGGGTCCGCAGATCTGTTTAGCCGAAGAGCCAGGTCTTGAGGGTCTTCCTGAAGGTGTTCAGGGAGGGGGCACGTCTGATGTCTGCCGGTAGCTCGTTCCAGGTCTTGGCTGCAATGTGAGAGAAGGATCTTCCGCCTGCTCTGGATCTGTGGATGCGCGGGGTTTTGGCCAGTGTGAGGTTGGAAGATCGGAGGTTTCTTTTGGGTACGTGGAAGTTGATTCTGTCGTTGAGGTATTTGGGTCCGTTGTTGTGTAGGCATTTGTAGGCGTGAGTGAGAATTTTGAAAGTGACTCTTTTCTCCACGGGGAGCCAGTGGAGACTTCGTAGGTGTTGGCTGATGTGTTCAGGTCGGGGGATGCCGAGGACGATTCTGGCGGCGGTGTTCTGTATTGTCTGAAGTTTGCGGAGTAGGGACTTGTTGATGCCGGCGTAGAGTGCGTTTCCATAGTCCAGTCTGCTGGTGAGGAGTGCGTGGGTGACTGTCTTCCTTGACTCACGGGGGATCCACTTGAAGGTCTTGCGGAGGATGTTGAAGCAGCTGGAGGTGGCGGCGTTGACCTGTCGGTTCATGGTGAGTGATGAGTCGAGTACGATGCAGAGGTTCTTGCCGTGGTCTGAGGGGGTAGGTGGGCTTCCGAGGGCAGTCGGCCACCAGGTGCTGTCCCATGCAGAAGGGGTGGTACCAAGGACAAGGACTTCTGTCTTCTCTGCCTTGAGCTTCAGGCAGCTGTTGGTCATCCAGACTGCGACGTCTTGCATTCCTTTCTGGAAGTTGAGTTTGGCAGTGGTGGGGTCTTTGGTGAGGTTGTCCAATGGATGCTGATAGCCTTTGGTGACCTGAAAACATCTGAAACCAGGATGTGACTTTCTGAAGGACATCTTGTGACTAATGACTACAAAGATGTGTTTGAATATGGACTGAGGGTTGTCTGGCCAAGGGCTGAATAGAGTATGCACCAATCAGATTCTCTGAATACCAGCTGAGGATCTCTAATGATTAGCTGGGAGGGATTGGAATGTTGATTGAGGGCTCACTGATGTATCCGATGACCAAAGGGGGATGTTTGAAGACCGGTTGAGCCTTAAGTTTTCGGATGGCTGATTGAGGATTTCTAACAGCTGGCCCAGCATGTCTGAGGGTGGTCCAGGAGTGTTTGAAAGTTGGCTGGGGCATTTCTTGGGAGATGTTGGGTAGCACGCACCAAACACTGACATAAAGGCACCCACATAGACATATAAAAAAGCGAGACAGATAGGCATGCGCAGGCATAAACACTGGTTCAGACAAAAAGACGGGGCACACAGCAATGTCAGAGGCAGAATAATACTCAGTCACACACAGTAATCCCCAATCATAAAATTAAACTTCGTAACAATGAGATATTCAATCAATCAATCATGGCATTTATAAAGCGCACCACTCACCCGTGAGGGTCTCAAGGCGCTGGGGGGTGGGGAATGCTGCTACTGCTCGAAAAGCCAGGTCTTGAGGAGTTTTCTGAAGGTCAGCAGTTCTTGGGTCTGCCGTAGGTGGATGGGGAGGGTGTTCCAGGTCTTGGCGGCGAGGTGGGAGAATGATCTGCCGTCGGAGGTCGCTCTTCGGATGCGGGGGACTGTGGCGAGGTCGGCAGAGCGGAGCTGGCGGGTGGGGGCGTAGAAGCTGAGTCGTCTGTTGAGGAACGCTGGTCCGGTGTTGTGGAGTGCCTTGTGTGCGTGGGTGAGGAGCTTGAAGGTTATCCTCTTGTTGACGGGGAGCCAGTGCAGGTCTCTTAGGTGGGGTGTGATGTGGCTGTGGCGAGGGATGTCGAGGATCAGGCGTGCAGAGGCGTTCTGGATGCGTTGCAGCCGTTTCAGGAGTTTGGCCGAGGCTCCTGCGTGGAGGGCGTTTCCGTAGTCCAATCTGCTGCTGACGAGGGCCTGAGTGACCGTTCTTCTCGTTTCGGTGGGGATCCACTTGTAGATCTTGCGGAGCATGCGGAGGGTGTTGAAGCAGGAGGAAGAGACGACGTTGACCTGCTTAGTCATGGAGAGGGTGGAGTCGAGGATGACCCCTAGGTTGCGTGCATGATCGGAGGGTGTTGGAGCTGTTCCCAGTGCGGTCGATTGAGAGACAATCAGTAGTAGAAGACAAAATATCGAGGCATACGTGATGCTTCACAATAAGACACTTTTGAACACATCCAGACACTTCGAAACAGTCACAAAATGACCAGTAGCTGATTACTGCAGTGTCTAATGCAGATTAATTGAGGATGCCACACATGGCGCAATACAATCAGACAATGTGACACACAAGCTGACACAAACACACAATAACACAGTGTGACACAATTAGACCCAAATTCTAGACTTGTGAGACACAATGAGCAGTCTTGCACTGTAATACACAATCAGACACCGTTATACCCTGACCTCATTTACACAGATGCTGCAATTCACCTTTTTTTAAAAAAAAAAAATTTTTTAGAGAGTTTTATATAGCGCGAACTAGACCCGAGGATTTCAGGTATCAGAGCGCTTTACATGAGCACCAGTTTCGTTACAGATGGACACTTTAATTTTTTTTTTGTTAGGCACGGAGAGATTAAGTGATTTGCCCAGAATCACAGGATGTTGAGCGTCGTTGCTGAGACTCGGACCCGGTTCCCCAGCTTCGAGGTCGACCGCTCTAGCCATAAGGCTACATCCTCTCCCACCATTTGATGATGCAATACACAATCGAATGCCGCAATACGACACAATGCATAATAGGACTCAACTTTGCACACGTCATAACATCTGGTCAGCATTGATACATACAGTCAGATACTTTCTGACAATAGGACACCTTTAGAAAAGAAAGACACAAACACAACCTGACACAGAGAGATGTGGCTCTTCACAGTGCTGCCTTCTCACATCTCCAGTTGGATATGCCAGCATACAAGAACCCACTTTTATGATGCACAAAAAGACAGTCACACATAGTGAGGTTGACATGTACAGTCACCACACAATGTGTTCAGCCAACCCATGACAGATGCACAGACAGAGCTACATGGTGTTCACTCACCTGTCTTAGAAAGCGGTTATGAACAAGATCCACCACAAGAACCTGTTCAAAGACAAACAACCGTGGTTATACGATACAATGAAACCACTATCCTTACGACAAGACACCTACCCTTCCTTGCCGCACCTTATTCTCTCAACATGTAGCATACACCACCCAAAACTCTTAGAACTTAGACATATAGGGCCCGATTCACTAAGGTAAACTGAGACGAAAGTCTTACTTTACGGCTTTTGATATTCACAAAGGGCATGTACGAGTAGTAAAATTAGACTTTTGTCTCGGTTAAACTTAAGTTTTGGTCTGAAGTTTAATTGAGACCAAAATACCACAGTTTTCAGTGAACTCACTCTAGATATTACCTGTGACGTCCATCTTTGTAATTTCTCCAATTACCGAAGTGCACCAGCAGCACTGCCTGCAAATTTCCTTTCAGTTAAATCCCAGACTCTCCTAAGCAACATCCTCATCGACACAACATGCGCAAGTCGCACGGTAAGTGTAGGCAGTCACATAACAGAAGAACCTGAGATTCGGGGCAGTCAGAGTACAATGGAAACTGAGGACCCGGTTGTATTTTTTTCCAGCTGTCATTTTATATGAATCTAGGTAGCTCGGGAACACCCAGATCACTGCCCTGCCCTCTGATGCACAATATTTCATTGGTTTATTACAACTATCTGTTCTTTTTTATTTCCAGTATAGTTTTGCACATTTCCATTTACCAATTTATTGAATTCTTTTTTTTAATTAGCCCAAAATTGTAAAATTTGAACATTTTATCCCCAGCGACAACTTAGGCTGTAGAAAAGTTGTAGCCTGGCTTGAAAAGACTGGCCGCTTTTCCCTGTTCATTTGTTTCTTGTCTAAATTAGTTTTCTTCCCACCAGTGGACTCAACTATCTGCAAGTACACAGGAGGCAATCCATGACTCTGTATGACTTTCAATGGTTCAATGGCAGAGTATAGGCTCTGCCGGTAAGGGAGTGGGCCTCTCAAACCAGAATAGAGAGTGGCTACTACCACCAAGCTGTGGGCAATTGGTGATTTGTGGCATCTGAATAATAATGAAGGAGGTACACTACCAGACGATCAATCCCCCCTTAACTGGGGCCCTTGCAATTCCAGGCGAGTGGGATCTGGAGACCATTACCAGGCTGACTAGAGTTCATGAGGGTCACCGGAGAAGACAGAAGTTCCCCCCACTGATGGTCTTCATACCCCACTGACTTGACAGACTTCCAGGTCTTTTTTCCCCTAGGTCCAGGTCCCGAAAATGTAGATGTCTGGTGGGCTGGGGAGAATCACCATGCCTGCACTACAGAACTGAAAGCCACCATTCCCGCTTTCCTTATTGCACGGGCTGTCGCCTAGCGACTGGGGAAAAGTGGATCGGGCCATCCAGTTCTAATGTACAAACCACCTTAACAGTTCTCGATAGCCTGCCCTCTTCATATCTTCTGGGCAGTCTGAGAAAGAAAGGGGCAAACACTCAAGATACAAATGCTCCTGACTGGAGGAGTACACACATTCTGAAAGAAGTTTACCCTTTAGTTGCTTCCAGCCAATGCCTCCAAAGAAGAATAAATACTTGCCCTCTTAGCCACGAGCTTCTGATCCACTATGGGCACAGCCCAGTATGACTATCTGCTCCAGAGTCCCACACATGGGCCCACACAGGATGAGAGGCAGGGTACTCTCAAAGGAGTCACTTTCTAAGTGAGAAAAGCTCTAAAATGGCAACCTACTGGGCTGTGTTTGGAGGCTGGCCTACGATTGGGTCATGGGCAAAAAGTGGGCATTTTAGGAATCTCGAAATGACCAAGAATGGAGGAATCAGATGACTGATTATATGAATTCTTGAGAGATTATGTCAATGTATGTAATCATGCCATACATAATGCCAATATTGTTATGCAACCATCTAAATGTGTTAAAATACAGATGTTGATGTACATCTACCAACAACATAAAACTGACGTATCAGAAAGTAATGGTGTAAAACTGAAATTAATAAAAACATTTAGAAAAAAATTAAAGATAAGAATGGCGAAATGATGATGTATGATTATACTATACCATGCTTCTGACAATGACTGAGGATTTCAGAGTGGCCTCATTTGGCTCCCGGTGTCACAAGTGAAGAGCCAGCTAGATTGAGGAAAGGGGTACTATACCTAGACAACACTCATCATACCAAAGGCGAAGGGCCAAGACACTGATGCATCTCCAACAATCTGGTTCCGCATACTGAGAAACGCTAAATCTGACCATCTATTGGCTGTCTCCCAAGACTGCGATCTGATAGGCTGCCTCCTGGTCTAGAAATTAAGACAAGTTATCCCAGACTATTCCGCCCCCTCTAGATCCTTGACTTACCTCTTCCACTGGCAGTTCCTTCAGCCGGGGGAGGGAGCTGGACAGGAGCCCGATAAGAAAGGGGGTGGGTGAGCAGACTATGTCGATCATGGAGGGTGGCAGCACCGGGATGTAGGTGTGCTGCCAGGCAAAGGGGTAGATAAGGGCCACCACTGCATGGCAGCACTTGGAGAGAGTGCTGAAAAAACAAAGGGCAACAATGTGGTTAGTACATGCAGTATGAACCAAATCAGAATACAGGCAGGGTAGTGGCAGGCCCAGACCTGATAGGACAGGCAGCATGGAATCAGGACAGGCAAGAGAGGCAGCATATAGGCAACATGGAAACAGGCCCACAGAGAATCGGAGACAGACATCATGGACCCATGTCCTGAGGACACAGGAGACAGGCAGGAGGAAGTGAGACCTCGAGACGCTGGGAGACCGACCAGAAGGAGAAACCGATCTGAGATGAACAGGACATAGGCAGCGGGAAACCAGTTTCTGGGAAGGTACAGAAAGCAGGGGTCAAAAAATTAGGTGACTGGGCAGGAGAGATGCAATCGGGTGTCCGGTTGTGGGATGCTGGACAGAACACAAACAAATCAGTATCAGGCTTTGATCGCAGACGACAGGAAGCATCGAGCCAGGCCAGGGGAAGGAAGACAGGACACATACGTAGTGGTGCCAGGACTAGGAAACAGGTCCTAGCTCTGCTGGACTCAGGAAGCATGCAGTCAAGCAGCGGGACAACAGGAAGTACAAAGAAAGCACTGCGTCAGGCTACTGGCGGGCATGCGGGCACAGGCAAACTGCACTTCCTAGGAGATGTCCTCCAACATTTTTGGAAAGCTCTACCAAAGTTGACTTTCAAACCAGAAGCATATTTTGATAGAAGGAAAAAAAACTTACAATATATATATATATATCTTTCAACCTACAAGCAATTGATCGTTTTTAGGTCTGCCCTAGAGACAGCTTTAGCTGTCTCACCAGCTTCATATAATCAAAACAAATCATATATAAAACAAGCATTTGCAATACAATCGGACTTGCATATGTGAAAGTTAGAGCTATTTGTTTTGTAAATGATATTGTTTTTTATTTTATTTTTTTGTTTGGAGTGGATGTATGTTGTTTGTAGTGGAATTATGTGATTTGAATTGGAATGGTTAGTTGTGGAATTGTGTGGGGTGGAATTGTGTAGTGTATTTGTGTATTGGAAATATGCGGTATGGTGAACAGATCGGGAAGAGCTGCATAAATTAGATAGAAAGTACGATTTAGAGTGGTAGGTAGTTTGTGTATGAAGTGGCGAATGAACTCTACATAGAGTAGTGGAAAGAGTGTGTGAGAAAGAGAGAATAAAGGGGTGAGAAGACTACAGATGCATAAAGAGGCCGCAATGGTGTACGCAGAAGACACAGAAAAAAGAGGAGGAGAGTGTGTGTTTGCGGTTTGGATTTTTTGAAAAGTTATGGTAAAGAAACTGTGCTGAAAGACCTGAAGTGAACCAATATGAGAAATGCTGGATCAGTACGTGCGTGTGCAAAGGAATTATTGACATAGTAATTATGCAGTATTACGTGTAGTGGACTTATGTGTAGTGGTATTGTGTGTCGTGGAGTGGCATGTATTCAGTGGAATTGTGTGGTGTGGAATTGTGCGGAATTTTGTGGTGTAAATTGGATGTATGTGGTGTGTAGTGGAACCATCTATTGTGGAGTGGAATTCTGTGCCGTAGAATAGAATTGTGTGGAGTTGAATTGTGTTGCGTGGAATTGTGAGGCACTGAGTGAAATTATGTTGAGCGGAATTATGTGCCATGGTGTGGAGTGTATTTATGTGGAATGGTGCTATGTGGCATGGAGTAGATTTATGTGGAGTGTAATTATGTGGTATTGAGTAGTGTGTAATTATGTTGTGTGCTATGGAATTGTGTGGTGTTGAATTGTGTGGTGTGGCGCTGTGTGGAATTGTGTAGCATGTTGTGGCATTATGTGGAGTGTAAATATGGGGCACGCTGCAGAGTTTAATTTTGTTGAGTGTAATTATGTGTTTTGGAGCTAAGTGGCTGTATGTTGAGTGTTATTATGTGGCAGGAAGTGTAATTATGTAGTTTGGAGCGGAGAGGAAATTTGTAGAGTTTAATTTGATGGATTATTATGTGGCATATAGTGGAATGATGTGGAGTTGAATTGTGTGGTGTGTATTTATGAGATGTTGAAATGTGTTGTGTAGTGGACTTATGTGGTGTGCATTTGTGTGTTGTGGAATTGCGTGACACTTAATTGTGTGGCGTTCTGTTGAATTATGTGGAGTTGAATGCTTGTTGTCTTCATAAGCCAGCTGAGCATGGGTCACAGTCTGCATCAGCTGGTTATATTGTCCACTGATCTCTGCGGGCATTAGATTGCTGTTGACTTGGAATGCGCCAGGGCCATAGTTACCAACTCTGGAACTGGGAAAGCAGGCTTGAGTCTCAGCGTCAGCTCAACATCCTGTGAATCCCCCATGAGTGCACGTGGAAACCACATAATGTAGGGTGCGTCGATGCAGGCATGCACGTTACAGACATTATAAAAGTCAGGTATGGGCAAAATGTTCCAAGTGGCGCCACTTCAGCCCACATTGTGGTACATTCTGGTACTTGACGTTCTGCCTTTTCCGTTATGAATGTGACTCTACATGAACAAATATTGGGGTGTATGGAGCAAAGAGTTGTGTGTTAAATAATAATTAAAGAAGGCCAAGACACAAGGGCACACTCAAGAGCTTTGATGAGGTAAATGGACATATGAGGGCGAGGGGATCGAAGAACATTTTAAACAGGAAAGTACATGACAATCAGTACACTGCGGGTGTAGGCAGGTAGACAGAGGGTAGGAGGTTGTTACACTAGAGAGAACGTTGCCCATTACACAGGAAGACATATGCTAAGGCACCACCAGGACTCGGGCACGCCGCACCTATGGTGGTTGTGCCAGTCCCCCACGCCATGGAGGGGCAGGGCGGGTGACGGCGCATGGTTCGCGGCTGGCACCTGCCCGACCTTCGCCACTGATTGGCAGAACAGAAACAGGTCCAATCTGGATCTTGCCGGTTGTGGAAGGGGACAATAAAAGGGGCTGTGGAGCAGCGGGACGGTCTTTTCCCTCGCCGCTCCACCGCACATCAGCAAAGGCAGTCTACGCGACGGAGACCACCGTTTTTTGGGGGGATATCCTGGTTTTGTCTCCCTCGGCAGGTCATCAAGGAACAGTGCCAGGAAGTGACCCAAGAATCAGTTGGCTGTTTGGCAGCACGCTGGGAGCCTGAGCGGGCTGAGTAATACTCGCCTGCCCTGCAAGATTGGATTTACGGTGGCGGCTCCGGCTGCTTGCTCAAACATGAGCTGACTTCTGAGCAGAACTCCACTTTTTGTGCAGCTGAGGTGCAGGGGAGTCGTTTGGTGCTTTGCGTGGCCTAGTAAGGTGAGGGGCAAATTGGGGGCCCCTTGTTGGTGCTGCTTCAGGGTTTTTATGCCGGTTGTTGGGAGCAAGAGAAGTGTTTTGCAGTGGACTAGCCCAGCAGCTGTGGCTGAGTCGGTGTTTTTTTGTTACGGTTCTAATTTTGTATTGAAGTTGTTGAGTCCCAATTGACAATTTCCTGGGAGGGAGGGACGGGCCTGTCTATTTGTAGTGTTTTCCTGAGGTGGTACCAGGTGATACATTGCACTTAAGAGGGTGTGGTGGTCATAATTTGGCTTTTGGTTGGTTTTACAGTGGCCCTGCAGTACTGGTTGATTATCTGGTGGGTTTAGCAAGGCGCACAGGTGGGTAGTCAATTTGTGGGGCGTGTGGGGGGCTGTTGAGGCTCGGTTTTTGTATTATGGCACCTAAGGTGCAGAGGGGCGAGAAGCGCTCTCGAATGGAGGGATTGATGGAGGCTATGATGCGGAGGATGGACGTTATGGGGCAATCCTTGGTGTAGTTGCGGACCCGGGTGGAAGGGCAAGAGGGGGCTGAGGAGAGGCCCAGACGGTCTGGGGTGGCCCCCTGAGCTGCATTCCCTCCAGGACCATTGAGGGCTAGAGCCAAATGAGGTGGGGGTGAGGGCCCCTCAACCACAAGGTCTCTGGATGCTGAGGCCCCAGGGCCTTCGGCTCAGATAGGGGTGGTCGCAGCCAAAGGGGGGAGTGGGGCAGTGCCAGAATGGGTTCCGCCATTGGTGCCAGCGGGCACCCCAGGTGCAGGGGGGCCCAGAGCCCGGTAGTACCTGTTCCCTGTGAAGGCCTGTCTGGTGGCGTGCCTGGGCACCCGGATTTAGTAGCCAGTTTGACAGCGCTGCTTCCTTGGTTAGCAAAGGCAGGGACTTGGACCCTGGCAGTTGGCTGTGGGGCATTCTTGGACGAGGGGGTTGCCTTGGAAAGAGCCAGGAAGCTGGTGGCTCAGGTGGAAGGGTCTAAGCCAGGGGGAGTGCAGAATGTGGAGGCAAGTACAGCTGCTACTAGTGGTGCGTCAGCCAGCGGGGTTGGGCAAAGTGGTGCAAGGAAAGACAAGGGTGGACCTGTATCCCAGAACGCAGGTACGACAACGGAGAAACAGGATGAGTCAGCAACAGGAAATGCGCAATTGTTACCAAGTTTAGGTGTGGGTGAATTGCGGTCCTCCAGGGAACGGCCGGGTAGGCATATCTCGCAAGAGGTGAAGGAAAAAATCTGGAAAGGGGAGTATGCTAATATGTTTGCCTGGTTACTGGATGAAGCTGATAAGGAGGATGCAAAAAAGGGTAAGGAGTGGGCACATCCCAGGGATTGGACCAGTTGGTCTCACAAGAAAAAGATTGAGGAAACTCTGGTGAATTGGATAAAAGGGTTCTCTAATTATCAAGCAATAATGGCTGAACGTTTCCCTGGTTTAGGCGCACAAATTTAATGCTACCAAAATAGGATTGCCTGTGCGCATGATGAATACGGGGGAGTAGGATGGAGAGAATATGATAAGGAATTCAGAAGGACAAAGGCAACTGACCCTGGGCTCACATGGGATCAGATTGACGTCATCATGTGGTTGCGGAACATGAAAACTGTGAGCCAGGACAATACATGAGGGCAGTCCTTTCGTTCAGGCCTCCCGTCTAACACGGGAGGGGGCGGGAAAAAGGGGCATGCTGGGATTTCAATAGGTGGGCCTGACCCAGAACGCCGGGCTCATGCAGATTTAAACATGCCTGTTCCTTTTGTGGCCACTCCTCACATCCCGAGTCCCAATGTTTTAAAAAGTCAAAGGATAAAGAGGGTAAGAAACAAGAATGAGGATGTAATCTTCACTAAGGCGCCCTCCCCAATAAAGACAACAGCTTTGATTCCATGGCTAAATAGGTACAGCTGCCCCAACTCAGCTCAGATTCTATTGGAAGGTTTTAGAGATGGTTTTAGGATTCCTGCACCTGGCTACCAGGGGGTTTCATACTGTCGCAACCAGCTATATGTAAGGTCCAACAAGGAGGTAGCGGTGGCCAAGGAACTGAGGCTGGGGAGGGTGGCTGGCCCTTTTGATGAGATACAGGTAGAAGGATTTGTTTGCTCACCTTTGGGAGTTGTGCCCAAAAAAGACCCGGGAGAATTAATCCATAACCTGTCCGCGCCCAGGGGCCAATCGTTGAACGATGCTATTGATGGGGCCCTGTGCACAGTAAAATACGCATCTTTGGATCAGGGAATAGTAATGCTGCAGGGGCTAGGACCGGGCGCATTGCTAGCTAAATATGACATCGAATCAGCTGTCCGCTTACTGCCAGGGCACCCACAGGATTTCCATTTTTTGGGTTTGCAACTAAAAGGGAGATACTACATGGACAAGTGCATGCCCATGGGGTGCTCGGTCTCCTGCTCCTACTTTGAGAAACTCAGCTCTTTCCTTGAGTGGGTTTTCAGGCAGGTGACGGGGCATCAGTCGGTGTTGCACTACCTGGACGACTTCCTTTTCTTGGGGCCACGGGTTCTCAAGAGAGTGACAGGGTTTTGCAGGTTTTTTGCGCACTCATTCACAAGTTCAGGGTCCCCCTAGCGCCAGGAAAGATAGTGGGGCCGGCCACTGAAATTGAGTTTTTGGGCATAGAACTGGATTCGGTGAATGGGGTATCACGACTCCCACCGGGGAAAGTGGTGGCGTTCACCCTCGCGTTACAAGAGTGCCTGAACAAGGAGAAGGTTACCTTGCACCAGCTACAGATAGCGGTTGGACAGCTTAACTTTGCGCTATAAATCATCCCCATGGCCCGCTCATTCTCGCGTTCCATTGCACAGGCAATGTCAGACTTAAAAGAAAAACACCACCACACTCTGTTGTCCGGCGAGGTCCGGCAGGATATTCGAATTTGGATGGCATTCCTGCGTGATTTCAATGGCACTGTGGTGTGGCCCAGTCTCCCTAGGTCCAGCCAGGAGTTGGGCCTAATGACAGACGCTGCAGGAAGTGAGGGGTTTGGTGCTATACTGGGCCCGGCGTGGTCTGCACAACGTTGGCCAACATGGTGGGTAGAATCTGGCCTGACAGGTAACATCGGGTTTTTAGAATTGTTCCCCATTTTGGTGGCACTAACCATCTGGCCAGAACAATTTCGCAATCAATCCATGATCTTTTGGTCAGATAACATGCGGTAGTGGAGTGCATTAACCATCAATCAGCTAATTGTAAAATGATGCTACGGCTGTTAAAAGAGATAATACTCCAGTGCATGAGATTGAATGTGCTGTTTAGGGCCAAACATGTCCCAGGAGTGTTGAATCATGCTGCTGATGCTCTGTCTCGTTTTAAGATGCAGGTTTTCAGGGCTTACCACCTAGGAGCAGCGGAAAGTCCAACGCCCTTTCCAAAACAGCTATGGCAACTTGGTGCCCCGACCTATCGGACCTCGTGGCAGCTAGCCTAGCACCCAGGACCAAGCGGGCCTATGAGGGGGCCTTTTGCGCCTATTGCAATTTCCTGGGGGAAGGCTGGGAGGGGGCCTGGCATGAATCATCAGCTGTGGTATCTTTCCTGAGAGCGTTGAGGGACGGGGGGCGTTCTGCGGCATGCGCAAGGCAGCACATGGCGGCGGTGTCCTTTTTTTGCAAAAATGCGGGGTCATCAGGATCCCACCAGTACTTTCATCGTGAAAAAGGGCGCTGAAGGGGTGGCAGCATTTGCAAGGTATGCAGTCTGATGCCAGGCACCCAATTAGCATTGACATATTGGCAGCGGTACTAGGGGCACTGGAAAGGGTGTGTAGATCCACTATGGAAGTTAATCTCTTTAGGGCAGCCTTTACCCAGGCCTTCTATGGGGCTTTCAAGGTTGGGGAACTTAAGGTGCATAACAAGCAGGACTGGCACGGGGGCTCCAATTTGGCCACGCTCAAATACAGGGTGGCTCGGTGTCTTTATCTATCCCTAGATCAAAGACAGACCAAAATGGCTGGGGAGATCAAGTTATATTGCAAAAGGCTAAAGGAAGCTCTTGCTGTCTTGTTAGCAACCTCGAGTCTTTCCTGGCCTACAGACCGTGGGGGGTCCACTGTTAATTCACGAGGATGGGACTCCGCTTACAAAATTTCAGTTTAGCAGGATTCTGGGCTTAGCGCTAAGGGCAGCAGGTTGGGATCCAGCAAAGTTTGGCACCCATTCTTTTAGGATTGGTGCCACCACCGAGGCCACGGCCAGAGGCCTGTCAGGGCATGCAGTGCAGAGGATTGGTCGTTGGTCTTTTGATTGTTACAAGCGTTATGTGCATCTACAAATGCTTTGACTGCTGCCCATGTCTAATGATGGTGTTTTTGTTTTCGGTTTCTCTGCAGTTTTCATGTCCTGTGCCACAGGAAGGAAGCTAGCTGTCATCTGCCGGTCGCTGGGAACTCGCCCAGTTCAGGTCCACGCCCGGGGGCCAGGTGAAGTGGAAGTATGGATAGTTGGTCATTCATATGTGAACAGGTTGAAGCAATATTTTTTCACAGGCAACTATGCGGAGAGGGCCCGTCGGGCTGGTTTCAATGTTTCTTTGCATGGGGAACGAGGTTTGCGCCTGGGTCAGTTGAGGAGCATGTTGGAGGCTCTACTAGGTAAGATCCACATGTCCCCGCAGCGGTAATTGTGCATCTGGGGGGAAACAACCTGGTGCACCTGGGTAGGAAGGGCGTTGTCGAGGCTCTGATCACCGAGATCGGGTGGTTGGCAAGGAGGTGCCCACAGGCGGTGTTGGCATGGTCCCACATCATTCCCAGGTTCCAATGACGGGGGTGAGTCGGTCTGGACGCTAAACCACTCAGTGAAGAGAATTAATAAGCGGATTGATAAATTGTTTAGATCCCCAAAACTTCAGACCATCTTGCAGGGGTGCATCAGGGGGGAGAGGTTTTTCTACAAGGTGGAGTTCACCTTTCGAAATTGGGCAACTAACTTTTCCTGAGAATTTATTAGCCTGGTTGGTAGGGGCAAGGGATAGGGCACGACCTTAGAATGTGGGGGGAGGGGAGGCGCAGATAGTCTGTCAACTATGCTGGCCTGTGGCGGTAAGGTCATGATTGGTAGGGCATTTTACGGTCCTTATAGGCATCACCATTGTCAATGGGGACAGTGGTCTCTCAAGGAACTCCAGGGGGCGTTTACGGCCGGTAGGCTGGAGGGTGCAGAAGTTCTGCTTCCGGTAGGCCTTTGGGCCAATCCCCGCACAGGGGCATGGGCGCCAAGTTGGCATAACAGCACAGCCCCTTGGAGGTAGTATTGAGGGCGTAGGGGTGCCCGAGGGAGGTAACCTTCTGGGCAACTGGGCCTCCTGCGCAAGGTCACTCCAGTGGGAGGGGTTGGACCTAGCACGTAGTTGGACCAGTCATGACCTTGCCCGTAAGCTCAACTCCGGATACGCAGAAAACAAAAATGTACATAATTTAGTTTTAGGTTAGGAATGGCTATGTATTAGATAACATGTTATGGTTAGCCATCCGGAATAATGTAAATACATTGTGTAAGAATTTTGGTGTATGAATATGTTGGACTGATGGACGGGTTTTCTGCGTACTGTAAATATGAAATCTTTAATATGTTTTGTTTATTTTAATAAAATACGGCTGGATTTTTAAGACCCCTAACCCAAGACAATTGTGTTTGATGTCCATCCATGCCTCGGGGGAGAGCGTGAAGGGGTTGTGGTACCCTTGGGGTCATGGTTGGGAAGGGATTTCAATACTGGAGAGGGGATTCGGAAATACCTGGCCATATGCTAAGGCGCCACCGGGACTCGGGCACGCCGCACCTATGGCGGTTGTGCCGGTCCCCAACACCATGGAGGGGCAGGGCGGGTGACGGCACATGGTGACGCGGCAGGCACCCGCCCCGACCTTCGCCACTGATTGGCGGAACAGGAATGTGCCCCGGAAGCACTCAAGTGCTTCGGGGCATGGAGAGGCAGGTCCAATCTGGATCCTGCCGGTTGTGGAAGGAGACAATAAAAGGGGCTGTGGAGCGGCGGGACGGTCTTTTCCCTCGCCGCTCCACAGCACATCAGAAAGGCCGTCTACGCGACGGAGACCACCATTTTTAGCCCACCCACGATCCCCTGAGGCAGCAGATCTAATGTGTTTGGTCTGTTGTGTTTTCATTACAGGTTGTTTGGAGTGTGCTCCTTCAGGTGTTATTATTTTATAAAGCATTTTGGTACTGTTTACATATAAAGAATTCTCTCTCGCAGGGTGGCGTCATTGTCGTATTTTATGTGATGGTATCCTTGGTCTGCGGTAAGGTCATGATTGTTAGGGCATTTTACGGTCCTCAGTAGGCATCACCATTGTCAATGGGAACGCTTGGGGGGACAGTGGTCTCTCATGGAACTCCAGGGGGCGTTTACGGCCGGTAGGCTGGAGGGTGCAGGGGGTGGAAAAGTTCTGCTTCCGGTAGGCCTTTAGGCCAATCCCCGCACAGGCACGTGGGTGCAAAGTTTGCATAACAGCACAGCCCCATGGAGGTGGTATTGAGGGCATAGTGGGTGCCCGAGGGAGGTAACCATCTGGGCAACTGGGCATCCTGCACAAGGTCACTCCAGTAGGAGGGGTTGGACATAGCACGTAGTTGGACCAGTCATGACCTTGCCCGTAGGCTCAATTCGGGATACGCAGAAAACAATAATGTACATAATTTCGTTTTAGGTTAGGAATGGCTATGTATTAGATAACATGTTAAGTTTAGCCATCCGGAATAATGTAAATACATTGTGTAAGAATTTTTGTGTATGAATATGTTGGACTAATGGACGGGTTTCCTGCGTATTGTAAATATGCAATCTTTAATATGTTTTGTTAATTTTAGTAAAATACGGCCGGGGTTTTCCGACCCCTACCCCAAGACAATTGTGTTTGATGTCCATCCATGTCTCGGGGGAGAGCGTGAAGGGGTTGTGGTACCCATGGGGTCATGGTTGGGGGGGGGGGGATGTCAATACTGGAGAGGGGACTCGGCAATACCTGGCCATATAAGGAGAGTTGCCCAGAGAAGAAGATTCCACGTAAAGTAAAGTCCCACACCCCCCACCCCCCATTACACATGAAGGAATATAAAGCAGAGTTTACGAGAAAGAAAGATTACACAAGAAGGCAGTTGCCTCAAAGAAAGAGTAAACTTAAAGGAACGTTACCCACAAAGAAATATTACACCTGAATGAAAGTTACCCATAAGAAAGGTCACAGCTGAATGAAAGTTACACATGAAGGAAGCTTATGCTCATAAAGAAAGGTTACAGATGGAGGGAAGTTACCCACAGAGAAAGGATACTCATTAAGAAGAGTTACGCATAAAGAAAAGATATACATGAAAAAAAGTTGCCCAATGAAAAGTGACACCCATGAAGAAGAGATGCCCACAAAGAAAGGTTACTCATAGATAAATGTTGCACAGAAAGGAAAGTTACCCATAAAGAAATATTACACATGAAGGAAAATAACGTCAAAGAAAAGTTACACATAGACAAATGTTACACGTGAAGTAAAGTTACAAAGAAATCAGTGTTGCCCATGCAGCGAACATAAGTGTGACACACAGGGACATATAAAATCAGGTTACATACAGAAAGTGAGTCTACAGGGGAAGCGGGTTACACATAGAACCGGGGTGAACATGCTGACAGTATACGCAGGAAGCAGGATTACACATGAAGTGGGGGTAGTAATGAAGTAGGATTACAGGTGAAGTATGGAAACGCGGAAATCTGGTGTACACACAAATCCTGCTTTCTGGAAAATCTTGGGAACACTCAAAGCAGTGATAAATAAAATGAGATGCATCTAAAGTTGGGGATCAGTGACCCATGTTTACGTGTGAAGTATGGGATGCACATGAAGCAGGGAGCACAAAATCAGGGGTAACAGCCGAGATGGCTTAAACATGAAAGCTGCATATGAAGGAGTACACGGGAATCAGCGGACTGAGCAGGGAATGGACCCATAGGAGGCAATGATACACGCGGAGTTGGGATACAGGGTTACCCTGCAGGAGCCAAGCACAAAGGATGCATACACAAAAGTCCGAGATCGCCTGGGCTACGAAGTGTTATGCATGAAACACGGGAACAAAGGAAGCAAGGGCGCCTTTGAGGCAGTGCAACGGCAAAAGCGCGACTGCGTGCACGGAACAAGGGCAATGCTACATGTTATATTTATGTGGTCTATTTTTAAAACCTGAAAAAACTTTTCATGCTCACAGAATCCTGGCAAGCATGCTACTGTAATGTCACCAGCCTACCCGCACACCTGTATCAATCACTCCCGGAAAGTCCCTGTCATGCTGGTATCCATGGGGCCGTGTCGTTTCCTCTCTGTGGATAGGGAGCCCCCAGTCTCGCTGTCTAACCAGAGTCGGGAAGAGCCACATTCCAACCGTGGGGGGTGTACATGACGTTCGAAGACAGTTCTCTTTGCTCCTGGATAGAGCGACTTCCCACCCCCTGTCGTCCCATGTAAATGCCACCGCAAAGACCAGTGCAATTAAAAACTCGGATCTGACTTGCAGCGGTGCGGGCAGTCTACTCAATCGCTGCGCATCCGCGGCCGCGCTGCCATCCGTCCTATGTAGTGAAGGACCCGGAAGCTTGCTACGTCTCCGCCTCCGACCCGCCTCCACTCAACCGGAAGTTTGTGGTGGACCGGGGAGCGAGTGGGTACAGGCGTCAACAACTAAGGCGAGTATAAAAAGCAGTGTGCAAGATAGCAAAAGGAACAGCAAGTTAAAATACGATAGTTTTAAAAGCAATTTAAAAACAATTAAAAACTCGGATCTGACTTGCAGCGGTGCGGGCAGTCTACTCAATCGGAGAAGTGGCGCTACAAACGACAGGAAACCTGTTTCATCCCACAGCAAAATACCGTGCATTGTCCGAAACCGGAGGCACGTTGTATCTGTGATCCAGCACTGTACGTTGTACCATGTTAATGGTTTGAATCACTTTTCTTAATTTCACACGTTTCTACAAGGGAAATCTGTGGCTGCGTTATTTTACTACTTCTTGGATAACTTGGGAACCAGTGGTGGAAGAAAGCTGGATTATTATAATTCACTAACTATAGCAGTGAATAATAATTCGACACGAACACACTAAAATGTAAACCATGTGGCTAAACAAATATATAAACAACGCACATTAAATGATTGGGTGCTTTCATTGCTCAAAACGCAGTGGTTAAAAATAAATAATTCCCAGGGGATCGTGAAATATGGAAAAAATTTCATAGGTCCCCTTGAAACGTGCTTCATCATAAAAACGCCTGCCTCCAGGCAACTATATAGAGCTATTTCTTTGTCATAGCCACTGGGATCGTGTGAAAAGGGAGGACTGAATTATGCGGCAGGGATATCTAAATCATGGGGCATGGAAAGGCAAATTATGCAACTTCCCGTGGCACTGTGTGTATATATATATATATATATATATATATATATGGGCAAAAGTGATAGTTACTTGACCTAACTAACTATAAACACTTAATTTCCATGGTTTTGTGTGTGTAAAATCTGAACATATCTACGAAGTGCCTGTAACCTTTGGCTTTTCAGTGAATATATATATATATATATATATATCATTTAACGCTCATAGATGCATGCAGGCACCATAACGAGAAACGGACACTCCAATGAGCTGATTCTGCTTGATGAGATATCGTATATTTATTTTTCAAAAGATTTTAACGGTGCAAAGCGGTCATTACGCGTTTCGGCCAACGCAGTGGCCTTGATCACATATATATATTATCTACTGGCGGTCGCCAGTAGATAGTTATAGTTACAACCTATTATCCATAGGAAATCCGCGACATTCTATTTGAAATAACTCTCTTGCCGGTTGACGTATCTTCGCAAAATTTTCAAACTTTGTGGGGCGCTCCGGTCCGCTCCTACCCTGAAAGTCTCGGGGTGATTTGTCAAGCGGGGGCCGAGAAAAAAGGGGGGTCCCAAAACGCTTTTTCCCCATGCAATTTTCCATAGGAAACTTTAGACACGGCTACAGCCCGAACTGCTGAACGGAATTACACCAAATTTGGCAAAGAGGTAGTTCTTGGTTCAGAAAGAACCCTTTTGTTAAATGGTGTAAATCCGTTCAGTAGTTGCTGAGAAAATCAAAAGTAAAAAGATAGATATATCTATGGCCGAGTAGGGTCCGCGTACCCTCAGCGCACCCTGCGCGCACCGTCCCGATCACGAGCTGCATGTTAATTGGCTGTCAGCTGGCTGTCAACATTCCGATTCAGGAAATGTTGGCAGCCATTTTGTCCCTCGGATATACCGGTTGGGCTAGTTGGCCCCCAGGGACCCTCAGGATTCAAGGGGAGTTAATCCCCCGACTTAAAACGCGCCACGGGGCGCGTTTGCACAGTGGTGAAGGGAGGGGGCGGGGCTTCAGGTGACATCTGTGCAAACGCGCCCCGTGGCACGTTTTAAGTTGGGGATTAAATCCCCTTCAATCCTGAGGGTCCCTGGGGCCAACTAGCCCAACAGGTACATCCAGAAAGAGCCACAGAGCTGCGTTGCAGAGAGGTGTAAAAGGGGTGTGGCCTCTCTACACGTCTCTGCAACGCAGCCCCTGGCGCATATTGGAGGTTCCTGGTGGGCTAGTTGGCCCCTAGGGACCCTCAGGATTCAAGGGGACTTAATCCCCCAACTTAAAACGCGCCACGGGGCGCGTTTGCACAGATGTCACCTCAGGCCCCGCCCCTCCCTTCACCATTGTGCAAATATTCTTCTAAAATCATCCGAAATACGAATTCCGATTTACTCACCTGTTATAAGGAGAGACCTCAGTGCTGTATCTTTCAGCCCAGTACTGGTCCTGAAAAGTAATTTTAACCGTACTTACCAGTAACTTGAATTTCCTTCCATAGGATATTATTGCCTGCTTTTTGCTGAAAAAGTTTCTATGTGTTGATTTTTGAAACATACAAATATTCCTCTAAAATCAGCCGAAATCCGAATTCTGATTTACTCACCTGTTATCAGGAGAGAGCTCAGTGCTGCATCTTTCAGCCCAGTACTGGTCCTGAAAAGTAATTTTAACCGTACTTACCAGTAACTTGAATTTCCTTCCATAGGCTAACATTGACTGGTTTCACTTGAAAATTCTTCTAAGTGTGGAGTTTTGGAACTTTAAATTATTCTTCTAAAATCAGCCGAAATACGAATTCCGATTTACTCACCTGTTATCAGGAGAGAACCCAGTGCTGCATCTTTTAGCCCAGCACTGACCCTGAAAAGTAATTTTAACCGTACTTACCAGTAACTTATCTTTTCTTCCATAGGAATCCATTGTCTGGTTTTCAGCAGAAAAGTTTCAAAGTGTCGATTTTCACAAACTACAAATATTCCTTAAAAATCGCCTGTATGACTTAAACGCATTTTTTCAACTGTTTACAGGAGATGCACCAGTGCTGGATCCAGGATCCAACACTGAGTAAGAAAAAGTAACGATAAGAGTTTTTACCTGCTAAGTGAATTTCCTTCCATAGGATAACATTGGTGATTCTATGAGAAAAAGTTTCTAAGTGTCAACTTTTAAAATACAATAATATTCCTTAAAAATCACGACTGTAACCAAAACGCTTTTACTCAACTGTTTACAGGAGATGTCCCAGGACTGAATCTAGGATCCAGTCCTGTGGTTAGAAAAGTAATCCATAAAGTAACCAATTGCATTTAACTAGAAATTCACATTGAGCTGAATGTTGCATTGTGTTTGAAAATGTGTTGCCCATTGCAACAACTGTAACTACTGTACTTAAAAGTCTATTGCCTATGTGCTAAGTATTTAAACTAAAGTAATTCATTCTGAGAAAGTATTTTTTGTAATGTAATGTATAATGTAATTACAATGTAATTAAAAAATAAAATATGTAAAAGAAATTGTTGCTAAAAATGTAGTAAATCAGTATGAAAAAAATCAATAAAAAAATTAATACATTTAAAAAATGTCATTTAAAAAACCTTTGAAATTCACTGAAAAAACCGTAGGTTTCAGGCACGTTATAGTTACAAATTAGCATTTAAAAAACCTTTGAAATTCACTGAAAAAACCATAGGTTTCAGACACGTTATAGTTAGAAATTAGCATTTAAAAAACCTTTGAAATTCACTGAAAAAACCATAGGTTTTAGGGACAGTTATAGTTACAAATTAGCATTTAAAAAACCATTGAAATTCACTGAAAAAACCATAGGTTTCAGATATGTTATAGTTACAAATTAGCATTTAAAAAACCTTTGAAATTCACTGAAAAAACCATAGGTTTTAGGGACAGTTATAGTTAGTTGGACATTTCACTCGTACAAAACCCGTGAAATTCCCCCGTTATAGTTAGTTCAGCTAACTATAACTCGCGCCCGCAATGCACTGCTGATGACGTCACATATTACATCACTCATGACATGGTCAGTGACATCACTGATGACATCACTGATGACATCACTGATGACATCATCCAGTGACTGTGTGTTTCTGTAAAGTTTAAATATTTTTAATATATATAGGAAAAGACGTATTGAAGAATGAGTGGGTGTGTAAGTGTCTGTATGGATGATTTAGTAGGTGCGTGACTGACTCTATAAGTGAGTGATTAAACTGGGTGAATGGGTTAGTGACTAAACTGGGTGAATGTCTGTATCCGTCTGTCTGTTGCTGTGTAAGTGGCTGCATGGGTTTGTGAATAGCTACATGAGTGTCTATAAGAGTTATTGATTTGTTGTCTGAGTATCTGTATGGGTGCCTGAGTGTTTGTGTGGATGGGGTGTGTGCGACTGTGCATAGATGTGTGAGTGGGTGATTCATTGGGTGGATGGTTTCAAGAGTGCATCTGTGATAGACTGTATGGGTGGGTAAGTGTGTGTAAGAGTGTGTTAGTGAGTGAATGTATGTCCCAGTGGTACATGTGTGAGTAACTACATATGTGAAAGGCAGTATATATGTGTGTTGGAGTATATAAATAGCTATAGCTTAGAGTGAGTGATTGTGATAGTGGCTGTATGGATGAGTGTGTGCTTGTATCAGTGATTATATAAGAGCGTAACAATGTGCTAGTATTTGTATGATTAAGTGAGCTGGTGTGTGTATAACTGTATAGGTGAGTAAATGGCAGTGTGTTTAATTATTTGCATGACTGACTAGGTGTGTGAGTACCTCTATGGATGAGTGGCGGTGTTTGAGTGTCTATATAGGAGTAAGAGTGCATATGATAGTCCTGTACTGAGTGACCATAAGTATGAGTGACTGTACGGGTGAGTGAGTGGATGTGTGTGTGTAGACCTAAGAATCAGTGAGTGGGTATGTAGTTATTGGAGTTGGAGTGTCTATGGTTTTGCGAATGGCAGTCTGTAATTTAGATTGGGTGTATCAAAGGTTATATTAGGGTGTGAAGAGCTGCATCAGATTATCACGTGGATGATGTCATCAGTGATGTCATTTGAGATGTCATCAGTGATGTCATCAGTGATGTCACTGACCATGTCATGAGTGATGTAATATGTGACGTCATCAACAGTGCATTGCGGGGGCGCGAGTTATAGTTAGCTGAACTAACTATAACGGGGGAATTTCACGGGTTTTGTACGAGTGAAATGTCCAACTAACTATAACTGTCCCTAAAACCTATGGTTTTTTCAGTGAATATATATATATATATATATATATATATATATATATATATATATCTCGACATCGAGGAAGGCGGCAACGCCAAAACGCGTCTGTTGGTGCGGGGGAGGGTCTGCACATTAAATTTTGCATTTGGAATTCCCGTGAGTGCTCTCCATATTTGAGTGACCGAGATCCTTGTCACTGTGGAAATATATATATATATATATATATATATATATATATAACCAGCCTGCACTCAGCGTGTCTGCATGTTTCACTATGTTATGTTGTTTTTTTTCTTTCTTCTATCGGTCCGGCTTTGTTACACTCCGCAGTGATTGGATTCTGCTATTTAGTAAACATGGGTTTCTTGTTACACTGTGTTATGGTATAAATTTGGACCCATTTCTTTCTTCAGCAATAACAAATAGATGAAGCTCTGTGTCCAACTGCACTTGACCGAGCTGATAAGTAACAATTTTTTATTAGGTCACACTTATGTTTTCCTGTTCTAATACAAGAATATTATTGGGTAGTTAACTTGAAAATGTTATTTTCTGAAATGCGGCTAACAGTGAGCACAGATTGGAATTAGCAAGTTTGGTTTTCTTTACCATTCATGAATTATTTTGATAAGGGAATGAACACTGGTGAGGACAAGTGAATGTATGCATGTCTTTGGCTGCAGTATTTATCTGCATTAAGGATTTACAACATTTGTCATGTAATTGGCCACATAATTTCAAAATTTCACATACATATTTGTGCCTCAAATGGATGACATTATATTAACAGACAGCAAGATGTATATTTTGCTGCATAATTTATATACGCTTGCAGCATAATTTTGTCCATACATAGGGAGGATTTTATAGTCATTTAAAGGAAAACCTTGCGCTGCCTGGATAAAGGGTGTACTATGTAATAAATACAAAAAGGAGTCTATAGAAGTGCCCTCCATTCTTTTGGGATGAAGTGAAATTGGAGTAAAAGACACACACACACGTGGCTCTGATGTAGTTAAATCTGTCTTCAGTGGTTACCGTATTTCACATAGTTACTGCAACCGCGAATAGTTTAAAAGAAAAGATGTGGAGTATCTTGTTAGAATAATGCGCAGACCTCGCTGTGACGCGCCCGTATGCTCTGTATTCACAATGCGTTCAGGACATTCGAAGTGCACTCTATTTTAAAAATGAAACTAAAGGAGCCACTCTCTCGCCCCTCCCATCTGTACCGGGGGCTGCCTCTCCACACGTCAGCTCCCGCTAGGAGTCGAGGTAACCCCCGCAGGGCTGCCGTCTCCTCCTCGAGTCCCTTGGATTGAAGACCACGTGCTATTTTTTCCCAAATGAGGCCAGAGACGTAGCGACAAAGGGCGCAGTGAGTGGATTACGGAGCCTCTCCCTGCGGGCTGCAGTTCGGGGTCGTGGTAATGATATATGAGAGGCCGGGGCAGTACTGTGGAGCTGGGGGCAGGGGAGAGCTGAGTGCTGCAGACTCTGGGGTAAAAAGACGAATGAACGCGCTGAATGTAAGCAAAGCACGTCGTGTGTGCAGTAAGAGAAACTCAATAAAGAAAATAGTGCTTACAAGACTAAATAACATGTACCACGTAACAACCGAAGTAAAAGGGCCAGTGGTTATGAGCGGTAACAAATGCAGACAAGGGGGTACCAAGGAGGGACTAACAAGCCTATTTAGGAATCAGAAGCCAGCATTTACGAAGGACAATGACACAAGCCAATGACAAATATGGGCGGAGAATGGACGGGGCTTCCAGTGCATACTCTAATACAGCATGCCACGCAGTGCGAGCAGCGTATGCGTGCTGCCGCTAGGCTTGACCGAAAAAGTACACATGAGAACGCTTAGGAGCAACGAGCTCTGCAAACAGCGTCTATTCATATGGCCAGGTACTGCCGAGTTCCCCTCCCCCTAGACATACCTTTTACCAGATCACTTGTTGACCTTGGGGAACCACATACGCTCCACTTTCCCTCCCCCCCCCAGGCAGCCGCAATGGAAAATCAATACGCAGCGGTTTGGATTAGGGTCGTAAACGCCGGCCGTATTTTATTATTAATCATAACAAAACATTAACTTTCATATTTACATTATTTTATAATACGCAGAAAAATCCATTCCATTACATTGATATGTCCCCTCATCCGCTCTCTACCCTGGGCCTACAACCCACTGCTTTTGGCTTTGCCAATGCTAGATGCTTTTCAAACTGCGCCGGCAAAGCCACCAGTGTCTACCATCCTTCTTTGAATTTAGAAGTACAGAAAATTACATTTTCTATCCTTTCAAGAAGAAGGTGCCACAGTGTTTCTACATACAACACTGCATTTGCTAATGCCGGTCATAAAACAGCAACAGGGGCCTTGCTGCAAGAGGAGAAGGGCAGTTATGAACCAAGTACCACATATCACCTCGGACCCTAAATGCGAGTATGTAAGGCTGGGAGACTTTTATAGGACAGGGAGAAGGCTGGTCAGACCACAGCAGGTTTCTTCTGGACCTCCCAATACCTTCTGTGGACAGCTGACTCAGGTGGCTCAAGCACCTTTGGGGGTGCAGGTTCGTACACCTGGGAAAGGTGGAACAGGAGGGAGCCGGGACTGGAGGGCACACTGGGGTGGAGCAGGAGGGAGCCGGGACTGGAGGGTACATTGGGGTGGGGCAGGAAGGAGCCGGTACTGGGGGGCACATTGGGTCCACCCCAATGTGCCCCCCAGTACAGGCTCGCTCCTGCCCCACCCAAGACTGGGGGCCCACTGGGGTGGAGCAGGAGGGAGCCGGGGCTCCTGGGCACATTGGGGTGGAGCAGGAGGGAGCCGGGACTGTGGGGCACATTCAGGTGGAGCAGGAGTGAGCCGGAACTGGGGGCACACTCACCTCTGGCAGTGGGCTCCGACCACAGAGGTGTTGCCACTGTGCCTGCGGTACTGTGAGACAGCTCAGCCTGCAGTGCAAGCAGACTGAATGAGGCGAACATACAGCAAAGAGGGGCAACTGAGTGACGGAGAGAAACCGAAAGACAAGCAGAGGAATCAAACGGAAGAAAGAGGATAGAACCTGTGGAGGAAGAGGAGACAATGGGACCTCGAGAGACATGGTGAGACAGAATCAAATGAGGAAGAGGCAGCAGCATAGCAGGACTCAAGTCCTTAAAAAATAGTGGGGGGACTCACCAAGTTAGGAAGAATGGGTGTGACCTCACAGCTTGTGACATCACAGGAAGGGACATCACTGCATGTGCCATCACGATGCGTCACATCACATTTCGCATCACAGGAAGTGGCATCACATTCCATGACCTCACAGGCAGTGACATCAGATCTTAAGACCTCACATATGTTTAGCAGGAATATCATGAGTACATTTGAGCGCCTTACAATATTTAAATTAAATTTTGCATTGGGGTTGTGCCAAAATATTGACGCAACCCAGAAGCAAATTCTGGGCCTCAACATATACATTTATTTTTCAATCCCGTCACAAAGAAATTGGCAACAATGAGAAACGTGGCAGTAAATCGGTTATGCTTAATTGGTAGCAATGTCTATATTTTAAAATATCTTATGGGGTTAAGGCACCTCCTGCAGAGATCTTTGTGTGCCAGCTAAATCTCAGGAAATAATAATAATAGTAAGATAACTCTGGAGGATAACGCATCTGTGTTTTGCCTAGTCCTAGTTTTGAATCAAAGTAGCATAGAGGGTTAATATGTCTCCTGTAAAACACATTATGTAACACGCAGATGACAGATTTTCATTTTATGTAAATAGGTAAGTGGGTTACTGCTTTTAAGACAGAGATCCTTTAGTTACTTGCAGTTCATAAACTGTAATCCTTCTAATATAGCACAGTGAGGTATGAAGGACATGCGACTCCCACACCGTTTAACCCTCACGGTCTTACGTAACACATTGTGTACACTGATTTACACAAATATGATTTATTGTCAATGTATTGTGTGATGTAAAGCGCTCCAACACCCTGCATTGGGATGAGTGGCACTATAGCATTTTAAAAGAATTAAAACAAAATAGTGTTATTAAAATTGCTCTTTGTGTAAATACTGGGACAGACCAAGACAACTGACATTCTTAAAGTGCATGCATGGCTCTTAGATACAGGGACTGAACAAAGTCAAAAGCTGCCTCTCTTAAGTACATGTGAAGTGATAAGCTGGTGTCTTTGTTTCCCCTCCATTGCATTTAGGTGTGAGGCTCCTGATAGCTCCCAGCCAGGATACTCAACAAAAGGAGGCCTAATGGGCCTTTGTTGTGGGCGCAGCTGGAATCTGATAAGAGAAGCAGACAACATGCAGGCGCTGCTGAAAGTGTCCCGGTGTCAGAAGAATCACACCGGGGACGAGTTCAGCAGATTTCAGTGAATTCTGGGAGAAGTAGGAAAGGACCAGGGCACTCCACTGAAAGTGGCCAGCTCGGCAGCAGGGTAGACGGCATCAACCCTCTGAAAATAGTGGGTAGACGGCGTCTACCCTCGACTAGAGCCCTGAGACATAGGGTTGCCACCTTTCTTGGCAGGGGCGTAACACAGGCCCCCGCATCCCCCGCAGTGCGGGGGGGGGCGAGCTGCAGGGGGCCCCCTCAGCACTGTACTCACGCCAGAGAGCTCCGGATTAAATCCCGAGCGGGGGCCCCTCTGTGTACCTTGCAGGGGGGCCCCTTCAACTTTCGTTACGCCACTGTTTCTTGGGTAAAAATACCGACTACTTGTGTATGTTTTGCTGTTCTGGAAAGGCGAAGAGCTGGTTGGTGACAAGGAATTTGTGTAAAATTCTCTATTCTTTTGAGCAGCACGGCATTTATTCCTCTGTTCGCTTTAACAATCATTTAGTCAGCTCTCAAAGACTTTTTAAAATAATTTCTTTAAGTGCCTGTTGTCTTAACTTTGTATTTCAAAAGGGAAAAAATGCCGGATTTCACAGTATTCGCCTATTTCTCTACAGGCATGGACATAAAAATGCAGGCCACATAAGTGGCGTAAAGTGAAATGATGGAATATGAAGTGGGGCCCGGAGTCACAGATATTTACTGCCCTTAGGGGCGGAATAGGCCCTTCTTGACGGATCGGGGGACCCCATGTGCCGCAGGGGCTTGTGTGGGCCTCTGGGCCACACCAGTCAGATGGTAACCCTACAGCAGAGGGCTGGCCACAGAGCACCAACGAAGTCCGAGAAATGGGGAGAAAGAATAAACCTGTACAAAGAAGGGGGGCTGGGGAAAAAAGAGAAACTGTAGAGAGAAGAGCCTAGGAGGGGCAGAGGAAGAGAGAGAGACAGAAGGATACTTCCAGGGAGTCCGTGTGAGGGAGACAAAGGTAGGTCTTACCCTGTAAATATTGCGAGCAGAACACGACATGGAAATCGGAATAGAGTAGAGAACGTCGAGAAAGAGAGAGAGAGAGAACACAAAGTGGAAAATGAGAAGAGAAGATGGAAAGGGAAACGAAGAGGAGAGTGGTGGGGAAAATGGCGAGGGGGGGGGGGAGCTGTATCGAGGCAGAGGACCTGTAATGAGGGGAGGGAAACTGCGGGGAGGGAGAAAGTGCAGAGAGAGACGTGGGAGTGAGAAAGAGAAAGAACCTTGCAGTTCTAGGAGGGACCATGCAGTAAGAGAAGAGACCTTTAACTGTATTGTAATGTATTGTAAATGCATTTATATAGCGCTTATTACCCCTGACGAGGCGGTGAAGCACTTTTTCGGCGAGTAGCACACTACTCGGGAACCCATAAAGGATTAGTGGTGAATTAGTATAGTGAAATATGAAAGTAATTTGAGTGGTGGATATTTTAGTCAGTTATTTGGTTCGAGAAGGATAGTGGAGGGATAGAAGAGGGGAAAAGGTTTGTATTTATATTGCGCTTGCCACCCCTGATGGGGTGTTGCAGCGCTTTTTCGGCGAGTAGCACGTTACTCTGGAACCCACTGTGAGGGGACATACGGCAGTGTGAGAAACGATGGTGTAGTAATTGTAAAAACATTTGTAGAGAGCGTGGTTACCCGAAGGCATCCCAGCGCTAGAGGCCACCGCTCTTGAACTAGGTGCAGGTTTATGGGAACAGATACGTTTTTATGCGTTTCCGGAAGACCAAATGATTGGTCTCACATCGAATGTCAAGTGGGAGAGAATTCCACAACCTTGCTGCATTATACGAAAAAAGGCGACCCCCTGTACGTGCTTTCCTTAT
Organism: Calotriton arnoldi; assembly: GCA_963921515.1. Lineage (NCBI taxonomy): Eukaryota > Metazoa > Chordata > Amphibia > Caudata > Salamandridae > Calotriton > Calotriton arnoldi. Next base: position 680,123 of record CAWUFW010010514.1, read on the forward strand.
TTTAGGAACAGTCGCCATCTGTTTATTGCCCGACCGCAAAGCTCTTTTAGGGAAATAAGGGGAGATAATGGAGCGAATAATAGGTGGACCATTTCCTAGCATTGCCTTATGTGCAATGCAGAGCGCCTTAAACTGCACTCTCTGCTGAATAGACAGCCAGTGTAGAGAGGCCAGAGCAGTCCTTGCTGACTGTCGGTTGGGGATGTTCAGAAGCTGACGGGCTGCACAATTCTGAACAGTTTGCAGTTTCCTAAAAGTAGTGCTGGGTGCTCCTAAATAAAGGGCATTGGCATAGTTGAGCCTGGAAAGTATGAGGGACTGAACCACCGTTTTCCTGGCAGAGAAAGGAAGCAGGGGAAGATTTTTCCATGTCATCCTCAGCAACCCAAAGCAACTACCTGCAACCTTCCGTGCTTGCTCCCCAAAATCCAAGTTACGATCCAGCCAGACCCCCAAACTCTTGATCTGTTCTTTAGGGGAAGGGGGAGAGCCAAAACAACTTGGCCACGGTAGACTTACATTAGGTGAGGGATGTTTACCTAAAAACATCAGTTCCGTTTTGGACCCGTTGAGTTTCAGATATGAACCCTCCATCCATACTGAAACTTTTTCAAGGCACCTGGCCAGATCAGGGCCAGTGTTATTGAGCTGGTTGAAAGAAACAACCAGCTGCGTGTCATCGGCATATGGGACAATCTGAATGCCGAAGGGCTCCACAACACCTGCCAAAGGGCTCGTATAAACATTAAAAAGAGTGGGGCTCAGGGACGATCCCTGAGGAAGACAGGATACTGCAGTGAGAAGGGACCCCGAGTGGCAGAAGGGGCCCTGAGTGACGGGAGGGGGGCTGCAGTGAAAGGAGGGGCCCTGAGTGACAGGAGGGGCGGCTGCAGTGTGAGAGAGATCCCGCAGGGATCCGACAGTGACCCATGTGGTCATGCAGTGTTTAAGAGGGGGTGGCCTGAAGTCAGGAGGAGGAGAGAGCAAGTCTCCAGAATGAATCCGGCAGTGAGAGGTGCAGCCCTGCAGTGAGTGGCAAGGTCCAGCAGTGCTAGAAGAGACCCTGCAGTGAGAGGAAGATCAGTGCAGTGAGAACACAGAAGAGAAGGGACTTGCTGAGACTCTGCAGTGAGAGGGGGGCCTGCATTGAGATGACAGGACTGAAAGGACCCCGCTGAGACACTGCAGTGAGATGACGGGATTGAAGGGACCCTGCAGAGATCCCGCAGTGAGAGGGGGGCTTTTAGTGAGAAGAAGGGCCCTGCAGTGCCCAGAGAGACCCTGCAGTGAAAGAGTCGCGCAGTGAGAACACAGAAGAGACGGGACCCTGCTGAGACTGCAGTGAGAAGGGGTCCTGCAGTGAGACGACGGTAGTGTAGGGGCCCTGCAGGGACCCCACAGTGAGAGGAGCGGCCCTGCAGTGACAGGGGGACGAAGCAGTGGGATAAAGGATTCTGAGGAGATGAAGCCGGTCAAGAGACAGCCCCCGACGCTCACTGAGAGAGCCGAGTCTCACTGCTCCACATCCCCCACGTTCACTGAGGGAGCAGAGTCTCACTGCTCCACAGCCCCCGAGCTCACTGAGAGAGCTGTGTCTCCCTTCTCCACAGCCACCGCTCTCACTGAGAAAGCAGTCTCACTGCTCCACAGTCCCCATGCTCACTGAGAAAGCAGTCTCACTTCCTAACAGCCCCGGCGCTCACTGAGGGATTAGAGTCTCACTGCCTAACAGCCACCGCGCTCACTGAGGGAGCGGATTCTCACTGCTCTCTGGACGGTCTGCGCTGCACATGTTGGAATGTGTAACCCGCTCCTGGAGGTAGCTTTTTTGCGGGGTGAGAGCTTTAGATGGGATTTTAGGGTGTTGCTTACAGAGGACGGGGCTCGCGTAATATCAAACATGAATATCACAGCAGTGCAACCAAGGAAAGGGAGAGTCGAACTCTGCCAGCTGAGAGATCGGGGTCGGAGCCCTCTGAACTCCTATGAGGTCATGTAATTGCCTTAAATGGGTTATTTTCAATGGTTGCCATGGTAACTAAAACAGCACCGGGATCTCTTTCCTTTCTCACTGCCAAAGTATGCGGATCGAGGCGAGCTTGCTCAAAATCCCACCCTCCCCCCTCCAGGCTGGAGCCCCCTCAGCTGCCCCTCCCCCCTTCCACTGAGAGACAGAGAAGACAAAAGTCTTTCAGCTGGAATGTAAACAGGCCCTCCATCCCCTGCAGTCTGACCACAGCTGGCAGGAGTTAGTCCAAACCCCCACCCCACCCCCAATACACTCACCACTCTCTGCGGCTTCCTGCCAGACACCGCATCGCACTCACAGCACAGGCCTCACTGATGTCAGCCCCACACACTGGAGCACAGTAACACGTCCAGGGGCGTGCTAAACTAGCTGCAAACTCTCGCCCTAGGCGAACCTTTTTTCCGTTTTATTTTTATGCAAATGTGATATTTTTTCCCCCTCGGATTTGGTGTCCACTACATTTTGTTTTATAGGAGACCGCCTGCTTTTAAGGGTTGCCCCAGCCAATTACAGCTACCTTTGCACTTTACTGTGGGGAATCATCATTCTGTGTTAAAACATAGGTTTTGGTCCAAAAGAAACCGTTAGTTCCCTTCTGTAACCCTCTTTCTGGTGGATACCCTAACCGCAGATTCATCACCTTTAGAATATCCCCAGGCGCCCAACTGGATTAATACATTTTCCCAGCAGTGCTCCCACTCACTGCTAGGTGGCGCAGTGCGGCTCCACTATGGCTTCGTTCCAACCCAGAAATGACGGATCAGAGCCTTATTTCAGCACCGCCCCCCACACCACCATCAGTTTCTTGCATGATGCTTTCCACGCCCTCAGAAGCAGAGCACAAAACAACCGGAGGTGCCAGTGTGCAGATGTCTAATTTGGGACCTTTTCAGAAGAGACCACTCCACAGAATGGGAAGGTTGGAGAACAGTGAGAAATCTGTAGTTAGATAAGAGTATCAGTCATCTGTTCTTCTACGGGATGCTTTTAACCGCAGACACTTCACTTTTAGAAAAGACACCAAAGCCGTACTCCTTAAAGGTGGAGGGACTGTGGCGAGGGCTCAGACCAAAATGATCCTGCAGGACAGACGGGCGAAATGCACTTCCGGCTGGACCTGTAGACCGTCCAGCAGACTGTATTCAACATTAGCACTTATGACAACATTCTTTTGAGAGCCAATGGATATCGACACGGAAAAAAGTGGATTTTTAAAGTTAGAAAATGAGTTGAGCATCAGAGTCCTAGACATACATACTGTAACCTGGAGATGGACTTGGCCCAGAGGACGACACCCAGAATTCCAGAGGTCCAGTTGAGACCCATCAAGGCAGTAGTACCTCGTGAACGTGTGCTCGACCGTACATGTCGCGGCCTGACAGATGTCAAGAACAGGCAGGCCGTGTGTTCACGCAGTGGTGATGGCAGCCTTGGCCCTGGTGGAATGGGCCCTCGGTCCTTCCAGAGGCTGCTTTTTGGCCAACGGAAACCAAATCTTATTGCAGAGGACTATCCACCATACCTGTGTCCTTTTCTGCACCACCTTTCCTTTCTTTGCCCTAGAGAATCCCACAAAAAGCTCATTGCGCCCCGATGATCGATGTAAGAGCTTAATGCTCTTTTGGTGTCCAGATGATGGATTCTCTCCTCCCCTTTTGAAGGGTGAGGTGACGCAAAGAACGTTGATCCCAGGGAAGGAATTGAGGTTCAACATGCTGATGGAAGCCTATACCACCATACTCTCGTGGAGTAGTACGCTGTGTCAGGAAATCAGGATGGCATGACACTAGTCTGTGTCACCTGTCCACTTGCGTATTCATCGGTAGCAAGAGCAAGGCTTAGACCAGATGGCCATCAGGGTATCAGAACAAGCAGCCCTTACGAGTAGGGGCCATACTGGAAGATATGAGGGTATGGCATAGGGTGTAGCGGCAGAAGCACTTGGTTAAAAGCTGGGAAGAAACGCAGACTATTAAACATTAGGACTTATGACTTAATTCTTTTAGGTTTTGGGAGCCAATGGATGGAATGGATATTCAATCAGGGATTTGTGAAGCGCGCTACTCACCCGTGATGTAGGAGTAGGCTCTTCCTCCCGTTCTGGCTCTGCGGATGAGAGGGATTCGGCAAGGGCGAGGTCGGTGGTGCAGAGGCTTCTCTTGGGTGCGTAGAAGGAGACTCTTTCGTTGAGGTATTGTGGTCCGGTGTTGTGGAGGGATTTGTAGGCGTGAGTGAGTAGCTTGAAGGTCACTCTCTTCTCGACAGGGAGCCAATGGATGTCTCGTAGGTGCTGGGTGATGTGGTCTTGTCGTGGGATGTCGAGGACGAGTCTGGCAACGGTGTTCTGGATGGTCTGGAGTTTGCAGAGTAGGGATTTTTTGATTCCGGCGTAGAGGGCATTTCCGTAGTCCAATCTGCTGGTTATGAGTGCGTGGGTGACGGCCTTTCTTGATTCGGGGGGGGGGGATACATTTGAAGGTCTTGCGGAGGATGCGGAGGGTGCTGAAGCACGTGAAGGAGACAGAGTTGATCTGTCGGGTCATGGTGAGGGAAGAGTCAAGAATGATGCCGAGGTTGCGGGCGTGGTCCGTGGGAGTGGCGAGGTTGCCGAGGGCGGTGCGTCACCAGGTGTTGTCCCATGCGGAGGGGGTAGATCCGAGGACGAGGACTTCTGTTTTCTCCAAGTTGAGCTTCAAGCAGCTGCTGCTCATCCAGGATGCAACGTCTTTAATTCCTTTCTGGAAGCCGAGTCTGGTGGTGTCGGGTTCCTTGGTGAGGGAGAGGATGAGTTGGGTGTCGTCGGTGTAGGATACTATGCTGAGTCCATGCTTTCTGGCGAGGGGGGCCATGTAGATGTTGAAGAGCGTGGGGCTGAGCGATGATCCTTGGGGTACTCCGCAGCTGATCTCTGTGGGTTCGGGGATGAAGGGCGGGAGTCTGATTCTTTGGTTTCGGCCGGTGAGGAATGAGCGGATCCAGTCTAGGGCAGTTCCCTGTATGCCGGCATCATGGAGTCTGGCGGTGAGTGTACGGTGGGAGACTGTGTCGAAGGCTGCCGAGAGGTCTAGTAGGATGAGAGCTGCCATGTGGCCCTGGTCGAGGAGAGTGCGGATGTCGTCTGTGGCGGCTAAGAAGGCATTCTCCGTGCTGTGGTTGCTGCGGAATCCGGATTGGGAGGAGTCGAGGATTGAGTTGGCTTCTATGAAGTTCATGAGCTGGATGTTGACGATCTTCTCAGTGACTTTGGCTGCGAAGGGGAGAAGAGAGATCAGTCTGTAGTTTTTGAGGTCTGTCGGGTCTGCGGAGGGCTTCTTGAGGAGGGGCTTGACTTCTGCGAGTTTCCAGTTGTCCGGGAATGCGCCGGTTTTGAACATGGATTTGATGATGCGTCGTAGTTCAGGTGCTATGGCGGTGGCGGCTCTGTGGAAGATGTGCAGTGGGCAGGGGTCCGTGGGGGCTCCAGAGTGTATGCTCTTCATGGTCGTGTCTTCTGTAGTGACAGGGGTCCAGGCGACGATGTTAGGCTGGCTAGCGTTGCTGGAGATGGGTGTGGTGTCAGTGCCTTGTTTCTGTTCGTTGGAAGTTGTCATAGAGGGACTTGATCTTGAGATGGAAGTAGGAGCTGAGTTTGTTGCAAAGGTCCTGGGAAGGGTGGGCGTCTGAGGCTTCGCTGGGGGGTTTGGTGAATTCTTGAATGATGCTGAAGAGTTCCTTCGAGTTGCGGGAGTTGGCGAGGATTCTGTCCTGGATGAAGTTCCTTTTAGTGGATCTGATGTGTTGGTGGTATTCTGTCATGGGGGTTTTGTATCTGGTGTGTGCTTCTGGGCTTTTGCTGTTTCTCCATACTTTTGAGACGTCTGCATGTGCGTCTGGATTCTCGGAGGTCGGTGATGAACCAGGTGGCTTTCGTTGGGCGTTGTCTGTCCGAGTTCCGGAGGGGGGGGGCGAGCTTGTCTGCGCAGTCGGTGATCCATCTGTGGAGTTAGTTGGTTGCAGAGTTGGCGTCGGTCGTGGCGGGCGGGGGAGCCTGGTTGAGGGTGGAGTTGAGGTGCTCTTCGGTGACCCTGCTCCAGTTCCTGCGCGGGGGGCGAGGTGTGGGTTTATGTGAGGTGGGTTTCGAGAAGGAGAAATGTAATCAGTGGTGGTCCGTCCAGAGGGGTTGCGTGGTGTGGCTGAAGCGGATGTTGTTTCCTACTGCGAAGATGGGGTCGAGGGTGTGTCCTGCCTTGTGGGTGGGGATGGTGACGAGCTGTTTCAGTCCAATGTTGGCGTTGTTGTCCAGGAGGGAGGTGGAGTTGGGGTCGCGGAGGTTGTCAAGGTGAAAATTCAGGTCTCCGAGCAGATGAGGTCTGTGATGGTTGCGGCGAACGTGGTGAATGGTCCGGGAGGTCTGTAGGCGAGGGTGCCGCATAGGGTCGTTCTGGGATTGGTCCGGATTTGGAAGTGGAGGTGTTCCATGGGGGACGAGGAGTTGTTCGTGCTGGCAGTAGTGAGTTGGAGGGAGTTTTTGTGTACGATGGCGAGTCCTCCTCCCGGGAGGTTGAGGCGGTCTTTCCTCTGGATCTTGTATCCCTCGGGGATGGGAGTTGTGATGTCGGGGGCGGAGGTGGCGTTGGTCCAGGTTTCTGTGAGGAAGGCGACGTCTCGCGACAGCGTGTCAAGGAGGTCCCAGATTTCTGCTGCGTGTCTGTGCAGGGAGCGTACGTTGAGGAGGATGCAGCTCAGGGGTTTGTGTGCGATGGTTCCCGGTGGGTGGGTGGTAGCCGTGGGGGGTCCGGAGGTGGGTGAAGGTGTGGCGGTAGTGTCAGCAGGAGAACTGGCCATGGGTGGTGTTCGTCGTTGACAGCTGGCAGTTGTTGTTTGTTCCGGTGTTGAGTGCATGGAGGGCAGCTGGGTCGTAGCAGTGGGAGGTCGGAGGACTAGGGTTCTCCCACTGGACCACCAGGGATGATGTGCAGGCAGGAGCCTGTGGGTGGAGGAGGGCCTCGAACACCTATCTGCAAGCAGAGAGGTGCTGGGGTCAGCGGCGCAACGACGGAGCTGCGCGAGGGGAGAGCAGTATCCCTGACTAAGAGGTCAGAGGTCTTGCTCAACCCGTCGCGCGGCGTCGGGGCGCAGCTGGGAGGCGGGAACGGTAACAGACAGGAGGGGCTGCGGGGGCAGCAGCGGCAGGAAGGGCGCAAGAGTGGCAAACAGGAAAAAACAGCCAAATGGGCACAGGAAAGGCACAAGGAGAAAAACATGCACAAAAAAGACACAAGGAGACAACCGGGCACAAAAAAGACACAAGGAGGCAACCGGGCACAAAAAGGCACACAACTGAGCAACGAGGCAGACAGACAAGACAAAGGCATCCACATTAGTGGATTTCTAATTCCGAAAATGAGTTGAGTAGCAGAGTCCTAGACATACTGTAACCTGGAGATGGATGTAGCTCCGAGGACGACACACACAGAATTACAGAGGTCCAGTTGATAATGCATGAAAGTGTTCATAACAGAAATCCTGAATGAGAACCAAATGGAGAAAAAAAATCACCGGAGAAGGTGAAGGTGATCAAAAAAGGTTTGAGGGTAGTAGAAACTTTGGATATAAACCTGAGAGAGGAGTCAAGTAAGTCTCTGAAGTTCTGCACAATTCGTGCATGCACAGAAGGGTCTCATCAGTTTGGAAAACTTCCAGTCAGGAAGATTTCCAACTTTGAAGAATTCAGTTTTAAAACATGTCTGCTCATCCAGCTTCTTGTGAGGTTTACAACCATAGGGAGATTTAAGGCCTCCAGTAAGACTCCCTGTTTGATGTCAAAAAGAATGAAAGTACCAGCTGCAGATGTAAAGAAAGTAAAACCCTGATCATGTACCAGATGAGGGACAGGATGAAGATATATGTTGAAAAGTAACGGAGATAGAACCTACCCCAAGGAAAACCCCAAGAAATTAACCCAAGATCAGCAGAATATGAACCAAGCTGGCTTACTCCCAGAAAGGAAGGGATCCAGCCAAGAGCACTGCAAAAAATGTGTAGGTTGCAGAGTTTGCTGATGTTATCGATGCTTGAGGTGAACACCACTATCTGAAAGAGACACGTTAGTGATAGATTCCTTACCTTAGAATATCCCCAGGCGTCAGGCTGGATCCGGAAAGTTTTGCGTAGCAGTACCCTTGCGCGTCGGTAGGCGGCGTCGTGCGGCTCCGCGTCCGTCGTCGGCGTCGTGATCGCCGGGATGACGT